>JAJPUD010003422.1:130275-145517 GCA_023553655.1 Myrmecobius fasciatus
CCACTGCAGCAAGGCCTGGATCCTTAGAACTCCAGCCCACTGCAGCATGGCCTGGACCCCTAGCAGGACCCCCTCCCATTGCAGCTTGGCCTGAATCCCTAGAAGGACCCCTGCCTACTACAGCTTGGCCTGAATCCCTAGGAGGACCCCTGCCTACTACAGCTTGGCCTGAATCCCTAGGAGGACCCCTGCCTACTACAGCTTGGCCTGAATCCCTAGGAGGACCCCTGCCTACTACAGCTTGGCCTGAATCCCTAGGAGGACCCCTGCCCACTGCAGCTTGGCCAGGACCTATAGGAGGACCTCCTCCCACTGCAGCTTGGCCTGGACCCCCACCCACTGCAGCAAGGTCTAGATCTTTAGGAGAACTCCAGCCCACTGCAGCAAGACTTAGACCCCTAGGAGGACCCCCACCCACTGCAATGAGGCGTGGACCCCCAGCAGGACCCCCACCCACTAGAGTGAGTTCTGGTCTCCTAGGAGGACCGCCACCAACTGAAGCCAGACTTGGACCACTAGGAGGACCCCTGCCCACTGCAGCAAGGTTTGGACCCCTTGGAGGACTGCGGCCCACTGCATCAAGGTCTGAACCCCTAGGAGGACTCCAGTCTACTGCAGCAAGGTCTGAACTTCTAGGACTCCAACCTACTGCCGTGAGGCTTGGACCCCCACCCACTGCAACAAGGCTTGGGCCCCTAAGAAGACCCCTGCCCACTGCAGCAGGACTTGGATCTTCAAGAGAACTCCCACCCACTGAAGGCAAGCAGGAGTCTGGGAAGGAACCTTTGGTGGTGAAGAAAGAAGCAAAGAAGGGGATGCAGTTGGAGGCTTTCCTGGCACTCTACCATGTGCTCCTGGCAGTGCAGAAACAAGAGGACCAAACCACAAGCTCCACTTTGATAGACAAGGTCTGCCAGATTTTAGATCAGTACCAAATCAAGACTCCTGAAATGCAGCAGCTGCTACAGCAGCTTTTGGACCGGAAAGCCCACCCCCTTCAGGAGACCATCTACAAAAAAGCCTTGCAGGCCACAGAGCTGGTCCCTGGAGAGCGGATCCTCTACCATCTCCTGTGTAGCAATGAATTGCCCCCAGCAGAGCCACCTGGCTTCCAATTGGTGGTGCCTCTGCCAGAGAAGAACCAGGTGCATACTGTCCTGCCATTGGGTAAGACCCGCTATGGCATCCTGGAATTAGCCTGGAGGAGTCTGCCTAAACCGGAGCCCCATCAGTCTGAGGTTCTGCCCCTAATCCCCACTCATCACCTCCCAGTGACTCCAGGTCCCCCTTAATCTCTCTATCTTCCCCCCACTTCCCCACCCCAATATTAATTCCGTAGAATTAGGGATAATATGGTAGGCAAACAGATGAGGACCAATGAGAGATGTCCTCTTGCTGAGCTCCTCCAGGGTTGGGCCCCCTCAATGTCCCCAGTTTTCTGAATCCCTCCTGGTTCCTTCAAGGCCCCCTCCCCAATGTGTTCAACAGACCTACTTAGTTTATGGTACTCCCAGAGCTCTCGTGAAAAGGTCAGGTTCCTTCTAATCTTGATGACCACTGTGTGGATTCCAAGCCACCAAGGGAGCCAAGAGGTGAAGGAAGAAGCTATAAGAAGTTCTCCAAACAAGCCATTCAATTCTTCTGTTCTCCACCTAGCTACAAACTGAGCGGGAGAAGGAAAAAGATCTACTGATGGGCAGAAAGACATGACTGAGACATTAGCTTAGGGAAAGGGGATCTATAGAAGGTGTGATCCTCTTGAAACCAAGGAAATGAGAACAATTTGGAGCCAGTCACAAAGAAACAAGGCAAATGGAAATTGGTGAGGGAGGGGTGGAGTCTTGGACCCTCTGCTTATGTCAAATAAAAGTTGTCATATTTTCCTCTGGTTTGACTTGAGATGTATGTGGGGAGGTGGGGATGATGGACTGGCTGGATGTCAGGAGACACAAAGAGGTAGTTACTGTTTTAGGAGACACAAGAGTGGTGCTGGGTCTCTACTGCCACCTCCCCAAACACCATTGGTCAATTTTAGGAGGTCACGTGTCCCAGGTTTCTAATCCAGCATCTCTACTGGATTAGACCCCTCCTAGATCTCTTGTCAATTTTATCCCTTGCTGCATCTCTTGTGGATTTCATCTCAGCAGCATCTGCTGCATCTCTTGTGGATTTCCACTCTCCTGGCTCTCTTGTGGATTTCACCTCTGTAGCATCTCTTGTGGATTTCATCTCAGCAGCATCTGCTATATCTCTTGTGAATTTCAACTCTCCTGGCTCTCTTGTGGATTTCACCTCTGCTGCATCTCTTGTTGATTTCACCTCTGCTGCATCTCCTGTGGGTTTCACCTCTCCTGAGTCTCTTGTCAGTTTTACCCCTTGCTGCATCTCTTGTAGATTTCATCTCTTGTGGATTTCACCTCTGCAGAATCTGCCCAATATGCCCCTTATCTCCTGTGACACCCTGTACAAGCCATTCTCATTTCATGTCTGGATGGCAATAGCTGTTGGGGGGTGATGTAGGGGAGAGATTTGCCAGCCTCAGGTCTTATTCCACTAACTCTATCCTCCAACCACCAAAGGGATTTGCATTGTTATCTAGCTCCTGGTCCCCATGTATTCCACAAGAACAGAATGAACTATTTTTTTTTTGGGGGGGGGGCTGGGGCAATTGGGGTTAAGTGGCTTGCCCAGGGTCACACAGCTAGGAATGTTAAATGTATTAGATCAAATTTGAACTCAGGTCCTCCTGACTTCAGGGCTGGTGCTGTATCCACTGCACCATCTAGCTGCCCCTGAATGAACTACTTTTCAAAAAACTTTAAAATCCTAGGCAAATTCTATGACATTCCCTTATCTACAAGTTTAGCAGTCCTGGCAAAAAGTATAAAAAATAGATAAGAGCAGTTCTGGTTTATTTCAGTTTTCAAGGTTGAGAAGTGCTTTGAATCCATTCCACTTTTACAGACACTCTACTCTGTAAGGATGATCTCATTTGACAGATAAAGCTCAGAGAGATTAAGCCAACTGTCCTGGTGACACAGAGGACCTGGAGTTGGGAAGATCCAAGTTCAAATTTTTTACACACTATTATAGTGACTTTAGGAAAATCATCTAACTCTTGTCATTTCCCCAACTAAAAATGGGTATAACAGTACCCACGTCCTCGTTGTTGTATGTTGTGGTATTTGCAAATTGTGTGGCATACAGCAGGTGCTTAAAAAAATCTTTTTTTTTTCCTTGCACACAAACTTTTTCACACCTCATCTATGGTCAAGGATCAATTCAACTAGGAAGGGGGAGGGGATGAATAGGTTTAGTGTGCAGAGGTGTAGCCATCAGTTACCAGGCCAACGACCCCCAAACATTTCACATGTGTCCAGTGGGGAAAGTGAAAGGGGCTCCAACACTTCTACTAAATTGTAGTGCTTGAAGAGGGCTCCAAAAAGTTAGAAGAACCTTGAATGCCGCTCCAGGCTGTAGGAGGGTAGTGCAGAGCAAACCGCGCAGGCAGGCTTGTGAAACCAAGACGGAGGGATGGACAATGGGCACGAGCAGTCTCCCACTGCCCTTTGCCTTGAGCACAGACAGAACGGGGAGCCTGGCTCAGCGGGCCGCTCCTGCGCAGGCGCAAAAGTCTCCCCGCGCATTTCTCAGTCATCCTGACCAGCCTTGGACACGTGACAGGCGGGAGGTTCGGAATAGGTAGGGAAAGGAAGGAAACCGGAAGTCGCTGCTTCTGAACGTCGCGCGCCCTCCGGCTGCAGAAGTTTCCTCGAGCCCCGAGTTCCCGGTCTGGGCTGACTCTGACCCCGAGGGAGCAGACCAAGGTGGGTCCTCTAGGAAGGGAGAAGACGGGGAGGGAGAGATGCGGGAGGGCTGGTGGCAAGAAGGGGTGGCACCGGAAGGGGCGGTACCGGAAAAGCCGGACCAAACCTCAGGTGCCTCGTTTAGAGCGTAAGGAGCTAGCTTCTCGCCACGCCCCTCCCCATCTGGCACGTTCCTTGGTCTGCTTCTGAGGGCGGGACTCAGCCATCATCCAATCATCCAGTCGCTCTGTCTGTAGGGGGCGGAGGCAAAAATTGAAACGAGGCCGGGCAGCGTGCCTGTGGTGGGAACTCCGCGAGGCCCTGGACACGAAGTCTGCCGCGCCCCCTCGTCCCCTCTCCCTGCCCCTTCCTTCTCCTCTTCTCATATTCTCCCCTTCCCCCTGTCCTCCCTTTCTTTCCATCCTTCCCTCCCTCTTCTTCTCACCCTCCTCTCTTCCTCTTTTTTCCTCCTCATTCTTTTTCTTCCTTCTCCTGTTATTCTCCCCTTCCCCTTCTCTCCCTTCTCTCCCTCCCCTTCCTCCTCCTTCTCCCTTGTTCTCCCCTTTTTCCTCCTCCTCCTCCAAGTACCCTAATCATCTTTGAAGTCGGAGTACCCCGTGACCCAGCCCATTTCCAACACTTCCCTTGTGATTGTGGGAAAGTCATTTTACCTCTTTAATCACTACTTTCCTATTATGGCCAGCACAACACAAATGGGCTAGTGGTCATTGAAAATAAGGAGATGGGGCTGCTGATAATTCAACAGAGCCGTGTATTGAGAGAAATCATGTTACTTATATATCTTAAAACCCTGTTGCCACGAAAAACATTGTTCTGTAGTGAACCCTAGTTTATGTTTTGTATGCTCAATTTTATGTAAAGTTCACAGTGCCCCAATAATTGGGCCGGGACCTCATGCTTTCCCATGATTTCAAGCTTAAATGCACTCTTGATTAATCTTAGGAGGAGGGGGACATCCCTGTTGTTGAAGTTTCTAGTTTCCTGGGAGTTCTCTACACTTTCCTGACTTATAAATAAAGGGAATCAATCAGGTGGCCTCCAGCACCCTTCCAGCTATAAATCTGTGATCCTATAATCCTCTCTATTCTACTTACATTTAGCCATATGTCAATAGAAAGTCATACACCAGGAGTTATTAAGCATTTGCCAGACACTATGCTGAAGGCTAAAGGTTCAAAGAAAGGTAAAAGTCCAAGGGCAGCTATGTGATACAGTGATACAGAGTAGATTCCAGGCCTGACTTCAAGAAGAATTATCTTCCCGAGTGCAGAGGTCCAGCCTCCTCGGGGAACTAGGTTCTTGAATGGAGGGTTGGAGTTGGCGAAGGGAAACAAGAGACGGCACACTCTATGGCGTGGTCATCAAGTTCGATTTATTGGCAAAAGCTTGTTCAAATTATTCAAGAAAGCTTGTGATTTTTATAGTCTTACAAAGTTAGGGTTCATGAGAGATAGGACAATTATTTGGCTAGGATTACAAAATTTTCTTGGGGCCCAGAAATTCCCAGGACCCCCGGTGCAGTGCTTCTTAGAAAAAAAGAATGTACAGAGTAAATTCATCAAACAATATAACAATAGTGAAACTTTAACTAAAGGTAAATGTACCTTGTGGTCATCATGTCATGTCTGGCAGAACATGAGCTTCTCTAAAAATGTCACATTTATTTATTCCAAGACTTATACAATGCTTTTTAATTTTTAACATGGTCATAAGATTTTTTAGAATAGAAACATTTTTTTCTCAAGAACTTATTTCCCTCAGCCCATTTATTAATCACTTGTACAATAGCTTGTTTTTGTGTAGGGGTCAGTAAACCATGCAGTGGCCTGCTTCTCTTACTTTTTTTTCCCATGACTTACTTGCTACCAATGTGTCCATCTATCACTGATGTTTACTGTTCTTTACATCATATTATTTATGGAAGCTCTGCATAGAGGAGAGAAGGGTCGAGTTGATTGGATCTGGAATTGTTTCAGACAAGAGGGAGTAACTGGAGATTTCTTTTGGAGTTTTTGGGGAAAGCGATCAATTTCCCAAGTTTCCCAGTCTCTAAGTTTGTTTAATGCTTCACTAGTAAAGAAACCTTTCATGTTTAGGCAGAAAGTACAAAGGGGCTTTTTTGGGGGGTGAAGGGCTTCGTGCTTACCTCATTGTGATGGATGGGTATATACATACAGCTGTGCTAAGAACTCCTAGGACAGAAATTAAGCAGATAATCATTAACCAAATGTATCCCCGAATGCTTAGTTCTGTGGGGGCTTCTTCATGGTGCCTTGAACACATGAGGGTCAGGCCCTGTGGAGACCTTGTCATTCCACATAGGGTCCTTGGCTCCCAGCATGCTCATGGTGCCTTGCAAACATGGGTGGAGGTCAGGCCCTGTGGAGACCTTGTCATTCCACACAGGGTCCTTGGCTCCCAGCATGCTCCCAGCACCTGAGTTCAAATCTCTCTTGCCAGTAGCAATTGCAAATGGCCTCTCTGGGGTTCAGCTGTTGGCCTGTGTCCCACCCTCTCAATTCAGGACCTCAGGCAGATCAGTGACATCATGCTTCTCCCCAGAGAGAAATCTCCCATACTCTGTTTGGGAGATTCCTCCCTCCCCCACTCTCCTTTCCTTTGGCTTGTCTAACATCCTTCAGGTCAAGCCCTAAATTCATCTTTACCCTAAGAAACCTCCTCCTCTGTCTCTCTGTCTCTGTCTCTTCCCCCCCATCTCTCTTTCCCTCATGTCTCTGTCTCTGCCATTCTCTCTCCCCCATGTCTCTCTCTGTCATCTCTCTCTGTCTCTGTCTCCTTTCTCCCCCCATGTGTCTCTGTCTCTGTCATCTCACATAGCTCTCTGTGCTGACCTCCCCCCCCAAGTCTGTCTCTGTGCTGTGACCAGGCTCTCCTGCTAGTATACTTCTTGGTTCTCCCCATTCCAGGCCTCCCTTGCCCTTGCCTCTACACCCCCCCCCCAGTATTTGGGAGAAGCAGCTGAAGGGCTCCCTGGGCTTTTCCCAGTACATCTTTGCCCAGTACATCAGTTGCTCTTCACAAGCCCCCTGGGAGGTGGGGGTTTTCATTAGACCCATTTTACAAATGAAGAAATTGAGCCTGGTAGCGGTCGGCAGCTTGTGTGTGCTCCTAGGCCTGGTGAGTGCCTCCCCACCCCAGGGACCCAGTGCTCAGTCCCCGCAGCTGCCCCTTGGAGCACTCCTTCCAGGCTCATCTTCTGCCGCTGCAGCCTGGACGCCTCTTGAAGGCTGGGGGTTGGGGGGCTGGGGGGTTGAGGAGCAGGCACATGGGGTCACGCTTCTCCTTCTTCCCGGCTTTGTTATCAGGGGACAGAAGAAGCCAGGAGTGCTGCTGAGCCCCCCCACAGCCCCCATCCTTCTCCCACTGCAGGTGAATGGGCACTTGGCCCTTTGGAGAGTGGGTGCTCCTCTCTGCCAGGCCCTGGACCCCACTCTCCTACCCAGCATCCTGGGACCTCAGCCTCCATCACAGCTGGCCCACTGGATGAGCTCAGGATGGTTCAGAAATGTCCAAGAGCTTCAGCCAGCTGGCCTGGCCTTAGGTCTCGCTCTCTGTCTGTGACCAGGACATTCTGAAGGACCCGGGAAGGCCGAATGCCCCATCTTCCCAAGGCTCGGCACTAGGCTGTGCACAGGAAGGGGGGGCTCTCCCACCCGGTCTGGGGAGCCTCAAGAGAGAAGCAGAACTGGAGTTTCACAGCAATGATGGAAGCTGTCAAAGGCCTGCCCTTCACAAGCCCCGGGGGTACACTTGGCACTTGCCCACACTTCTAGGAAGAACCTCTGGGGAGGGTCCCATTTGTGCTTTTAGGGGTCTCACTGGGGCTTTGCCCAGTGGGCCTGCTGCCTGTTAGGAAGTCTTCCCTTTGGCCCGCTTTTTAGACAGGGGGAGGGACAGATGCCAGGGGTCCGGTGGGCTGGAAGAATATCATTGCCTTCGAGTGCAAGATTTGTGCACGTTCAGCACAGCCAGATTGTAGGGAGCATCTGGGCTGGGGGTCTCAAAGACAGAACAGTTAAGGCCTGTCCGTAGTTGCCGCCCAGCAGGACAGCAAGCAGCAGGACCGTTGCCTGGCCTCCTCCTCGGACTCCCCGTGTCAGGGAAACCCATAGACCCGGGCTGACCCAGGCTGGCCTGGGGGCTCACATGGGAGTTCACCATGACAGGGAGCCCTCCTAGCCCTCCCAGCAGGATCTAGGCTTTGTCCTCTTACCCACAGCAGAGAGTTTTCCTTGAGGACCCGGCAGCATTGATTCAGGTGGACTGCCCTCCTTAGCCTTGGTCTCCCAGGACAATTAAGTCGGGGGGGGGCACCATAAAGCACTGACCGGTATTGCCCAGGCAGCTCATTAGGAGACCACAGAGAGGGCAGCCCCTCCCAGGAAAGGAGACGCCTGAGTCCTCAAGAGTGGGGAGAAACCTTTGGCCACTCCTTCCCCCATTCCTTCTCCAGGGACACTTTTCTATCTGGATGGATAGTTCTCAGAGTGAACACAAAAATGGGGTGACTGCTGTAGGTAATGACCTAGAAATGAGGCAAAGGACTGAGGACTTCTGAAGGCTTGTCCTCCCAGAGCAGTGGGCACCTGTGGGGAGTCCAGATCTGATGGAAGGGGGGGGGGTCAGGAGAAGAAAACAAAGGAAAATTCTTGGGAAAGAGAGCAGCAAAATAGAGTTCTTTAGAGAAGACACTGGAGGGAGGGGGAGCAGGACCAAGAGATAAACCGCATGATTAATGGTTGGGAAAAGAGAAGGATCAGAATCTCTCACATTTTCATCAATAACAGAACTATCAAAAATAGATCAGAAAGAACCAAGAGCATGGAGCATGTTAGGGACATTGAAAGAAAATGGGATCGGATGGGGAAATGGGAACTTGGTTGGTCAGAGTCCGGCCATGGCTGACTCTTCCCAACTGGGGTTTCCTTGGCAGAGACACTGGAGTGGCTTGCTGTTTCCTTCTCCAGCTCATTTTGCAAGCAAGGAAACTGAGGCAAACCTGGTGAGGTGACTTGCCCAGGGTCACACAGCTAATACAAGTCCGAGGCCAAATGTGAACTCAGGGTTTCATGACGTTGGGCCCAGCATTCTATCCACTGTACCACTAGGTACATAAAATAACCCTGATTTAAGAAGATGAGGAGAGAGAGTCAATATGTGACAGATAAATGGTGGAAAACAGAACCAACCACCCCTACTTTTGAGTGGGAATAAGTTAAATAATGCAGTGGAGTGACAGTGGCAAATCAAAAGCCAACCCAGGAAATACCCAACAATCTCGGCCTGTCCGAGAAAGAACACGTTGGCACCGGGGCCTGAGGGAGACCCGGGGAACCAGGGAAGGAAGGAATGGTGGGCAGTGGGCTGGCATCCCATCCCTCCTCTCTTTAGGCTTCTTGCCATTGCAGTCACACAGATGCCCAGTCCCTGCCCTGTTAAGATTTATGATTTGCTCCCACAAGAAGACCTGAGATACCAGGTTGTATGAAAATGTCTAATAGCAATGAATTATAAAAAAGGAAAACAAAACTGACCTTGCAGTTCTTACAGCAAAAGCACTTACTGTGTCCTATGATTAATATAACTAGTATAATACAAAGAGATATACAGACTGGGGGTGGGGGAGAGAAGAAGGAATACATCACCGAGTCAGGAGAGCACCAACATTGCAGACCTCAGGCTGTGATCCCGGATTACAGCCCAGCAAGTCCCGACCAGGAGGGTCCCAGGCAGAGCATCCTCTCCATGGAGGACATTCCAGTTTGGGTATTGATCTGTCATGACTTAAATAGCCCAGGGAACAAAGGTGGCCAAACACCAGCAATACTGATTTCACTTTCTTTTTTATTTTTTTTATTTACTATGGTCACATTTATTATTTTTTGTCTGACCTATTTTTTTATTAAAGCTTTTTATTTGCAAAACATGCATGGGTAATTTTTCAACAATGACCCTTGCAAAGTTTTCTGTTACAAATTTTTCCCTCCTTCCCCCTACCTCCTCTCCTAGATGGCAGGAAGTCTAATACATGTAAATTATGTTAAGATACATGACAAATCAAATATATGTATACATATTTATACAGTTATCTTGCTGTACAAGAGAAATCAGATCTACAAGAAAAGCAAACAAACAAAAAACTGAGAAGGAAAACATAATGCAAGCAAACATCAACAGAAAGTGTGAACATGCTATGTTGTGGTCCACAGTCAGTTCCCACAGACCTCTCTCTCTCTGGGTGTATATGGCTTTCTTCATCACTGAATAATTGGAACTGGTTTGAAACATCTCATTGTTGAAGAGAGCCATGTCCATCAGAGTTGATCATCATATAGTCTTGTTGCTGTATATAATGATCTCCTGGTTCTGCTCATTTCACTCAGCATCAGTTCATGCAAGTCTCTCTAGGCCTCTCTGAAATCATCCTGCTGGTCATTTCTTACAGAACAATAATATTCCATAACATTCATATTCCATAATTTATTCAGCCATTCTCCAATTGATGGGCATCCATTCCAATTTCTAGCCACTACAAAAAGGGCTGCTACAAACATTTTTGCACATGTGGGTCCCTTTCCCTCTAAGATTTCTTTGGGATATAGGCCCAGTAAAAACACTGCTGAGTCAAAGGGGATGCACAGTTTGATCACTTTTTTTTAGCATAGTTCCAGATTGCTCTTCAGAATGGTTGGATCCGTTCACAGTTCCACCAACAATGCATCAGTATCCCAGTTTTCCCACATCCCCTCCAACATTCATCATTATCTTTTCCTGCCATCTTAGCCAATCTGACAGGTGTGTAGTGGTACCTCAGAGTTGTCTTAATTTGCATTTCTCTGATCAATAGTGATTTGGAGTACCTTTTCATATGATTAGAAAAAGTTTTAATTTCATCATCTAAGAATTCCGACTTCACTTTCTTGAGTGACTCCAAAAGGGGGGCCAGCCCTGATAGTCTGTCGAGAGTTCCAGCATATAGATAATGCGTCCTTGGTGGATTTGGCCAGAATCCACCCAGGATGGTGTTCTTTTAACTGTATTTGTTCCCAGGACTATTCAGCAGCTGCAAAACAGGGGTGAATAATTGTTCACATACTGTAATTGCCCTGTGGATGTGGAGGGAAACCAAGGGCCAAGGCCTACAGGATTTTATCCTTATTCCTACATCTTTCATTCGGCCTTAAGACCATGTTAGCCGTTGGTCATTTCCTGTTACAGAAGCATCAGCTGTCCCCACTTGTGTTGTAAAGAGTATAAATTCTTCTAATTCTGATATATATATATATTGCATATTGATAATAGCACTAACAATATAGCAACGGGATAGGCTATGGTAGAGAAATATCACTGTGCAGTAGTAGATTTAAAAAAGAAATCTTACCTATGATGATTAGTATCCGAAGTGACTCAATATGAAGCTTCAGTTAATATGCTGGCCACTTTGTATGTGGGTGTGTGAGGTTCATCGAGAGCTCTCTGATTCTTTGTAATAATTGATATAACATTGAGAACAGAGTTTAAAGGTTTCCAGGATAGATATGTGTAAGGTAGAGGTGGAGTTCTGGGTACCCAATCCACAGTAACTTCATCCATGTGTCAGGGGAAAAGTACAAATCATCACCCTGCCAGTGGAGACACAAAACATCCACTAAACAACCAGAAAAGGAGGCACTTTGCCCTACTGAAGACAGATCAATAATCATTTATGCTGTGAGGAAATCTTATATGACAAGAAAAGTTTTCTTCCACTTTGCAGAAATGCCCATTGAGCAAGGAGCACTGGTGCACAGCATGGGAATGGGTTGAGCCTGAGGGTCACAACTAGTTGCTCATGAGCAGGGATGCCTTGACAGGGCCTCTTGCCTGTGAGTAGGTTGCTACATTGCTGGATTAGCTCTCCTCCCATTGCCAGATACCATGCATTTGCAATGCCCACAAGCTGCTTCTCTGAATGGTGATTGGGGATTGCCTACATGTGTTTTTTCTCTAGCACAGGTTCTCAGATGTTGATTAAGTTGTGTCTGCCATTAGAAGGTCCTTCCCACATTCATTATAGTCACAAGTTTTTTCTCTAGCCCGGGTCCTCTGATGTTGATTAAGTTGTGTCTTCATGTGCTGATCACACTTGCAAAACTGTATATCAACAAGGCTGTATGGCATAATCAACTGGAGCTCTTTTCCACACCCTATGAGTTCCCCTGCCTCATTCATCTCACCTCTGAGATCAAAGGGCTCATACAAGGTGTGAGCCCTTAAAAGATGGCTGCAACAACTGGCGCCTGAGGAACAGGGACAGGGAACTGGAACGGTGCCAGAGTGACCACTCCGCGGTCAAGCACTGCTACATGGTCAAGACAACCTCTAAGAGCACTCCAGAGGGAGAGCCCGCCAAACTGTGCTGTTTCCAGACCAGGCAGAGTGTGGAAGATAGCGGTTAGTAACCTAATGGGGCAGAAAGTAGGCACCTTCCTCCCTTCAGACAGGGAAGCATATGTACTACATATAAATGTATCAAAGAGCAGGGGTGCACAGTCCAATTAGGAGACATTAGGAAATCCCTGGACATTGCTTCCAAAGTTTCTCCATGGCTACCTGAGGAAGGTTGCTAAACTTGTGAGAGATGGATTGTTTTCAGTGAAAAGCTCACTGCTTATGGTAAGCAATGCTCAGGAGAAATACACACACACACACACACACACACACACACACAAAATCCATTTTAAACAAAGTCTGAAATCAGATCCAGAAAAGGAGGTCAGGAAATTTACAGTTGGAGCACAGACAGGCATGTCTCTTAGCAATAGATGTCCTTCTTCTGAGCCTGAGGAGGACAATAATGAATGCCCCCCCCCTCCTCCACCACCTCGGCCCCACCTTAGTCTTGTGTCTATTCGGACCTACAGCCTTTCAAAGGTTCTAATGTAAAGCCTAAGAGTGAAATCTGGATGACAGAATTTTTAGAACAGACTTGGTTGATTGCTGCTCATATTACTCTAGGAACAAACATGAACTTACACTTTGAGCAACTTAGTGCCAGGAGTAGCAGGCAGTAAGGAGACTTTGATGTCTACTGAACATAAATTGGCAAAAAGACGGAAAGACAGAAACTATTTTCCCTTAATAATAGATGGCTTACATATTAACTTATGAGGTCGAGTTATTTTACACCAATTAGGGATGAAAATCACCACAGAATTTTAGGAAGGGTCATTGCTGCTGTGTTTTCCACTGCTCCAAAAATGACTTGGACTACCTACACACCAGTATGGGTGGAGCAATGGCTCCTGACCAAAGAAAAAACAGCTGCTCTACATCAATTAGTACAAGAACAATTAGGGTTAGGACATAATTAGGAAACAAACATCCCATGGAACTCCCCTGTAAGAGATTTATTAAAAAACAAAAAGAGGGAGAAGGAAGTAGGGTCACTTGGAAAGATATAGATAAAGTAGTATACAAAATAAATTACAAAAAAATTGATTCAAATGATTTAAGTTCATCTATGAAATATCTTTTGGTGAACATAGACAGAAAATCACTCAAAGACAACACTCCATCTTCATTAAGAAGGCCCCCTAAGAATGAGACCATAGTAATGAAAAAGGGTCCTGAAGAATGGGAGGGACTCTCTAGGGTTCTAATGTGGGGGCCAGGATATGCTTGTATCTCCACAGGACAAAACCTTCAGCAGTGGATTGCCACCAGACATCTCAGAGTTGTCCATAAACAAAAGAAAAGAAGGAAGAAGGGGCAACCATCCAGAAGAAGAAGGTGTGCTCCTAAGACCACTAATAAAATGCTTGATATACATATATGGGTTTGTGTTACACACAATCAGGATTGGCAACAGAGCCCAAAAGGTGGGCCATGGACCCACCGTGGCCTAGGACTGTCTCATGGGGGATGGGGTATCATGTGACACACATGCTGGGCATGCAAGGGACACTCTGTCATAGCGACACCCTCATCCGCACAGGAGGGTTGCAGCCATGTGTCTACATAAAGGGATCATCAGGTTGACCCCTTATAAAGCACAAGCCTCCATGGGATCCATTCTTGTCACTCAAGAATTGGGCTGGCAGTTCGGCACATGGAAAAACATCTTGGGCCCTGGTTCTTAGACAAAATGGCACGAGAATGAAATACCAGTTCTATACTAAAACCTGTCTGGGAGGGAAATACGCTTTCATGTGGGGAGACTATGTAACTGTTACCAAAGAAACATTAAGATTTTTACAATGTTACTTGTTGGAATTGTAGTCAGTGATTGCTTGGACACTGGCATTGAAATCAGACTGTATTTGTTATTACTCATGTATCAGAGGGAGAAATGGCATCCTACTAAGACTGATCCTATGTTCAATATCATAATAGAAAAGAAGGAAACAGACCTTAGTCTTATTAGAAAAAAGAAATGTATCAGCTGTGTCATATTAGGTATCATTATGTTGGTTTCATGTAAAAGTTCATCAGTTTCTCTTGCAATGTTCATATCTAATGTACAAAACAAGCTAGATATACAGAGGAACTAACTAGGACTGTCTTAGCAGGTTTTGCCCAACAAGCTGAGATAGATGAGCAATTGTATCAGATGATAAAAGATTTAAGAGAAGTATCATTGGAAATAGGAGCAGAAGTGGAGTTATTGAAACTCTAGACTCAATTACAATGTGACTAGAGATATACAAAGGTTTATGGAACCCTTTTGCTGTATAATCATACAGAATAAGATTATGATTGGGACAGTATCAAGAGTCATTTGAATGGTTTATTTCTCAATAACACAATTGAAGATGACATAGAAAGTTTATATAAACTAGCATCTGACATAGAGAAAGCTTCTCACAAAAATTTGAATCCAGATAAAATTGAAGAAAAAAACATCAAACATTGGTTTGACAAAACCTCTTCATGGTGGTTAAAATTACAACCATGGATTGCCCTGTGTATTGTGACATTGTTATTGCTTTGTTGTTACCCTATAATATTAGGATGTCTTTATAGATCTTTCTCCCCCATCTTTTCAGAGGTTGCAGCTCTAGAAACTTTTTATCTAAAAAAGATAAAAAAGGGAAATTGATAGGGCATAGGACCCTGCTGAGAGGGAGACCGAGGCCACTTTGACCTGTGGTGAACAATAAGTTTTCTGCCACATTGCAGAAATGCCTTTGTTGAGCAAGGAATACCGGAGCCTTATAAATGTAATGAGTGTGAGAAGGCCTTCCAAAAAAAACACATCTTACTGAGTGTAAGACTTACTTGCTGAGAATCAGAGTATCAGAAAATTCATATTGTAGAGAAACCTTATGAATGTAACAAATGTGGGAAGACCTTCCAATGGAAGACCCAACTTAATCAACATCAGAGGACCCGGGCTAGAGAAAAAACTTGTGA
>JAJPUD010003422.1:145527-178494 GCA_023553655.1 Myrmecobius fasciatus
GAAGACACAACTTAATCAACATCAGAGGACCCGGGCTAGAGAAAAAAACTTGTGACTATAATGAATGTGGGAAGGCCTTCCAATGGAAGACCCAACTTAGTCAACATTGGTGGGACCTCCCAATGGAAGACACAACTTAATGAATGCTAGGGAATTCTTACTGGAGAGAAACCTTATTCTTGTAATGAATGTGGGAAAGCTTTCTGAAAGAATGCCCAATTTATTCACCATCAAAGAATACACACTGGAGAGAAACCTTATGAATGTGGCAAAGCTTTCCAAAAGAACACACACCTTACTGAACACCAGAGAATCCACACTGGGGAGAATATGAATTGAATGTAATAAATGTGGGGAAACTTTCCATTGGAGCACACAACTTACCCAATGAATGTGGAAAGGGTTTCTATCAGGGCAGAGAATTCATACTGGAGAGAAGTCTTCTGCAAATGATCAATGTGGGAAGACTTTCGGCTGGAACACATGCAACTTAACATCAGAGGACTCACATTGGAGAGAAACCTTATGAATGTAATAAATGTGGGAAGGCCATCTGCTGAAGTCAAAAACTTACTCGACATCAGAGAATTCATAATGAAAACAAACCTTGCAAACACAACAAATATGGGAAGATTTCCTGACAAAGCAGAGAGATCATTCTGCCCCCTTCCCTTCTTCCTCCCACAAAGAAACAGCCTCTTGGTTTTGCTCCTACCCTTCCTTTACCCCCATTTGAGCAGAACAATGAAGTCTTCTCATTGTTTCCCACTTCCTAAGAATTAACCAGAAGTTGGAAGGCTTACTAGATGCACTCTCCTTGAGTCTTCTCTCTTTATCCCTTTCCTGCTCTCCCTCTTTTTCTCCATGTCTCTTTCCCTCCTTCTTCCCTCTCTTCAGTGCCCCTGCCTCTTTCCACTTTACTTCACCTCCCTCTCCTCTTCTTTTTTTTGTCTTCTCTTCCACCATTGCCTTTGAAATTGCAGGCTCACTGACCTAGGACAGGTATGGATTATAATCTTTTGCAGAACCCTTTACAGAGGCCTTCAGTCATTTTTAATAGATTCATGTTACCGAGCAGAGAAGCACAGAGACTATAGTTTCTATGTTGGCGATTTCCATTAAATGCTTTTCCTAAGAGCAACACTAAGTAGTTAGTTATTGTGTGGTTTCAGCTTTTCAAGCATCCTCTGACCAAGCCTGAATATTCTAGCAATCCCTAATAAATTTTGTAGCAGATGCAACTGGAGGAAGTTGGGGGTTATTTTCCTTCACTAGGCACTATAATCCTTCCTCATACTTTTTAAAAGAAGGGATTTTTTCTTTATTGTTTAAAACAAATTATACATCTGAACAAGTTCCTAGAAAATCAGCTGTTTCCACAATCCAGCAAGAAAGCAGAACCAGTGTCCTGGGTTTTTTCCATTCCTCTCCTGTCCTCTGCTGACTTGTTGGGATAAACAGTTAAAAGGCACTTTCTGTTCCAGGGCAGATACAGTCAGCTTTGCCGGCCAGAATTGGTCATATTCATTTCACAACACTTGGCCCTTTCCTGAACTTAAGCTCCATTTCCAGTTCTTTAAACAATTCTGCCTTTCTTCATTACACTCATCATCTAGGATCCCCCATCATCAGCTTCCAAAATTCCTTTTAAAACTGCCTCCACCCAAGATCTCCAGGTTTTCCCCAACTACCATTTTCATCCCTTGTAACCTGGTTTCCACACCAATCATTCCACTGACACTTCTCTCTCCAAAATCACCAACGATCTCCAGAATACCAAAGATAACGACCCCATTTTACCTCTTTTTATATCCATGAAGTTTTTGACATGACTGTCTCTTCTCTCCTTCTGGATACTGCCTTCTTTTGCCTGGTACTTATCCTGTCTTTAATTCTTCCTTCTCTGTCTCATTTGTTGGCTACCTGAGTTTTCCCAAATCCTTGAGGTATCAAATGTTTCTCAGGGTTCAGCCCATGGTTAAGTTTCTTTTGGTATTTTTCTCTTATTATAAAATTTGTGATAGAAACCAATATGTATAAAAAAAAAGCTTCAGAAGAGAGTGGTAGAAACCACAAGAATGTTACCAACAGTAACAATAATAGCTACTTATATGACACTTTTAAACTTACAAAATGTGTTGCAGAGTAGCTCACAACATCCTCGTGAGGTTAAATGACTTGTTCAGAATCCTACAGCTAACACATTTCTTTTTTTTTTTAATTAAAGCTTTTTATTTGTATAGCATATGTATGGGTAGTTCCTCAGTATTGACCTTTACAAAGCTTTCCGTTACAGATTTTACCCCCAGTTCCCTCCCTTCCCCTAGAGGGCAGGAAGTCCACTACATGTTAATAATGATAAGATACTTGACAAGTTGTTTTGCAAGAAAAATCCTATCTACAAGAAAAAAAATCAGACAAAGGAAACACACTGCAAGCTAACATCAATAGAGAGCATGAAAATGTTATGTTGTGATCCACATTTCTTATCCCTCTCTCTGGGTGTATATGGATTTCTTCACTGAACAATTGGAAGTGGTTTGAGACATTTCTTTGTTGCAGAGAGCCATGTCCATCAAAGTTGATCATCATATAGTATTGTTGTTGCCGTGTGTAATGATCTGGTTCTGCCCGTTTCATTCAGCATCAGTTCATGTAAGTCTCTCCAGGCCTCTCTGAAATCGTCCTGCTGGTCGTTTCTTACAGAGCAATAATATTCCATAACATTCATATACCATAATTTGTTCAGCCACTCTCCAATTGATGGGCATCCATTCAGTTTCCAGTTTCTTGCCACTACAAAAAGGGCTGCCACAAACATTCTTGCACATGTGGGGCCCTTTCCTTCCTTTAAGATCTCTTTGGGATATAAGCCCAATAGAAACACTGTTGGGTCAAAGGGTATGCACAATTTGATAACTTTTTGAGCATAGCTCCAAATTGCTCTTCAGAATGGTTGGATCCTTTCACCAACAATGTATCAGTGTCCCAGCCTTCCCACATCCCCTCCAGCATTCATCGTTATCTTTTCCTGTCATTTTAGCCAATCTGACAGTTATGTAGTGGTATCTCAGAGTTCAGCTAACACATTTCTGATGGGAGATTTAAACACATCTATTTGTTTTCAAGTCCAGTTTTCTAGCCACTAAATACTGCATTTGGGATCTGGAAGAAGTGGTGGAGGGAAATGAGCAGCAGCTGGGTAACTCTGTAATTTAACTAAAACCTTGCTAGCTCCATCTTTATAATTTTTTAAATTTTATTGATTGATTAAAACATTTCCTGACATAACCTATCATGCCTCTTTTTGTAATGGAGTTAAATAGTTTTAAAAGAACAAAGCAATCATCCTTGAAATAACGAACATTCTAAACTTCTAGTTTTCCACTTCTCTACTGAGTGGAGAGTGTTTTGTAATCTGTTTTATAGGATAAGGATTGGTCATTCTTCAGTTTTGTCTTTAGGTATACTTGTTTGTTTGTTTTACATGTGTCTTATCACAGGAAATACAGAAGATAAGGTGGGAAACCTCACAGTGGTGGCTCTGTTCTATCTCACCTGAAATCATCAGAAGGCCATAAGGACACCAAATGAACAGGGAGAAAATCGGGATAATCAGAAGGCAACCAAAGGTACATAAGTGGATATAGATGTGAACATTCTTTTCTAGAAATTTGACTATAAAATGAAGAAGAGTTTAAGGGAGTATCAGGGTCAAGTGAAGAGAAGGGGGTGTGTGGAGGGAGAGAGAGAGAGAGGAAAGGGGAGAGAGACTCAGAGGGAGAGACATGGAGTGAAACAGGGGGAAACATGAAGGGAGATAAAGGGAGAGAGATGGAGGGAGAGAAAGAGAGAGGGAGTTCTGTACCATTGGATATTAAAAACAGAATGTAGGATGCCTAAAGAGGAGGAAACTCGAGGCTCCAAAGAAGAGAGAAACTGTTTGTCTTTCTCAGAATGATGTCAGAGACCCACAGAAAGCTCATCCATTAAGGCACAGAGAAGAAGAGACAACTTTTAGTAGCTGATTTCCTGCCTGAGGTGTGGAGACAGCTCTTTATCAAATTGATAATACAGAGTTGTACTGTCTTCCTGAGTTATGTGTCCAGAACAGAACAGAACCTCTCAAACCTTATTAGAGTGGAGGACAATTACCCCCTTCTGGTGGTCCGTGTCAGAACAGATGACATTTCCAAAAGGAATACAAAATATTACCGAGGTTATTAAGCCTTGAGCAAGAAACTTGAAGACCATAAAGGCAGAGGGGTGCTAAAAGTAAGGGATGCAGAAGAGAAAAGCTAATGTGGGAAGTGAGGACCTGGCCAGATGTTTGAGAATGGGATTTGGATTTGGGGACTGTAGCATATGATAGGAAGCTGGCAGATTCTGGCCAGAGCTAGATGCCCTTAACAAGGCCATTAAAGGTATTGCATTAAGTAACTTGTAGATCTAAAAGGGGCTTTGAACTAAAAAGAAGGGGAGGGAGAAGACTGCCTACATGTATATTCCTCAAATTAGATATTAGAGAATGCAGTCACAAGAAATGAAGAAGAGCAGCTTCATTAATTCAAAGAAGACAGAATTCCAGAAAGAAGCCAGTAGTAAAATCCTCTCTATGTGTTTATGTGCTGTTGCGGCTGTCTTTAAAAGCTCACCTTGTGTGAGCCCTTTGATCTCAAAGGTGAGATGAATGAGGCAGGGGAACTCATAGGAAAAGAGCTCCAGTTGATTATGCCATACAGTCTTGTTGATAAACGGTTTTGCAAGCGTGATCAGCATGTGAACAGTAGGCAATCCCCAATCACCATTCAGAGAAGCAGCTTGTGGGCATTGCAAATGCATGGTATCTGCAAATGGGAGGAGAGCCGACCCAGCAATGTAGCAACCCACTCACAGGCGAGAGGCCCTGTCAAGGTATCCCTGCTCACGAGCAACTAGCTGTGACCCTCAGGCTCAACCCATTCCCATGCCATGCACCAGTGCTCTTTGCTCAACAAAGGCATTTCTGCAACGTGGCAGAAAACTCATTGTGCACCACAGGTCAAGGTGGTCTCTGTACTCCCTCTCAGCAGGGTCCCATACCCTAGCAATTCCCCCTTTTTATATTTTAGATAAAAAGTTTCTTGAGCTTCAACCTCTGAAAGGATGGTGAAGAAAGATCTGCAAAAGCATCCTAAAATTACAGGGTAACAACAAAGCAATAGCAACATCACAACACACAGGGTAATCCATGATTCTAATTTTAACCACTATGAAGAGGTTTTGTCAAACCAATGTTTGATTTTTTTTTAACAATTTTATCTGGATTCAGATTTTCATGAAAAGCTTTCTTTATGGCAAATGTTAGTTTATATAAACTTTCTATGTCATCTTCAATTGTGTTATTGAGAAATAAACCATTCAAATGACTAGATACTGTCCCAATCATAATCTTATCCTGTACAATTATACAGAAAAGGTACATAAATCTTTGTACATCTGTAGTCACATTGTAATTGAGTCTGCAGTTACAATAATTCCACTTCTGCTCCTATTTCCAATGATACTTCTCTCAAATCTTTTATCATCTGATACAATTGCTCATCTATCTCAGCTTGTTGGGCAAAACCTGCTAAGACACTCCTGGCTAGCTCCTCTATATGTCTAGCTTGTTTTGTACGTGAGATATGAACATTGCAAGAGAAATTGATGAACTTTTACATGAAACCAACATAATTATACCTAATATGACACAGCTGATACATTTCTTTTTTCTAATGAGATTAAGGTCTGTTTCTTCCTATTATGATATTGAACATAGGATCAGTCTTAGTAGGATACCATTTCTCCCTTTTTACAGGAAGCATTGATACATGAGTAATAACAAATACAGTCTGATTTCAATGTCAGTGTCCAAGCAATCACTGACTGTACAATTCCAACAAGTAACATTGTCAAAATCTAATGTTTCTTTGGTAACAGTTACAGAGTCTCCCCACATGAATGTGTAGTTCCCTCCCAGACAGGTTTTAGTATAGAACTGGTATCCAATTCCCATGCCATTTGTCCAGGAACCAGGGCCCAAGATGTTTTTCCATACGCCAAACTGCCGGCCCAATTCTTGAGTGACAAGAATGTATCCCACGGAGGCTTGTGCTTTACAAGAGGCCAACCTGATCATTCCTTTATGTAGGCACACCACTGCAACCCTCCTGTGCGGATGAGGCTGTCGCTATGACAGAGTGTCCCTTGCATGCCCAGCATGTGTGTCACATGATACCCCATTCCCCTTGAGACAGTCCTAGGCCATGGTGGGTCCATGGCCCACCTTTTGTTGCCAATCCTTGATTGTGTGTAACACAAACCCATATATGTATAGAAAGCATTTTGTTAATGGTCTTGGAGGCACATCTCCTTCTTTTGGACAGTTGCCTCTTCTTCCTTCTTTTCTTCTTCTGCTTTATGGACAACTCTGAGATGTCTGGTGGTAATCCACTGCTGAAGGTTTGCTCCTGTGGAGATACAAGCATATCCTGGCCCCCACATTAGAACCCTAGAGGGTCCCTCCCATCCTTCAGGACTCTTTTTCATTACCATGGCCTTATTCTTAGGGACTTTCTTAATGAAGATGGAGTGTTGTCTTTGAGTGATTCTCTCTTCACCAGAGTATTTCATAGCTGGACTTAAATCATAGGGTGTAGGAACTCATAGGGTGTGAAAAGAGCTCCAGTTTATTATGCTGCACAGCCTTGTTGATATACATTTTTGCAAGCGTTATCAGTACGTGAACAGTAGACAATCCCCAATCATCATTCAGAGAAGCAGCTTGTGTGCATTGTATATGCATAGTATCTGCCAATGGGAGGAGAGCCGACTCAGCTATGTCAGCAACCGGCTCACAGGAGAGAGGCCCTGTCAAGGCATCCCTGCTTACAAGCAACTAACTGTGACCCGCAGGCTCAACCCATTCCCATGCCATGTACCAGTGCTCCTTGCTCAACAAAGGCGTTTCTGCAATGTGGCAGAAAACTTATTGTGCACCACAGGTCAAGGTGACCTCTGTACTCCCTCTTGGCAAGGTCCCATACCCTAGCAATGTGCAGAAATCAAAACTCAAAACAAGTATAGAGGTCATAATGCAGGAGATAAGTGTGGCTTCATGTATTTCACTGAGATTTGTGGTGATGAGACCCATATCCAAACCAGGGATCTGAATATCTCTACTTTATTTCAAAGAAAGAACCTGGGTAGATAGAGTAACATTTTCTATTAAGAAGGTGGACTCATGTGAAGTAATCGAGAAATCAGAGGGAAAAGTGTTGTGAAGAATACTTTGGTGAAGGTTAAAAGAGAAATGTGGTTTTGTCACCCGGAGGATATTTAACCGAAAATCCACTTGGACAGAAAGGAAATAAATGTGAAATGCATTATGTAAACACTACAACAAAGGCCTGGAGCAGTGGTGATGGACTCCTGAGTTATCCACACATATGCTGGAAATCTTTCCAAAGTAGAGCTGCTAATATCTTCCTGATTTGCCTTAGTGGTGATTTGATCTTTCAAAAGGAACCAACCAGGAAAGATCCTATTCTGGCTTTGTTTCTCACTAACAGGGAGAAACTGGTTGCTTGCATAGAAATGAAGAAAACTTCGGGGAAAGTACCCCTCTGATTCCCTGATCCTAGACTTGGAGATAAAGTCTGGGCATGTTTTGACATTTTCTCTATATCTTGGAAAAGCAGAGTTTGAAGGAAGATAGGGAAAGATTCCATGGAATAAAAGGTTACAGAAGTCAGTCAAGGAGGTCTTGGTGAGGAGGTGAGGGAGCAAAGAATGAAATCCTGAAAACACAAGGGGAAACAATTCCAGTGAAGGAGAAAAATGCTATTTGTCTGAAGAAAGCAGAATGGATGCATAGAGAATTTACAAGCCAAATATACAGAAGATAGAAGCAACAGCAGGTAAGTGTAAGTGTGTAACCCTGCTCGTTAAAAGTCTTTTCAGAAATGCTCAAGTTCAGAATGAATTGAAGTTTACTATGTGCCAGGCATGGGCTAAGTCCTGGAGGTACCAAGGAAGGTGAGAACTGTCTGTGCCCTAAGAGATCTCAGAATTTTGGGGGAATTGAGCAGAAGAT
Organism: Myrmecobius fasciatus; assembly: GCA_023553655.1. Taxonomy (NCBI): domain Eukaryota; kingdom Metazoa; phylum Chordata; class Mammalia; order Dasyuromorphia; family Myrmecobiidae; genus Myrmecobius; species Myrmecobius fasciatus. The sequence goes on from JAJPUD010003422.1 coordinate 153,644, forward strand.
AGAATCTTGGGGACCTGGAAAGACTTTGGGTAAAGATGGGATTTTCTTTCTTTTTTTCTTCTTCTTTAATAATAAGCTTGTTATTTCCAAATACATGCAAAGATAGTTTTCAACATTCACCCTTGCAAAACTTTGTGTTCCAAATTTTTCTCCCTCCCCCCTTTCCCTAGACAGCAACTGATCTAATATAGATTAGATATGTGCATTGATTTCTTTTTAAAATTTTTTAAATAGTATTTTATTTTTCCAAATGCACACAGATAGTTTTCAACATTCACCCTTGTAAAATCTTGTGTTCTAAAATTTTCTCCCTCTCCACCTGTCTCTTCCCAAGACAGCAAGCAATCCAATATAGGTTAAACATGTGTAATTCTTTTTCCCCGGAGGCAATTGGGGTTAAATCACCAATGTTCAATTCTTCTAAACTTATTTCCATATTCATCAGGAAGTGCAAGAAAAAGTCAGATCAAAAGAGGGAAAAAACTATGGGAAAGGAAAAAAAATGAAAGCAAACAACAAAAAAAGGTGAAAATACTATGCTTTCAAGCAGCCAGAAAGAAACAATTCAAATACCGAGGAGCCACAATTAGGATCACCCAGGATCTATCAGGTTCCACTTTAAAGGATCGAGGGGCTTGAAATCTGATATTCTGAAAGGCAAAGAAACTTGTAATGCAACCAAGAATAATCTATCCAGCTAGAATGAACCTTTTCTTCCAGGGAAGAAGATGGACATTTAATGATATAGGTGAATTTCACCTATTTCTAATGAAAAGACCAGAACTGAACAACAACAACAAAAAATTGACTCTAAACACAGAACTCAAGAGAAGCATAAAAAGGTAAAAAGGGAAGAACTCTTGAGAACTATATTTCTGTTATGGATATACTTAGAGAATGCTGGTAGGATTTTATTTTATTTTGATAATATGAAAAAGAAACCAGAGGTGGATAAGGGAGCATACTGGAAAAAGAGGGAAAAAGCGGTAAAATAAGGGAAATTACATCTCACAAAGAGGCAAAGAAAACCTATTATAATTGAGGGAAAGAAGGAAGGAGGATGAGCATTGTGTGAATCTTACTCTCATCAGATTTGGCTCTAAGAGAGACTATCAGACATATTTGGTTTCACAGAGAAACTTGTCCCACCTTACAGGGAAGAGGGAGGGAAAGACTAATAGAAGGGAAAATAGAAGAATTAGGGGAAAGGTGTAAAAAAGGGGGGGAGGGGCTCTAAAGAGGGAGGAGGGAAGTGGTCATCAAAAGCAAACTACTGGAGAGGAGGGAAGGGGGAAAGGAAAGAGAAAAACATAACTTCGGGTAAAGAAGATGGCAGGAAATACAGAATTAGTTATTTTAACTGTGAATGTGAATGGAATGAACTGCCATAAAACAGATTAAACTGGATTAAAAGCCAGAATCTTTTTTTTTCTTTTTTTTTTGCAAAACATATGTATGGGTAATTCTTCAACATTAATCCTTACAAAGCTTTCTGTTACAAATTTTTCCTCCCTACTCCCCACTCCTTCCCTAGATGGCAGGAAATCCACTACATGTTAATTATATTAAAATACTTGACAAATCGAATATATGTGTACAGATTTCCACACTTATCATTGTTGTGCAAGAAAAGTCGTATCTACAAGAAAGAAAAATCAGATAAAGGAAACACAGTGCAAGCAAACATCAATCGAGAGCATGGAAATGTTATGTTGTGGTCCACATTTCACATCCCTCTCTCTGGGTGTATATGGCTTTCTTCACTGAACAATTGGAACTGGTTTGAAACATTTCATTGTTGAGGAGAGCCATGTCCATCAGAATTGATCATCATATGTTGTTGCCGTGTATAATGATCTCCTGGTTCTGCTCATTTCCCTCAGCATCAGTTCATGTAAGTTTCTCCAGGTCTCTCTGAAATCGTCCTGCTGATCATTTCTTATAGAACAATAATATTCCATGACATTCATATACCATAATTTATTCAGCCACTCTCCAGTTGATGGGCATCCATTCAGTTTCCAGTTTCTAACCACTACAAAAAGGGCTGCCACAAACATTCTTGCACATGTGAGGCCCTTTCCTTCCTTTATGATTTCTTTGGGATATAGGGCCAATAGAAATGCTGCTGGGTCAAAGGGTATGCACAGTTTGATAACTTTTTGAACATAGCTCCAAATTGCTCTCCAGAATGGCTGTATCTGTTCACAGCTCCACCAACAATGCATTAGTGTCCCAGCCTTCCCACATCCCCTCCAACATTCATCATTATCTTTTCCTGTCATTTTAGCCAATCTGACAGGTGTGTAGTGGTACCTTGGGGTTGTCTTGATTTGCATTTCTCTGAACAATAGTGATTTGGAGCACCTAAAAGCCAGAATCTAACAATATGTTGTTTACAAGAAACACATCTAAAGTATAGTGATACATACAGAGTGAAGGTAAAGGGCTGGAGCAGAATCTATTATGCTTCAGGTGAACAAAAAAAGCAGGGGTACCAATCCTGATCTCAGATCAAGTAAAAGCAAAATAGATCTAATTAAAAGAGATAAGGAAGGAAACTATATTTTGCTAAAGGGTACCATAAATAATGAAGTGGTATCAATACTTAAGATATATGCACCAAGTGGTATAGCATCCAAATTCCGAAAGGAAAAGTTACGAGAGATGCAAGAAGAAATAGACAGCAAAGCAATACTAGTGGGGGATCTCAACCTTGCTCTCTCAGAATTAGATAAATCAAACCATAAAGTAAATAAGAAAGAAGTTAAGGAGGTAAACAAAATATTTTTAAAAAGTTAGGTATGATAGATCTTTGGAGAAAATTGAATGGAGACAGAAAGGAGTTTACTTTTTTCTCAGCAGTTCATGGAACTTATACAAAAATTGACCATATATTAGGGCATAAAAACCTCAAAATCAAATGCAGAAAGGCAAAAATAGTAAATGCATTTTTTTCAGATCATGATGCAATAAAAATCACATGTAATATAAGGCCAGGAGAAAATAGACCAAAAGTTAATTGGAAATTAATTAATCTCGTCCTAAAGAATGAATGGGTGAAACAGCAAATCGTAAATACAATCAATAATTTCATCCAGGAGAATGACAAAAATGAGACAACATACCAAAATTTGTGGGATACGGCCAAAGTGGTTATCTCTAGATGCTTACTTGCATAAAATAAATAAAGATAAGATCAATGAATTGGGCTTGCAACTAAAAAAGCTAGAAAAAGAACAAATTAAAAACCCCTAATCAAATACCAAATTGGAAATTCTGAAAATAAAAGGGGAGATTAATAAAATTGAAAATAAGAAAACTATTGAATAAATAAAACTAGAGTTGGTTTTATGAAAAAAACAACAAAATAGATAAGCCTTTAGTTAATTTGATTATAAAAAGGAAAGAAGAAAATCAAATTGTTAGTCTAAAAAATGAAAAGGGAGAACTTTCCACCAATGAAGAGGAAATTGAAACAATAATTAGGAGTTACTTTGTCCACCTTTATGCCAATAAATTTGATAATCTAAATGAAATGAAGGAATATCTACAAAAATATAGACTGCCCAGTTTAACAGAAGAGGAAATAAATTATTTAAATAGCCCCATTTTAGAAAAAGAAATAGAACAAGCTATTAATCAACTCCCTAAGAAAAAATCTCCAGGGCCAGTTGGATTGACATGTGAATTCTACCAAACATTCAAAGAACAATTAATTCCAATACTATACAAACTATTTGGAAAAAAAACAGGTAAAGAAGGTATACTACCAAATTCCTTTTATGATACAGATATGGTGCTGATAGCAACAACAATACTATATGGTGATCATTTTTTTTTATTTTTTTTTATTTTTTTTTTTTGCTGAGGCAATTGAGGTTAAGTGACTTGCCCAGGGTCATGATGGACCTGGCTCTCTTCAACAACAAAATGTCTTAAACCAGTTCTGATGATCTTGTGATGATGAGAGCCATCAGCACCCAGAGAGGCCTGTGGGATCTGAGGGTGGCTCTTTTTGTTGTTCGTTTGCATTCTATTTTCTTTCTCATTTTTTTTCCCAGTTTGATCTGATTTTTCTTGCACAGCATGATAACTGTATAAACATGTATACATATATTGGATTTAACATTCATTTCCACCATGCCTAACATATATTGGGCTACTTGCTATATAGGGAAGGGAGATGGGAGAAAGGCAGGGGGGGGGGGGAGGATTTGGAACACAGAACTTTGAAAGGGTTAATGTTGAATTATCCAGGAAGATGTTTTGAAAATAAAAGCTTTAATTAAAAAAAAAAAAAAAACAAGAACGCCTCTTGGTGGGGAAGGTGGCTTCCCCTCATCCTGCATCCCCCAGTGTTCTGTTGTCTCTTATCCCGGCCCAGTGAGGGGCTTCCGGCCTTCCCTGTGTGGCCAGCTCCTCAGGGGCTTGTGCTTGCTGGAATTCTCTCCCAAACCCCCCCCCCGTTCCTCAGCTTGCAGGTGCCCTGCACCTCCTCCCACCTCGGCCATGGGCAAAAGCCCATCTGTGGTCTCTGACTGAAGCCTCCCCGATCTGATCATGATCTCTTGTCATTTCCCGGACCCCCGATCCCTGGGCTGAGCGGGGCCATTTTGCCGTCCCGGAGCAGGGGCTTCATCCTTGGAGGGCTCATCGCCTCTACCAGGCCCCAGCATCCCCCGAGCCTTACCACTTGCCCAGTCCTTAATGCCATCCTTGTTCCAGATCAGCCTCCCGCAAGTGGCCCAACCCCCAAGGATCCGTTCACGTTGTCCTCCACCCTCAACTTTGGGGTTCTCCCCTCGCCGGGGTTCTCAGCTCCTGTGGTCTTTCTGGCTTCTGCACTTTCCCCTTGGGGGTCTGCTTCAAGCCAGGGCTGACTGGCCCGTGGTATGGCCCTGGAGCCCTCCGAGCAGCGTCTGCCCTGGCCCCCACAGCCCCCCTTGGGATCCATAGGAGCCCTTTGCGGGGGACCCCCCCTTTTCTTTGGGGACGTGCCAGCATCGTCTCAGTGTCTCATTGGGCTGTCAGCCCCTCCTCAGTGTGCTCAGACTCTGGGCATCCTTGTCCCCTACTGTGTGTTCCCTGGGTTTTTGTGCCCAAAGTTATCGAGCTCTGACTGGGCTGGAACACTGCCGCCGGTGTCAGGTCCGACTTCGGACTGAGAGACTGTGGGCAAGTTACACCCAGGTTGCTGCTGCTTCATCCACAAACCTGGGCACATAGTGGTGGTGAGCATGGCACATGGTGGGCCTGGCATATAGTAGTGGGGGGCCTAGCATACAGTGCTGGTAGGGCCTGGCACAGTGAACCTGGCATGTAGTGGGCACCATGCAGAAATGCTTCCTGTCTCCCCCAAAAAACCCTAGAGAGATCAAAGGAAGGAGAGAGGCCCCCTGAAGTAAGAGATGCTTGTAACAGCTGTTTCTGAAAGAACCGGAGCACGGCACCGGGGGACACCGGGCAGCAGCGGCCATACTGCTTTTAATATTTCCTTTCCCCGGTTACAAGTAAAGTCAGTTTTCACATTTGTTTAAAATTGTGTCCCAAGCTCCCTCGCCCCGCTGCTCCCTCCTCGCTAAGGGGGCGGGCGGTCTGATGTGGGCCACATGGGCGCCATTGCGTGAAACCCATTTCCACATTAGGACCCTGGCAAAGCAGATCCAGGGAGGAAGAAGCGACGCCAGAACGTTTGCTCTGACGCGTACCCGGGCTCGGCCAGAAATCAGAGGATTAGGTAACCCAAGCCGCGCCGCCCTGATGGGGTTCGCTTTCCTCTGCTCCTCAATGACGGGAAATGATGCGGCCCGATGCCCTTTGCAGGCCCACGAAGCCACCCTTAGGGGGTGGAGTGCCCGTTGGCACGCGCCCTCCTGCAGTGGCCAGTGTCCGCCTGCACTGGGGGGTCGTTTGTCACTGGGCCCCCTCCTCGTGCTGGAGGATGAGAAAGCCTTTGACAACCCCCCTTTCAGCTCCCTCTTAGTCCTCCCTTTGCCTTTTCCCAGAGATCTTTGGGAGGGAAGAATGGGCAGAGCCCCTAGACCTCCCCCCTTCCTGGCTGTGGGAAGCCCCCAAGACCTTGGCAGCCACGGAACCTGCCCCTTTGGTACTGGCCCAATCCACCTTCCAGAGTGTAGCGATCCCCAAAGAGGGGAGACAGAGTCATGGAAGCCAGAGGGCAAAAGCCATGACGTGGGGAGCAAAAGCCATGACCCAGGGGCAAAAGGCCCCCCCCATGAGTTATCCAAACAGTTACCCAAACAGACCCAAATTCATTCGCCTTCGGCCAGACCTGGCCACGCCACTCCAGGGGGGATTGTCCCCCTTACGAAGGGGTTCACACGCCGAGGGATGAACAGCTGGGGTCAGCCACCTCCCTGGGAGGCCCAACCTAGATGCCCCCTCTGAGGAGCCTCACACCCAGGGAGAATCATTTAAAGGCTCCCGGGGGAGCTGGAGGCCCCCCCAACTACTTGTGTGGGAGCCAGGACCCTTTTGTGGACATTTTGGAAAAGACCCCAACTCTCCTAGTCTGAGGACAAAGCGAGCGAGAGGGAGGGGCCTTTGGGGGGTCTCCAGGGCCGAGCCCCACCAGGGGAGCCCCAAAGGCGCCCGCCGCGATTCACCACAAGCACACCGAACGCAGAGAAAAACAATCAGTCTGTATTTGATTCACCCTCGAAGATGTCCAAGGGAAGGAGGGTGTGAGCACTGCGTGAGCACCGAGGGCTGAAGGGGGTCTTGCAGGGCGCGAGCGTGGCGCCGGGGACCCGCTGCTCTCATGGGCCCCTGCGACAGACTGAGGATGGGGGCGGGGGCAGGGAAGGGGAGCAGGTCAGGTCTCCAGCCACCAGGAAAAGCCGAACTCCTCGGGCTCGTGACTGTACCAGTCGCCCGTGATGACCAGCTGCGGCCGGTTCTCCTCGGCCACCTTCAGCATCCGCTGGGCGTCCTCGCTGAACGCCTCCTTCCACAGCCTGGGGGGGAGGGGGCCCACAGGAAGCACTAATTAGACACCTCCGAGTACACTGGGGCCAGTGGGGAGCACTAATTAGACACCTCCGAGTACACTGGGGCCAGTGGGGAGCACTAATTAGACACCTCTGAGGCGCACTGGGGCCTGCTGGGGAGCACTAATTAGACACTTCTGAGTACACTGGGGCCAGTGGGGAGCACTAATTAGACACCTCCAAGTACACTGGGGCTAGTGGGGAGCACTAATTAGACACCTCTGAGTACACTGGGGCCAGTGGGGAGCACTAATTAGATACCTCCGAGTACACTGGGGCCAGTGGGGAGCACTAATTAGACACCTTGGAGGCGCACTGGGGCCTGCGCTGGAGAACATTCATTAGACACTAGGTGCACACTGGGGCAGGGAGAGAAAGCCCCGGCAGTGTCTGCCCCCGGGCCGCGCCGCGCCTTCGCTGGGCACTTACGCCAGGAGCTGCAGTCCGCATTCAGGCCGCTCCAGGGCCTCGCACAGCAGTCTCACCCCTTCGTCCCACAGGGCGTTCTGGGCCAGGTTCAGACTCTTCAGCCTCGAATTGCAGAGGATGACAGAGGACAGGTCCTGGCAGCCGGCGGTGTTGATCTGGCACCTCTCCAGCCTGCCCGGGGGACGCAAGCGGGGCCGTGAGCACGGATGGCACAGGGAGAGGGTGCAGACTGGGGCATGGGAGAGGGCACGGACCAGCCAGAGGGCACAGAGAGGGAAGCACGCCATGGTCCCTCCCCCGGCCCCCGGTGTACCCGAGCCTCTGGAGCTGACAGTCGGGGTGTCTCAGGGCCTTGCAGAGCAGCTTGACCCCCTCGTCTTTGAGGGCGTTGTGACCCAGGTTCAGGCTGTGCAGGTTCCGGTTGAGGATGAGGGCATCCGCGAGGTCCTGACAACAGGCCTCGGTGAGGAAGCAGACCAAGACGCTGTGGGAGAGGCTGGAGTGAGGGGGAGCCCAAGGCCGAGCCCCCCAGGCCCTTCCCCTCTGCCTCGGTTTCCCCTCCAAGATCGTGGCCGGCGCTCCCTCGCCAGAAGGCGAGGACAGGAACCAACGACGAGGCCCCCCTCCCCCCCCCCCAGCCCCTGCATGCAGGTGGTGCTACATAAGTGCTGAAGGCGAGGGCTTACTCCAAGGCCTGAAGGCTGCACTGCGGCTGCGCCAAGGCGGTGCACAGCAGCTTCATGCCGTCATCCCCAAGGTCGTTCTCCCCCAGGTCCAGGTGAGTCAAGTTCTTGTTGTTGAGGAGCACGGTGGCGAGATCCTGGCACCCCGCGGCGGTCAGCCCGCAGCTCCACAATCTGCAGGCCGGGACCCCCACTGAGCCCAGCGTCCCCTGCAGCTCCCCCGCGCAGGGACAGCCCACCCCTCCCATACTGGGGAGCGGGGTTCTCACTCAGGTCCTCCCCTGGCACTCTGGCCCACATTGGCCCCCCCAGTCCAATCCTCAGCAACCCCCCCCACTCAGCCTTAGGCTGAAGCCTCACTGAAGGGCCCGGGAGGGGGGGCCCCGAAGGGGGGGGGAGCCCACAAGGGCCAGAATGTGCTCTAAGTCACAGGAGGGCCACAGGAGAATCCCACCTGCCCCCACCTACCCCCACCAAGCTGAGGACCACTGCAGGCCGGGCAAGGGCAGGCTGTGCCCGACCTCGGGATGCCCACCGGCTCCCCTAGCTGGGAAGGGCGAAGAGGGGGGGCCACCTCCTGGGTCTTCCCTAACCTGGGGGTGCCTCCTCCTCACCTGAAGGCCTGTCCCCTTCTCCCCCCCATGGGCCTCCTCTGGCCCTCTTCTTTCCCTCCCTCCCTCCCTCCCTCCCTCTCTCTCTCCTCTCCTTCCTCCATTTCCTCTTCCTCCTCCTCCTCCTCCTCCTCCGTCCCTCCTCCCTCTGCGGGCCAGGGCAGCTCCCACAGCAGCGATGGTCTAAGGACCCAAAGCACCCGCCCCATCGCCCCAGACACCTGAGGGCACGAGCCCCCGCTCCCGTCCCTGATGACCCCCAGAGCTCCGCCCTGAGGCCTTACGTCAGTTTTTGGAGGGGGCAGTCGGGGCACTTCAAGGCCGTGCTCAGGATCTTCAGGCCTTCGTCACGCAGGCTGTTGTGGGCCAGGCACAGGTGGGTGAGCTTCCGGTTGGCGGTGAGGGTGGCAGAGAGGTCCTGGCAGCCACTGTTGGTCAAGCCGCATCCTGCCAACCTGTGAGAGGCACCCAGAGGTGGGAAATGACCCTGGGCCTTCCCGGGGGAGGGACAAGGAGACGGGCAAGGAAGGGGACGAAGGGGCTGGCTGGGGGCAGGAACGGGGGGGGGGAGTGGCCTCTCGAGTGAGGTACCCCCGAAGCAGGGGAGGGGGAGCCTGCCAACATCCATCCCCTGCCTTGGCTACTTCCCCCGCCGCTCTGGGTCAGACACAAGTGGGACCCTTCCTCCACACAGGATCCCTCGGGGGCTACCATCGGCCACTTCCTCCCGCTGCCCTGACCTCCGCCATCTCCATGCAAGGCCGTCCTCCTCTGAGGAGGACCCTCCCCTCCCTCCCCAGTTCAGTCCCTGGCTGTGGCTCCCGGACAGCACTTCTCTGAGCCTCAGTTTCTCCATCTGTAAAACCAGAGGCCCAGACTCAACCCAGAAGGTCTGCGAGCCCGTCCCCTCAGCTGCCAATGGGCCAGGACGGCATCCGGCACACACGGCTCCATCTCCTCCACAAGAAGAGTGCCTGACAGCGTATCGAGAGCGCAGCCCGGCTCCGGGGGAGAAGGTGGCGAGTCTGGGGGTCCGATGAGCCCGGCTCCCTGCCATCACTGCTTCCTGGCCTCGAGTTAGCCAAGTCCGCGGGCCGGCGTTTGCGGCTCGGCGCTCTTCCTTTTTCGGGCTATTTTTATTCTGCGACCCTGGGCCGTCCATCCTGCCTTCTTTCTTTCAATCGGCAAACCCCCCCTCTTCTTCTCCCTCACCTCCACTCCCCTCAAAAACAAAAGCCCTGCTCCCACGCCGGCCATACCCAGAACAGGCCTCGTCGTGGGTCTCCTGGAACCACCAGGTCTCCTCCCAAAGCCCTGGGCCGCTGGCCCTGGGACATCTGCCCCTCCTGACTGCTCACAGCCCCAGTGTGCCCCCCAACATTGGCAGGCTCTTGTTGGGCCATTTCCCCATTGATGGGCAGCCCCTCCTCCGGCTCTCTGCCACCCAAAAGGCCTGTTCTAAAGGTCGTGCTCCTCAGTCTTGCTTAGGGCTCAGCCCCCCAATTCCCCTCCTCCTCCCCATTTCTCTGCTTAGGGTCTCCTCTGACGTTTCGCCGCGAGTCACGCGTCCCGTTCCCTCCATTTGTAGCGACGTCTACTCGCTCATCCCCATCCCGTGAAACAACTCGGCCCCCAACCCCCCTTTCCTCTCCTGCCCCGCCCCCCGTGTATTCTCCTTTCCCGATTTCCAACCACGTTTAAGACCTAATGGGCCTCATCTAGTCCGACTCCCCTCTACGACCTCACAGGGGAACCATCGCACCACTCGGTGTCTACGAGTGCCGACCCAAAGTCGCCTGTGGGATGTGTCCGCCATCACTGGCCCTGGAGCTGGGGGACAAGGCTGGCCCCTCCTTCTTTCCTGTCTAGTCTGTCTCGCTGCGCGACCCCCCGGACCCTCCCCTACGGCGGTCGCCGCAGCGCCATTTTCCCAACGAGGAGCCAGAGTCACCCCAAGGAGAAGCCCGGAGCCCCCGGCTACTTACACCAGCTTCTGGAGGTGGCACTCGGGCCGGTTCAGAGCCTCGCACAGCACCTGCACGCCGCTGTCCAGCAGCTGATTCCCCTCCAGGTTCAGATGGCTCAGGCTCTGGTTGCAGGTGAGGGCCAGCGCCAGGTCTGGGCAGCAAGCTTTGGTGAGGGCACAGCTCTTCAACCTGGGGTGGGGAGAGGCAACGAGAGTCATGGGGGCCGCCCGCCTCCCCTGCCCTCCTCATCCCCCCCCCCAGTGTTTCTGTTTCTCTTCCGAAGGGAGACGAGCAGGAGGAAAGGGAGAGGGGGTGGGCAACACTGGCAAGACACCCTGGGGCGGGGGGGGCCTGGCCGGGTAGGGGACTGACGGGAGAGGCGCTCAGAGCTTGGGAAGGTTGCAAGAGAAGGCTGGGAGAACAAAGGCTCCCAAAGGAGGGAGGGGGCAGCCCAGAGCCCCAGGGAATCAGGCCGCCCAGGGCCACACCGCCCAAGGGGCAACGGGCTGTCACTGAGGCACTGTCAAAGGCGGGATCTGAACGCAGACCTCAGCGTCAGCTCCCTGCCCCGTCATCGCCCCGCTCTGGAGGACCCAGGGTGCCCTGAGCCTGGCGTCTCCTGCCGGGCACAATGCGTTGCCTGAGGGGAGGCAGCCAGGGGCACCACAAGCGGAGCTGGGCACCTTCCATCTGTGCAGCTGGGGCATCGTCTGCCTCCTGCTCCAGTGCCGGCTCCCAGGGCTTCCCTCTGCTCAATGAGCAGCACTTTCACCCTTGGTTACCCTTCCCATAATCCCTGGAGAGTGCCCCCACTCACCCCCAAAGTTCCCAGACTTTCCCCTGTGCCCTCTGGGCCGCCTGCTCATTAACCACCACCTCCACCTCCCATCTCTTCCTCTCCTCCTTCCATTGCCTTTCCCAAGTCCCAAGCTCCCTGGCTGCCCCTCCCTTCCTTCTCCTCGGCCCCCCACTGCTGCTTCCCGAGCCCCCCCTTCCTCCATCACTCAGCAGCCTCTCCTCCTCTGAGGTTCATCCAAGTCCTGTGAGCCGCGTCTCCCTCCCTTCCTCAAGGGGTTTGCTCTCTGGTTCCCGATATTCCTCTTCTCCCCGACTCTTGTACAGATTCTCCCTCAAAGACCCTAACCAATGAGCTACTCTGCCGCACACATGGACCATCCCCAGCTTCAAGACTGCTGAAGCCCCTCGGGCAACCCCGCGCACTGTCACTCCCGCTCCCTCCGCCTCTCCTTCCACATCCTCCCCGGCCTCTCGGGGCTCTCCCCGTCTCCCCGCTGTGACCTCTTGGTGCCCCACGGCATCCTAGCTTCAGTCTCGGATCCCTCCTCCGCTTCGCTCCCACCTCCTGCTGCCTGCCTTATTAAGCCCCCCTCCCCAGCAGCACTTGCCCTTCCCCTCCCCAGCAGTGCTTCCAAAGCCCAGCTCTCGATTTAGAGCCTGACCTACGGAAGCCGGCGTGGCCATCCCCACGAGCGCCGGTGGCCCCCTCCACCCCAGCCTCCTCATCCCCCTCTTTGGCTCATCTTCAGCCTCCACCTCTACCCACTGTGCCATCGGGCTGCCCCTGGGCAATCCTGCCTAGGCGCCCACTCTGTGCCAGCCCGAGTTCATCCTCAAGCTCGGGGTCGGAGGGGAGGACACTGCAGGGAGGCTTGTGGCCCCGCCATGGAGGCAGCCCTGAGCCCAGCTCTAAGGAGCCACAGCTGGCAACACCCGGCTCCTTCCCCCCCCAAAAAGGGCAACAGGGAAGAGAGATGGGGGGCAGGCACAGAGAAGAGAGGGGGGGACTAAGGGGGGGGCAGGGCAGGATCTCGCAAAGACTCACCTCAGGTACTGGAGGTTACACTGGGGGTGTCTCAAGGCCTCACACAGCAGCTTCATCCCATCATCCCCCAGCTGAAGGTCCAGGTCAAGGCATATGAGATGCTGGTGCCCGATGAGAGCCAGCGGGAAGTCTCCACAGGCAAAGGGGACAAAGGCCGTCTGCCTGATCCTGCGGGGAGGGAGGCCCAGGAGACTCAGTTGTTCCTGTGGGCCTCCACCACTGCTCCCCAACACTGCCCACCCCGGCTCCAGGAGCTCCACTCATCTCATTTGGGCTCGTCCCAAAGCTATTGGTAGATCAGGGAAAGAAGAGAGGAAGGAAGAGAGGGAGGAAGGGAAGAAGGGAGGAAGGGAGGGAGGAAGGGAAGAAGGGAGGAAAGAAGGAAGGAAAGAAGGGAGGAAAGAAGGGAGGAAGAGAAGGAGGGAGGGAGGTAAGGAGATAAAGGGGGAAAGGAGGGAGGGAGGGAGGGAGTGAGGACTAACAGAACCATTTAAGGTTCCCAAAGCCCTTTACAAATACTTCCCCCCTTCCTCACACCCACTGGGATCCCTGTTTGCCAGGGGAGGACTGGAAGCAGCAGGATATTGGGGGGGGGGGGTTCCGCAGAAAGCCTCTGCCCAAAATGCTGCAGGCTCACCCCAGGAGAGATGGGAAATTCTGAAGGCAGCAATTCCAGAGAAGGAAAAGGGGGGTGCCCCCCCAAATGGCTGATGTGGACACCCAGGGAATTCACCAATCTTTAAAGCCCCCGCCTCCAGCTATGCTGCCTAGGAAAGCTGTCTACACTAGCTGGCTGCACCCTCAGCTCCCGCACTCCCTGGGCCGGCTCCGCCTGAGGGTCCCAGACGTTCCTGGAAGAGTGTTTTTCCTACCCTCCTGTCCACTACCTGCTTCCCAGCTGTGCCCCCCTCCTGGTTCTCCTTGCACTGCCTGGCTATTCAGCAGCTGTCCCCTCCATCAGCACCCCCCTTTCCCCTTCCATACCTTCCCCCCTTCTATTGAGTGACCTCGGTCCCCTATGGTTCAGGGATCATCATCACTAAGGGGACTATTTGGCCCTAAGCTCTCCCCTAACTCGGGAAAGGGCCAGGCCTGAGTCGAGCGCAGCTTTGGGCCCCGCCCCTCCCCGGCCCACCCCCCCCCCGCCTCCCCGGCCCCCCTCACCTCAGGGTGTGCAGGCGGCAGTCAGGATGGCTCAGCTGGTCACTCAGGCACTTCATGCAGAGGTCATTCATGGAAGAGAAGCTCAGCTCCATCTCCCGCAGGGTGGCGTTGGTGCTCAGCACCGTGTACAGGGCCTTCCAGCGCGACGCGATGAGGTCCAACGCTTGCGGCCTGGGCCAAGGAGGGAGCGACAGTCGGAAGGAGGCCCGGGCGGGCCCCCAAAGACCGAGGGGGGGGCGCAGCCCCACTATTCTCAGGGGGAGGAGCCCCATCACTCTGGGGAGGAGCCCCATCACTCTGGGGGGAGGAGCCCACTATTCTCGGGAGAGGAGCCCCATCACTCTGGGGGGAGGAGCCCACTATTCTCGGGGGAGGAGCCCCACCACTCTCGGGGGAGGAGCCCACTATTCTCGGGGGAGGAGTCCCATCACTCTGGGGGGAGGAACCCCACCACTCTCGGGGGAGGAGCCCACTATTCTCGGGGGAGGAGCCCCATCACTCTGGGGGGGAGGAGCCCACTATTCTCGGGGGAGGAGCCCCATCACTCTCGGGGGAGGAGCCCACTATTCTCGGGGGAGGAGCCCCACCACTCTCGGGGGAGGAGCCCACTATTCTCGGGGGAGGAGTCCCAGCATTCTGGGGGAGGAGCCCCACTCTCCCCCACTCGCGCTCACCCAGCCTCGACCTCGGCGGGTGACTCCGGGTCGTCGGGGTCCTGCTCGTGGAAGACCTCCCTCTGCAGGTGGAGCACCAGCTTCTCGAGCCGGCGGCAGTGGCAGAGGCAGAAGGACGACACCAGCAGGTCCACCTTGCTCCAGAGCACCAGCTGCAGGTCCCGGAAGTGGTCCATGGCCTCCTCCACGAAGGCCGCGTCCTGCGTCTCGTAGAGGCTGAAGAAGAAGTGGTGCAGCGAGAGGGCGCGCAGCGAGGGGGCGGCCGAGCCGCTGAACACGGCGGCCCACAGCAGCAGGTCCCGCCGCAGCTGGGGCGACAGGCGGCAGCCCAGCTCGGCGTCCAGCAGCCGCGCGCACTCGGGGTTCAGGAGGCCGAAGAGGAAGTGCACGGCCAGGCTCAGGAAGCTCGTGTCCACGCCCGAGTACTTCTCCAGCTCGGTGGTCAGGTCTTGCACCGAGTGCGCCGCCGAGGGGCTGCGGGTCACCTCCATGGCGCTGTACAGGGCGGCGAAGAACTCCTGCAGCGTCAGGTGGAGGAAGGCGTAGCCGCCGGCCCGGCCCAGGATGATGTGGGTGTTCAGGAAGGGCTCGAGGTCGGCCGGGGTCAGCATGTGCCTCTGCAGGTCGCCGGTGTCGAAGCCCGTGGCGTGGGCCAGCACGCCGTCGGCCGCCAGGCGGCACAGGGCCCGCAGCTGGCCCTCCTGGGGGGCGGCGCGCCCGCGGAACAGCCCGGTCACGTAGGACACGTAGAGGCGCGTGGCGGTCAGGGGGCCCTGGCTCAGGTCCTGCCCGTCATCCAGCCGCTGCTTCAGGCCCGTGCAGATCAGCCAGCAGACCAGCGGCGAGCGGCACAGGGTGGCCAGCGTCTCGTTGTCCCGCACGGTGGCCAGGGCGGCGCGGGCGCTGGCCCGGTCCCCGAAGAAGCGGTGGAAGTACTCCTCCCGGTCGGCCTTGGACAGCCCCAGGACCTCGACCAGCTGGGGGCAGCCCAGCCAGCGCGCCAGGCGGGCCCAGCCCGAGGGCCGCACCACCAGCAGCAGGCAGGCCTCGGGCAGCAGAGTCCTCCGGAGCAGCCCCTGCAGCAGGCCGGCCAGCGGCCGAGGCTCGTTCCAGTCGCGGCACAGCTCGGCTTCGGGCCCGTCCAGGAAAGGCTTCAGCTCCTCCAAGCCGTCCAGGACGAACAGCAGGTTCTGGGGCTGCGACAGGATGTCGTTCACGGGCACCGGCGGGCTGGGCCACTCTCCGGAGATCAGCTCGGCCATGCTCTTCTGGGCCGTGCCGTCCACGTCGCCGAGGTTGAAGTAGAAGACGTACTGGAAGACGTCCCGGCAGAGGTGGCCGTGGGCCCAGTCCAGCATCAGCTTCCTGGCCAGCACGGTCTTGCCGATGCCCATGGGCCCCTGCAGGACCACGGTGTTGGGTCTCCGGTCGGTCCTCTCGTACGGCTGGAACAGCGCCGCCAGCTGCCCGGCCTGGCCGGGGATCTCGCTGAAGGGTGGCCCTTCGCCAGGGGGGAGCTCCGAGCCCTCTTCTCCGATGACCACTCGGACCTTGGCACAGGTCCGGGAGAACAGCAGCGTGGTGGGCCCGTACAGGAAGTTCTCCCGCTCTCCGGGCCAACAGTCTCCGGCCCTCAAGGAGCTAAATTTCTCCGCCATCCAGGCTCGATACCTCCGCCTGTCATCTACGTTCATGAAAAGAGCCGGAGAAACAGAGGTTACCGGTGGAGGGTGGGGGAAGGGAAGGGCTTTCCTGAAGTAGCCTGCGTGTTCCACTCAAGTCCCCTGAGAGCAGAGGGCCGGGACCACAGAACTGAGATCTGGGGGGCCTCATGGGGGTGAATTCTACAATTCACAGACCAGGAACTAGGGAACGTGATGAAAGATAAAAAGGGTAATCTTGATTATATGAAATTCAACAAAAGTAATGCAGCCAAGATTAGAAGGAAAGCAGAAAACTGGGAAAAAAATTTCACATCCAATGTTGCAGATAAAAGTCTCCTCTTCTAAAATATTATCAAAAATTGATATATTTTATGTTTATAAAATTTATAAAGAATAGCATAATATAAATTCTAATTTATAAGAATTCAAGCCGTTCTCCAACTGATAAATGGTCAAAGGATGTGAACAATTTTCAGATGAAGAAATGAAAACCATTTTTAGTCATATGAAAAAACGATCTAAATCACTACTCTGAGACACTAATAAACACCTGTCAGATTGGCTAAAATGACAGGAAAAGATAATGATGAATGTTGGAGGGGATGTGAGAAAACTGGGACACTGATACATTGTTGATGGAACTGTGAAGAGATCCAACCATTCTGGAGCACAATTTGGAGCTATGCTCAAAAAGTTATCAAACTGTGCATACCCTTTGACCCAGCAGTGTTTCTATTGGGCCTATATCCCAAAGAGATCTTAGAGGAGGGAAAGGGCCCCAAAAGGGCAAGAATGTTTGTGGCAGCCCTTTTTGTAGTGTCTAGAACTGGAAACTGAATGGATGCCCATCAATTGGAGAATGGCTGAATAAATTATGGTATATGAATGTCATGGAATATTATTGTTCTGTAAGAAATGACCAACAAGATGATTTCAGAGAGGCCCGGAGAGACTTGCATGAACTGATGCTGAGTGAAATGAGCAGAACCAGGAAATCATTATACACGGCAACAACAATACTATATGATGATCAATTCTGATGGACATTTCAACAATGAGATGATTCAGGCCAATTCCAATAGATTTGAAGTGGAGAGAACCATCCACATCCAGAGATAGAATTTATGAAGACTGAATGTGGATCACAGCATCGTATTTTCACCTTTTTTGTTGTTTGCTTTTTTTTTTCTCTTTTTTTCCCTTTTTGACCTGATTTTTCTTGTGCAGCATAACAAACATGGAAATATGTTTAGAAGAACTGCACGTGTTTTACTTATGTGGGAATACTTGCTGTCTAGGGGAGGGGATGGGGGGGCAGAGAGGGAAGAAAAATTTGGAATACAAGGTTTTGCACAGGTAAATATTGAAAACTATTTGCATGTACTTTTTGGGGGGGTGAGGGAAGCTATTATTTTTTTAAAATCACTTGCAGAGGGGTAGCTAGGTGGCACAATAGAGAGAGCATCAGTCAGGAGGACCTGAGTTCAAATCTGATCTCAGACACAATTCCTAGCTATGAGGCCCTGGGCAAGTCATTTACCCCAATTGCCTCAGCCAAAATAAATAAATAAATAATATTCACTTGCAGAACAGGGAGACATTACCAGCTCTAGAGTTTTGTTGCTGTTGTTTTGTTTTTGGTTGCCTACAAGATTCTTTAGGCTTTAGGCAGAATCATGTGGTGGGCTCCCTAAAATGCTCACAAATCTGTAGTAGTGGAAGCGCATGTTCTAGAACATGATCACGGAACACTGATTTTACTTTCTCTAAAATATAATGTCAAAGTGATAGAATTATATTCTTAATTGATCAGATCATTTGCAAATGAATAGGCTGGGGCAAGAGCAATAAAGTCCTCCCAAAGCCTCACAGAAGGATCACCTTTTTCCAGCTAACAATTTCCCCTATCAGTTGCTTTGCTTGGTTTTCAACTCCATAAATATCAGCCTCTTTACTTTCATCACCCCCACCCTTTTCAGCTTCCTTTAATGAATTGTATATTATTATAAGCTTCTTGAGGGCACAAGACTGGGTTTTTTTTAAAAACATTTATTTGTATCTCCATTGCTTAGCACACTGCCTGGAAAACAGTAGGTGCTCAATAAATGTTTATTGACTAGTGGAAAACAAAAATCCAAGGTTCTTAACTGGGGTCAGGGCAGAAGTTAAGAAGGCCCATGATTACAGATGTAAGACCAGCAGCAGGCACACGCGCTGAGCCTGGGCTTTGTTCCGCGAAGGCCACGATGCCCACAGGACAGCCCTCCTTCACGGCGCTGGTGTTAAGCAAAGGGATTTTATTTTAAGACCTCGAGTACCCCAGTGTTCATTCAGGCAGGAAGTGGCTAAGGAGCCCGCCCTGGGAGCCTGTACCCATAACAGCCTGGGTTTATGGTTTGCGTAGCCCAGGGCTGCTCTCGTACCCATTACAGGAGGTAAAACTGAGGCAGGCAAGGGCTAGTCAATGACTGCCTGAGGCTGGGTTGGAACTTCCCTGTGCCAGATGCCCTGTGGGCCCCCCTTGCTGCCTCCAGGTCAAAGACCCGAGTTCTAACTCCATCTCTGCCGTGTGACTACCTTGGACATGGTAGCACTGGGCCCCTTCCCCAACTGAGAAAGCTTACTAAGTCTCGGCCCGTCCTCGGAGTCTTTTCCAAGATTTGTAAGGGATCTCCGTGAAGGTCAGGGCCCTTTGTATAACCCCTTACTGAGAACATGACACCGGGAGCCACAAGGGCCAGCCACGGCTCCTTGTGCTTCATTTAAGACCTTCCTCTGAGGGCATTTGTTTCACCCCGAAATCTGGCCAGTTCCCTGACACCAGCTGGGAGAAGGGAATGAAGAAAGTGCTGCCCTTGATGGAAACCCCCATATCTGGGGAGCTGTTCTGTCCGGGAGGTCGTATGTCAAATAAGAAACTGGGCATGATGCCTTCTTTGCTCTCAGTGTATAAGGGAAGAGCGCGTGGGAGCGACCCCCAAGGAGGGGACACCTCGCCTGGGGTTTTTCCCTCTTTGGGGTACACTCTGACCAGCGGCCTGACTTGGGGCTCCCCCAGCCTGAAGAGTCCAAAGTTGATGTTTCCCGAATTGGTGATGATGTACGTTACATGTCCGTCTGTCCGTCTGTCTTTGTTATCCCATGATGACGGTTGTCTGTTAAGTTGTGTGATATTTTTCCAGTACAAGTCTTTGGATATTTCTTGTTTATATCAGCAATAGACTCCCCCTCCTCTCCTAGTCTGCGCCTGCTGAATGTGAAATCCGAGCCTAGATTAGCCCGACACCACTGTGGGAGCCACCCCAGGGACGCTAGGGAAAGGCTCAGCCCTCCCTGTGAGGGGCTGGCCAGAGAGGACAGTGGGCAGAGCTCAAGGCCGAAGGCAGCGGGCACTACTACTACTAGTCTAAGACAATAGATAATGCTATAGTGAGCACTAGTGGTCCGAGGGAGTGACAGTGAGTAGAAGCATCAGAGTAGTCAGTGGTAGTACTAAGTAAAAGCAATAGTAGTTATAGTACTTGCACTAGGTGACAGTAAGAATGGTGGTTAGTAGTAGGTTGTAATGGGGTTACTAGTGATAGGAGCTAGAAGCAGCAGGTAAGAGTTGCTAATAACTACTACTAGTAGTGCTGGTATGAAGTGGTAGTCACTCAGCAGTATAGAGTAGTAGGAGAGAAGAGTAGTTAAAAGTAGTAACAGTCGTCGTGTGAGGTAACAGTTAAGTGACAGTAACAGTAAGGGACAATAAGAAAGGCAGTTAATAGTAGGTAGTAATGGTGTTACTAGTGATAAGAGCTAGGAGCAGCAGGTAAGAGTTGCTAATAATAGAACTTGTAGGGATAGTAGTCAATATATATATATAAAAAGTGGTAATCACTCAGAAAAGTAGTTAAAAGTAGTAATAGTAATAGTCATAGTAGTGCGAGGTGACAGTTAAGTGACAGTGACAGTCAGGGACAATAAGAATGGCAGTTAGTAGTGGTACTGTAGCAGTGTGGAGCAATGGGAGAGAGGAGTAGTTAAAAGTAGTAACAGTAATGGTGGTCATAGCAGTAGTCATTGGTAGTAGTAGAGGTAATGGTGTTCCTAGTGATACTAGGTGGGACAGTTAATAGTAATTACTACTCATAGTACTACAGTACAATACTACCTATAGTACTACTAATAGTAGTTAGTCATGGTACTAAATGTAGTAGTGGCAGTTACAGCAGTTAGTAATAAGGTGTTAGGTGGCAGTGGTAAGAATGGCAGTTAGTAGTTGGCAATAGTGGGATCAGTGCCTTTAGTACCTAGTACTAACTTAGTAGTTACTTAGTACTTAGTAGTAACACTTGTAGCCAGGAGGAGTGGGAGGCGGCCGAGGATTATTCCAAGTAGTGACGTGGTGGCTAAGAGCAGTGATAGTCACTGGTAGGGGAACGAGGGGTGGTATGGGCAGGGAGTAGTCATGGAAATTCACGGTCACAATGGTCATACTCCAGGTAGAAAGGATAAACGGCGGCTAAGAGGACCCAGTCAGCCTTCACGCTGGGCCATTAGTACTAACAGGCGCAAATGAGTAATGCTTGTGAAGTAAGGAAGTCAGAACAGCCGTGGGGGCTGGCTGAGCACCGGGCACTGCAACACTGCCCACTTGGAGCCTGCCCCCATCTGCTGGGCTCCCCATCCTGCCAGGGTCCCACTCACCTGAGTCCTCCTCTGGCTCAATGACCTTCTCTACCGGGTTGGCTCCAATCCGTCCCCGCATCTCAGCGGCCTCTGTGGACCAAACAAAGGTCACTGACGGCCGCGGGTCTCACCATACCTCCCCCATCCCGGGCGGGCCCTTCCATGCGACCCACCCCACATCAGCTCTTTCAGCGAGCTCCATCACGGCCAGTGAGGCAGGATGAGATACAAAGCCAGAGAGACCAGGGTTCAGATCCCACCAACAAACGGGGGGGGAGCAAAGGGGGGAACCACGTGAAAGCAAGCTCTGAATCACCAAGAATAAGGTGCAAAGTGGCAGGAACAGACACACACTGGCACATTGTCGGTGGAGGTGCATGGGGGCCTACTGCTCTGGAGCCCCATGGGGAATTATGGGAAGTAAGTCACTCCAGTGTCCACTCCTGGCCATCCCACCTCTGGGCATGACCCAGCCCATGGAGGCAAGAGGGAACAGGGCTCACTCTGTGCCCACACAGAAGGGCAAAGCTGAGAAACAAGGGCAGGGCTGGGGCTCCCAAGGCAGAGAAGGGAAGCTCTGAAGGAGGGGGGCAGGGCAGAAGAAGCCCCCCAGAGGCTGGGGAGAAGGGGGGACAGGAGAGAGGAGGCCCCCCAGACTGGGGGAGAAGGGGTACAAGAGAGAAGACCCCCCCACAGACTGGGAAAAAGGGGGTACAGGACAGAGGAGACCCCCAGACTGGGGAGAGAAGGGGATACAGGGTGGAGATGACCTCCCCAGTCTGGGGAGAAAAGGGGTACAAGGCAGAGAAGGCCCCCAGAGACTGGGGAGAAAAGGGGTACAAGGCAGAGAAGGCCCCCAGAGACTGGGGAGAAAAGGGGTACAGGGCAGAGAAGGTTCCCCGGACTGGGGGGCCAAGCCTGGCCGGCTGCTCACCGCTCTCTGGGGGCTGCTCCATGTTCTTGTAGACTCTGGGGGTCCCGTCTCACCAAAGGGGGGGGCCAGGGGACCAGGGGACCTTCGTCCCTGTGGCCGGCAATAAGGTGTCACCTGCCTCACACAAGGCCAAGCGGACCCTGAAAGGACAGTGGCCAGGTCAGGCCCAGGATCAGGCCCACGTGCCCTGTAGAAGGAAGGGGGGAGGGGGAAGAAAAAGAGAGGGAGGAGAGAGAGGGAGGAGAGAGAGGGAGGGAGGAGGGAAAGCAAGAGGGAGGAGGAAGAGGAGAGGGAGGAAGGAGGGAAGAGAAGAGAGAGAGAAGAGGGAGAGAGGAGGAGAGTGAGAGAGAGAATGAGGAAGAGCGAGGGGGAGAGAGTGAGGGGGAGGGGGAGTGAGAGTGAGAGTGAGGGGAGGGGCGTCGAGGGGGAGGTAGGGCAGCT
Organism: Myrmecobius fasciatus; assembly: GCA_023553655.1. NCBI lineage: Eukaryota > Metazoa > Chordata > Mammalia > Dasyuromorphia > Myrmecobiidae > Myrmecobius > Myrmecobius fasciatus. The sequence continues at coordinate 175,738 of JAJPUD010003422.1, forward strand.
GGGGGGTGGGGCAGGGCGGGGCAGGGTGGGACAGAGGCACCCCGTGACAAGGGGCTGAACCAATAGAGAGCGCATTGCTTAGACACGGGCGGTATCCCAGGGCCCCGCCCCCTCCGGGAGCGTCGCGGCCTCATTAGGCAGAACTGTCCACTGGGGCTCGAGGCCAAGTCCTCCCCCTCTTATTTGGGGGGAGGGAAGCTTTAGGGGGGGCAGCCGGTGTATGGGGCCAGATTCCCATCCGCCGAGAAGAGAAACTGAGGCAGAGGCTCGCTCACCGAGGCTGTTGAAGGTCCGGGAGCGCGCCCGGCGAGTTCGTCGCCCTACTTTTTCCCCCGTAGGAGGGAAAACTTTGGCTCGCGAATCCACCCCCTAGCGCCCGAGGCGCGACTCCATTGGCTCTCACAGCCGCCCGTCTCCCTCAGCCCCTCCCCCTGCGCTTGGAGGTGTGTGGGCCTGGCTTCGAGCAGAACCGCGGCAAAAGCCAGTGTATGCACATGCGCCCGGCGCCTCCAGGCCTCCCCATGGAAAACTACATTTCCCAAAGGCCCCGCGCGGCGCCGGCTTGTCCACCGGCGGTGAGGCGAGGGAGGAGAATGCTGGGGATGGTCCCTGGGAGGAACACGGATGTTATTGGGTTGTTTATTAGGAATTACTCGCTACTGTAAAGAGATCAGAATAATAAAAAGTTTGTGGTAACTTTATTTAGTCATTTCATGGGTTGCTATGATGACGGCAGCGCCCCCTCCAAGACTAATTTCCCCCCTCCTCCACCCGGGCAGTAACCAATCACAATAAGGATACTCTGTGACATCACTACTTTCCTCTAATAATCAAAGCGCTTTATTCTCGATTTAATTAAGGCCTGGAGTCTGGAAAACTCCGGTTCAAATGCAGCTTCAGGTACTTGTTTTGGGAGACCCGGGGATTCCCTGAGCTTCCGTTTGCCTCAGTCTCCTCATCGGTAAAATAGGAATCATTACGCCCCCGCCCCCCAGGGGGTGATGCGGTTCGCCCGAGATCTAAAGTGTAAAGCGCTTCCCCCCAGTGCCAGGCGCCCGGGTGATGCCCTGAACTAAGCCGTCTTTAGCCGCTATTAACACACATGAGAGTGCAAATGGGGAAGGGAGACCCCCTGCCTTCTGAGCGCTTCCCTTCCAATAGGGGCGGGAAGGCAATTTCCGAGTCCCCGCAGCCGGGTCCGAGCCCACGCTGCTCAGATGCCCGCTGTGCCCGTGGGCAAGATTGGGCTTTGGCCATCCTGTGGTCCAGCCGTCCTCGTGGGGGAAGCCATGCCGACTAGGGAAAAGCGCTTCCATTTCTGAGCCCCCTGGCCCGTGCCCCAAGGGACAGTGGCTTTGCCTTGGGCATCTTTCTAGATTTATTTCAAGTACCCACAGCGAGAGCACGGGTGGCCCTGAGTTCAAACAAAATAAAAAAAAAAAAAATCTGTGCTCTGGGTTTGAGCCACAAGGCTGCCAGGACCGCATTTTTTAAATTCACCTTATTATTCTGAATTTTAAACATGGATCTTGTACTTAGAGGGAAAAGTCCAAAGTCTCTTCCAGCGCCCCCAAATCTCTAAGGCGGGCCACTTTTTTGTTTCCAGTTGACTTTTTGTGACCCCACTTGGGTTCTTCCTGGCAAAGGTGCTGGAGTTGGCCATTGCCTTCCTGGGCTCTTTCTACAGCGGAGGAAAGGGAGGCAAGCATGGTGAGGTGACTTGCCCAGGCCCTCCCTGCTCATTGGCACCCTATGGATGGAAGGAGCCCAGCCTGCCCCCCAGCAGGGCAGTTTCCCAAACTGTCCTGTTTGCATACAAGCAGGAGAAGCCCAAGCTCCTCTGGCTTTTTATTGTCAGTGCTTCTGCCTTGGTGGGAAACTCGACCTTGAGACGGTCTCAATATCTCCATACGTTGGAGCTGGGCACCAAATGTTGGGGTTGATCATAATTCACAGTGGCCTTTCTCTTTGGCAAAAGGAAAATTTAGGAGAACTCAGGTTTCCCAGACTATTTTAAGACAGTCTCAATATCTCCATATGTTGGAGCTGGGCACCAAATGGTAAGTGTGATCATGTGCTGAATTCACAATGGCCTTTCTCTTTGGTAAAAGGTAGATTTAGCAAAACTAGGGTTTCCCAGACTATGTTGGCATTGGGCACCAAATGTTGGGTTTGGTCATGTGATAATTCACAATGGTCTTTCTCTTTGACAAAAAGTAGGTTTATTTAGAACTTGAGCTTCCCAGACTATCTTTAAGACAGTCTCAATATCTCCATATGTTGGCATTGGGCACCAAGTGTTTGGTTTGATCATGTGCTGAATTCACAATGGCCTTGCCTTTCTCTTTGACAAAAAGTAGGTTTATTTAGAACTCAGGTTTCCCAGACTGTCTTTAAGACAGTCTCAATATCTCCATATTGGCACTGGGCACCAAATATTGTTTTGGATCATGTGCTGAATTCACGACGGTCTTTCTCTTTGGCAAAAGGTAAGTTTAGGAGAACTCAAATTTCCCAGACTATCTTTAAGACAGTCCCAATATCTCCATATGTTGGCATTGGGCACCAAATGTTGGATTTGGTCATGTGATGACTTCACAATGGCCTTTCTCTTTGGCAAAAGGAAAGTTTAAGAGAACTCGAGTTTCCCACATTATTTTTAAGACAGTATATCTTCATAAGTTGGCGTTGGGCACCAAATGTTGGGTTTGATCATGTGCTGAATTCACAATGACCTTTCTCTTTGGCAAAAGGTAA
>JAJPUD010003422.1:183344-204810 GCA_023553655.1 Myrmecobius fasciatus
GGGGTGGGCAGACAGGGAAGCAAAGGGCTTTCGAGGAAGACAAGGGAGGGATCCATGAGTGGGGGGAGGTTAAATAATAGCTAGGCAAGTTAGGAGGAGATTTAAACTAAAGGGTCAGAAGGCATAGAAAAGATATGTGTGTGTGTATATATATCTACATATATATATATATATAAATCTATATTATTAACTATGGCTTGCTTGGGAAAGGGGAGGGTGTGGATAAAAGCAGGGAAAAGATTAAAATAAAAAAGTATGGACACAGAGAAAAAGGGAACAATTTACAAGGAAGTAAAGAAAAGATGGGCACATGAATATAATTTCTTCTACTAATATACATATACTTTCTTGAACTGGTAATTTGTTACCTATTTTCAATTCTCCCTGATATTCTGCTGGACACTTCTTTTTTTTTTTTTTTTTTTTTTTTTTTTTGAGGCAATTGGGGTTGAATGACTTGCCCAGGGTCACACAGCTGGGAAGTGTTAAGTGTCTGAGGCTAGATTTGCACTCAGGTCCTGCTGACTTCAGGGCTGGTGCTCTGTCCCCTGAGCCACCCAGCTGCCCCGCAATATACTCTTTTGTTTTGTATTCCTTTTCGGTTTTTCTTTTTTCTTATTCTGGTTTTTTTTTAAGTAAAATAAATGTTAAAAAGAAAGAAAAATAGTCAGATGATGTGGTTCAGGATGGAGCAGTAAGAGTGCAGAAGTATATATACTTCTTCCAGAAGAGTCAGAAGGACATAAGTGACAGCCAGAACACGGAACTGACTCTCTTAAGAGACAGGAGAAAGGATGCTTACCAGGCAGACCGCTGACTTCTGGGAGCCAAGGTCAAGATTAACACCAGATTACAAGAAAGCACAGAGAGGACAAAATGCCAGGGCAGTTAAGTTTCAACCTGGCCTGCAAACACGTTATTAATTCTGGAGTGGGACAGTAGTCCAACAGGCTCGGTCTTCATGGGTAGCTCAGGTGACATCACCTCCTTACCTGCGGCTAGTTGCTTTCCCTTCCTCATGCTGCTCCTGAGGGAAATTTGGGGTATTTCCCTATTAATTAGCAAAGTTGCAATATCTCTTACAATCTGCTAGGTGACGCCCCATTTCAGAGCTCGGGGCCTGAGTTCAAATCAGACCTCAAACACTTGCTAGCTTGTGGGACTCTGGGCAAGTCATTTCCTCTGAGTTTCCTCATCTGTAAAATGGAACTTCCCTCCCAGGGTCGCTGTGAAAATCAAATGAGATCATAACTGTGAAGTGCTTGGCTCAGTGTCGGGCCATAGTAGGTGCTGTACAAAAGTTAGCTTTTATCACCGTTATCCCATTTTATTAAAATGGTCATTTGTAAACAATAAATTGGGGGAATTTTTTGCTCCTCTCCCCCGCCCTTCCTCCCTCCTTCCTTCTCTCTGTCTCTCTTCTCTTCCCTTTTCTCTCTCTCTTTTTGTCTCTCTTGTCTCTGACCTTTCTTTCCCTCTCCTCTCTGTCTCTCTCTCTCTGTCTTTTCCCTTCTCTCTTGTCTCTCAGTCTGTCTTTCTCCCTTTGTCTCTCTCTATCTCTGTCTTTCTCCCTCTCCCCCTCAGTTGCAACCCCCCCCCACTTATTAACAGTTTACTGAACAATAAAACACATGTGGCTAATCAAACAGCTGAGTAGCACAGTGGTTACAATCTCGGGGCCCAAAGTCAAGAAGAGCTGAGTTCAAATGTGACCTTAGACACTTACTAGGTACGTGACTCTGGGCAAGTCATTTAACCCTGTTTGTTTCAGTTCACTCATCTATAAAATGTGCAGGGGAAGGAAGTGGCAAACGATTTCAGGATCTTTGCTAAGAAAATCCTAAATGATTCATGAACAATTGGACGCAACAAGTGATTGAACAACAACAGCAAAATAAGATGACTTATGATCTATCAGTTGTGAGAAGGATCATGGCCCAAATCACCTTTCACCAAGACTACAACTATCGACTTTTAAATTCTGGAAGTACAATCCTACCATTCAGTTCTCTCCAGATACTAATTAAAGCCTATTCTCAAAAATTATATTCCTATTTTACATAGATACACTATATATAGATATATATGCATATATGTATATATAACAGTTAAACTCAGTTCTCTTAGAAACTGTTCTTTTAGCTCATTTTAACTGTCACTACAAGAATTGTCTCATATTTATAAGAATTCAAGCCATTCTCCAATTGATAAATGGTCAAAGGATATGAACAGACAATTTTCAGATGATGAAATTAAAACCATTTCTAGTCATGTGAAAAGGTGCTCCAAATCACTATTGATCAGAGAAATGCAAATTAAGACAAATCTGAGGTACCACTACACACCTGTCAGATTGGCTAAAATGACAGGAAAAGATAATGATAAATGTTGGAGGGGATGTGGGAAGGCTGAGACACTGATGCATTGTTGGTGGAACTGTGAATGGATGCAACCATTCTGGAGAGCAATTTGGAGCTATGCTCAAAAAGTGATCAAACTGTGCATACCCTTTGATCCGGCAGTGTTTCTATTGGGCCTATATCCCAAAGAGATCTTAGAGGAGGGAAAGGGACCCACCTGTGCAAGAATGTTTGTGGCAGCTCTTTTTGTAGTGGCAAGAAACTGGAAACTGAGTGGATGCCCTTCAATTGGAGAATGGCTGAATAAATTATGGTATATGAATGTTATGGAATATTATTGTTCTGCGAGAAATGACCAGCAGGATGATTTCAGAGAGGCCTGGAGAGACTCGCATGAACTGATGCTGAGTGAAACGAGCAGAACCAGGAGATCATCATACACGGCAACAACAATATTACATGATGACCAATTCTGATGGACATGACTCTCTTCAACAATGAAATGCTTCAAACCAGTTCCAATTGTTCGGTGAAGAAAGCCATATACACCCAGAGAGAGGGATGTGAAATGTGGACCACAACATAACATTTTCATGTTCTCTATTGAGGTTTGCTTGCATTGTATTTCCTTTATCAGATTATTCTTTCTTGTAGATATGATTTCTCCTGCACAAAAAATGATGTGTGGCAATAACTATATATATATATTCGATTTCTTAAGTATTCTAACATAATTATCATGTCGTGGATATCCTGCCATCTAGGGGAAGGGTGGGGAGTAGGGGGGAAAAATTTGTAACAGAAAGCTTTGTAAGGGCTAATTTTTAGGAATTACCCATACACATGTTTTGCAAATAAAAAGTATTAATAAAATTAACTCTGTCACTACAATTAGCAGTCTTTCTAGAATACCAATTAAACTCTGACTTCTCAGATTATTCTAAGGACTGTTAAACTGTTATTATCTGAAATTCCAATTCTCTTAAAAATACAGTCGCTCTAGTTTCTGGAGGAGGGGCTCTCAAGACAATTCCGACCTACAGGAGAAATGGATAAAAGAACAGATATCCACATAGCCTGACAATGTTTCTGAAGTAAACTTCATAAATGTAAATCATTGCCAGAAGAAGGAGGTCAAAACAACTTAGAAATCAATTCATGCGAATAAAGAAAAATCAGTCAACGAGCATTTATTAAGTGTTTACTGTGTACCAGGCAGAGTGCCAAGTGCTGGGAACACAAGGCAAAAACATTGTCCCTGCCTTCAAATCCAGGAGAAGATATCAATCAATCCATACCTATCTACATCGAATGGAGAGAGAAGGGAGATGGTGACTTGAGGGGGGGAGGGGGCTCCTGACCCTCCACCACCCCTAACAGAGAAATCTGGGCCTGAGGCACTGAGCAAGGCCGCTGCCATCATCAGCGCTCTCCCTGAAGCGGACCCTTACGTCCTCCACATGGATCCAGGGCGTCCGTCCACGAGACCTCCTCCAACATTAGGGACGGCGGACACTCCCCCTCAAAACCAGCCTTGGACACTGGGAGGTGCCGGGAAAGCCCCGCTCTCTGCTTCCGTTTCTCCAACTTGGGGGTGATGATGGCTTTGCTAAGTTCAAAGGGATCGCTCTCCACTGCTCCTGGGGGTGATGTGAGAGATCCCTGGAGCCACATGTGCCAAAGTGTCCGTGGCAGCAAGGAACCGGAAACTGAGTGGATGCCCATCAATAGGAGAGTGGCTGAACAAATTATGGTATATGAATGTTATGGAATATTATTGTTCTGTAAGAAATGACTAGCAGGACGATTTCAGAGAGGCCTGGAGAGACTTGCAGGAACTGATGCTGAGTGAAATGAACAGAACCAGGAGATCATTGTACACGGCAACAACAAGATTACATGCTGATCAGTTCTGATGGACATGGCTCTCTGCAACAATGAGGTGATTGTTCAGTGAAGAAGAGAGCCATCTACACAGAGAGAGGCCTGTGGGAGCTGTGTGGACCACAACAGCATTTTCATTCTTTTAGTTGTTGCTTGCTTGCATTTTATTCTGCTTCTTTTTTTTTACCGGTTTGTTTGGATTTTTCTTGTGCAGTGAGAGAACTGTATAACTATGGATACATATATTGGATTTAAGATATATTTCTACCCTGTATAACCTACATTGGACTACTTGCCATCTAGGGGAGGGGGTGAGGGAAGGGGGGGAAATTGGAACACAAGGTCTTGCAAGGGCTAATGTTGAAGAATTGTCCACACATGTGTTCTGAAAAATAAAAGGCTTTAATAAAAAAAAAAAAAGAAAGAAAAGAAAGAAAGAAAGAAAAAGAAAAAAGAAATCCCTGGAGCATGGGACAGCCCCAAGTCCCTCTTGGGAAAGTCACTGAATGGAGGATAACCTTTGGAAAGGCAAGGCTGCAGTGCTGGTCGAAGGAATGGGGGGGAAGGGCAAGAAGCCCCTGGAGAGAAGGGGTGCATTCTCATGCTGAAGCCTAAAATGGCAAGATGTGGCAACTGACTGGGCCCTGAGGTGACTGTGGACCCCAAGGTCCCGTCACTGGGGAGGCCCTGATAACCATGGAGATGCATGGAAGAAGGGAGGGCTTGGACACTTGGGGGTGGAGATGCCCAAGAGGAGCTGGAGGCGCAGGATTAGAGCTCAGAAGAGCCTAGGCTTGGAGAGATCCCATTGTGGGAGCGAGCAGGTGCAGGAAAGAGAACAAAGACCAGACAGGCTGGGGGACACCCAGAGCTAGAGGGCCGGGGGATGGGGAGTCTGGGACCCCTACAGGTGGCAGGGGGATGGGGAGTCTGGGACCCCTGCACCAGGAGCGATGAGGAGTCTGGGACCCCTGCAGGGGGTTGGGGAGTCTGAGACCCGTGCAGGTGGGGGGGGATGGGGAGTCTGGGACCCGTGCAGGTGGGAGGAGGATGGGGAGTCTGGGACCCCTGCAGGTGTGGGGGGCAGGGTGGGGAACATGTTAGAGGAAGGCCCCATAGCATCCAGTCCTGGCTGGGAGTCAAGGAGAGCCGGAAACGTCACCGGCCGGCCCGGGGACGCTGTTTTCCACAGCCGGACACCTGGAGTCAGAGCCGGGCGGTCTGGGCCCAGAGGCCGTGGGGATGCCCGGGGGGATTTAGGGGGGGGCCGCCAGCCCATGCCCCGGGACGCTTCCTTGTCCCTGAGAAGTATCAACGACGCCATGAGAGATGGCGGACAAAGGAAGCCTCTGGGCCGGAAGCGTCCGAAAGGGCCGGGGAGGAGGCGCGGGGATGAAAAGGCTGCGATCTGCCCCTGTGGAGGGAGTGCTCCTGGGAGGGAGGTCTCAGGCCTGCTGACCAACGGAGGGCCACTGGTGACCAAGGAGTGCAGAGCCACCAGGCCGGGCACTGTGCCAGCTTGGCCAGAAAAGCGCCTGCCCTCCCCGCGGGATAATGGGGAGCCTTCCGGAGCCGCCATCTGGGTCCTCCAAGCGGAGCCCGGGGGCGGAGCACTGCGGGATGCCCCCCAGGGACGGGCGCTGAGGGCGGGGGGCGGAGCGCTGCTCCTTGGTAATCCCGGGCCCCTAATAGCAGCGGTTCACAAAGAAAGGCGCTTCAGACTCAGGCGCTGCTCTGGTGAATTTACCCCCTTGACAGATGAAGAAACTGAGTCTCAGAGATCCCGCTGGGAGGGAGGACTGAGGCCAGACCTTACTCGGAGGCCTCCTTCTGCCCAAGTGAGGGCTGAACAGGCAGGAAACGGAGCCGGGAAGGGGCTTGGAGATCCCAGCCCCATTTTCCTCGGCGCCTGTTAGAAAAACAAGCTGAGGGCAAGGAAGGGGACGGGCATTAAGCGCCCACGGTGGGCCACGTGCTTCACCAACCATCCCTAGGGCGGGCAGAGCGCGCCCGTGAGCCCCATTTCACGGCCGAAGCCATCGAGGCAGGGCTGGCTGGAGTGACCTGCCCCGCTGGCAGGGCCCTGAGGCTGGCTGCGCCTTTTCTCCCGGAGTCCCGGGCCGGCCCTCGGCGCCCAGGATGTCCTGCCCACCTCTGGGACAGCGCGGCTCCCTCTTCGGACGCCTCGGGCCCCGGGCGCTGGGGAGCCGTGCTCGGGCGCGCCAAGAGGGGGCGCTCCAGCCCAAGGGACGGGGCCGCACGGTGGTTAGAATTGGCCAGGGGGCTCGCCATACCCCGCCTCCTCCGGGACCCGGGCGGGCTGAAGCCAATGAGCGTGCTCCCGGGGGTCCCCCCACCCCTCCCAACCGCCCCCGGCCTTCTACTGCTAATTCTGCCTCGGGGTGGCAGAGGGGCTCACGAGGGCCCAGGGTCCCCCAAACAAGGGCTCCCGGGGGCCGGTGCCCCTCAGGATCCCCACACAAGGGCTCCCCGGGGCCCAGGATCCCTCAGGGTCCCCACACAAGGGCTCCCCGGGGCCCAGAGCAGCTCAGGATCCCCAAATAGGGGCTCCCACAGCATTCTGGATTCCGTCGGGGCAAGGCTTTGCTCGCCCGCGCACCCATCTCCCTTTGGGAGGCCCCGAGTGCCTCCAGCCGGGTCTGCAGTTAGGACGCGAGTTCAGATTCGAGCCGACACTTAGCAGCTGTCAGCCTCAGTTTCCTCATCTGTAAAATGAGCTGGAGCGGGCTGTGGCTAACCCCCCGGTACCTTTGCCCAGAAAACCCCCAAATTGGTCCCCTGGGGTCAGAACAATTGGCCCGAGGTGTCGGGTCAGGGCGCCTCCGGCTGGGTCACACTCTTTGGGGCTGATGCGATGGGGGGGGGCTCTCGTGCACCAGAGGTGCATAATCGTTGGGCTGGGAGACAAGTGGGGGGCGGCCCTTGGGAGCAGACTGTGGGGGCGCCAAGTCGGGGCGAGGGCCGAGACCGGAGGCAGCGCGGGCTGGGGTCTGGCCGTCCGGGGCTTCCGTCACGGACGCCGGGCGGACCCGCAGCTCTCGCGGCCTGGCCTGCTTCCCGCCGTCCCCCACTTCCGGCGGGGGCCCACCGGGGGCGCGGCCCTCGCACGCGGGCGCTTCCTCCATGCCTGCCTGCCCTCATCTGGGCTCTGGCAGATCTTCCTGGCCAGGCGCCAGCTCTGTGCCTCAGTTTACCTTAATGTCAATCACGGCTGGATCCGGGCAATGTGTGTGGATCAGGATGGGGGTCTCCCTGAGAAGGGTGGGGCTCCAGCTGTGGGCCAGGTGTGGGAACAAGGGGCAGGGCACAGTGAGGACACAAAAATTCACACTGGCCTGGAGGTGGGGGGAGGGGGGCTTCCAGGGCCGGGAGGCCGCGCAGTGGCCACCCCCCTCCCACCCAGCACCCAGAGCCCGAGGACTGGCAGCTGCTCCCTCAGGCACAGCCCCTTCCTGCCTGGAGCTCCAAGTGCAGGCCCCTGCCCTCCCTCTGCCCCCTCATGCCCACCGCCCCCCAGGCTTCAGGCTGCTGTGCTAGAACCCTGTGCCAGCGCCTGAGCGGGCAAGACTGTCACCCTCCTGCTCCAACAGTGGGCCAGGTAGAGGTTGGCAGGGCCGCTGCCCTCCCGCCCCAAGGCTGAACCCAGGCCCAAGGGCCGGGCAAAGGTGGGGCAGCTTCGGGGTGTGGGTGCCCCGCTGCCCTTCCCCTCCCCTCTCCAGCCCCCCTCCCCCCAGGCTCCAAAGTCCCCAGGAAGAAGCAAAAGGCTGGCAGCCGCGCCCAGGGCAGGGACAGGCCCCGGGCATAGAACAGAGGGGGCGCGGGGCCTGGGCCCATCAGAAATGTCATTTATTACAGAGGTCAGAAGAGTGATCACCAGGGACAGTCACTGGGGGGAGGGGAGATCAGGGCTCCAACACTGATTGGAGGGGAGGGATTCGAGGCTGGAGGAAGTCGGGGAGGGGTGCCCAAGCGCCCCGGCCCCACCTAATGCCTCCGGATAGAGGGGTCCCCCTGCCCGCCGAGCCCCCCTCCCGTCTCCAGCTCTAGGAGGGGGCTGGGGAGAGGGTGTAGTGTGACCGGGCCGGGGTGGGGCTGAGGCTGGGGGGAGGGAGAGGGAGGGTACCCCCCCTTTCACATGCACTCACAATACTGATCTCCTGGTGGGCGAGAGGAGATGGGCGTCCCCCTCCCCCCCACCCGGTTATAGGAGGAAGGGGTTAGTGTTGGGGGGCGGGGGTCCCGGGGGCATCATGGGAGGCAGGCCAGGCCCCCCCCCCAGGGGCGAGATGAAGGTCGGTGGGGCCCCAGGACCGGGGGGCACGGGGCTGAGACGTAGCTGGTTCAGAGTGAGCGTGGCTGGAGGTGGAGGCTGGAAAGGGTTGGTGAGGGACGGGCCAGTGGTTGTGCCAGGGGCTCCTGCGGAGACAGCGGGGGGGGGGGGTCAGGGAGGACAGAGGGGGTGGGGGTGCAGGAACCCCGCCTCCAGAGCCGCCACCCTCCCTCACTCACCAGTGGGCAGGAAGGGGTTGGAGGCCTTGGGTCCCGGGGGCGCCGGCCCCGGCCGTGTCACCAGAGAGTCCAGGTCCACCAGGGCGGCGTTGGGCCCCAGGAACGACTCTGGCGTCTTCCGAGTAGGGGGCGTGGGGGCCGGCGGCACTGTTGGGGGGGGGGCTCCCCACGGCTTCGGCCAGGGAGCCCCCCACCCCGCTGAGGTCAAATGCGCCGGGGCTCCGTGCGGGGACCTCTCCTGCCAGAAGCTCCAGCTCCCCTGGGGGGCAGAATCCGAGACCCGAGAGAAGGGGGGTCAGGCCCAGCCCGTGGCGCCCCCCGTGAGCCCCGGGGCACGGGGAGGCGGGCAGGAGCGGGACCTCACCCGTGCTGCTGCCCGAGGCGGGCAGTGCGGTCCGGAGGCGGTCAAAGTCAGAGAACTCGTCAGGCTCTGCATCGAAGGCTGCGGTCACTGCATGGGGCAGAGGGCACGCTGGAGCCTGCTGGCACAGCCCCCCCCCCCCCGACCCCCAGGACCCTCGGGCCGGGCGTCTAACCTGGGGTGCCGTTGGTGCTGGGCTTGGCCGGGGAGCCCCCCCAGGGGTCTGAGAAGGCTGGCGCTGGCGCCCACGGGTCAGTGGTGGCGGCCGGACCGCTGCCGGGAGCCCCGCCGGGGCCTGAGAACGAGATGGGGGCAGTGTGCCAAGGGGCAGCACGGGGGGAGGGGGCTACTAGGCCAGGGCCCCTCCCCCCCCACAGGGAAATTCTGTAGCTGGGAGAGAAGGGAACGGCGGCTAAGGAAGCCAGGACTTACCATCGGCTCCCCCCCAGGGGTCTGGGGTCCCCCCCTCGCCAGCGGGGGGAGCCGGGGGGCCCCCCCAGGGGTCGGCTGCCGGGCCAGGGGGCGGGGCAGGTCTCCAGGGGTCCCCAGAGGCAGGGGTGGGAGCCGGACCTCCCCAGGGGTCCGCCGAGGGAGGGGCGGGAGGTCCTGGGGGGCCCCCCCCAAGGGTCTGAGGGTGGGACGGCGGCCAGGACGGGGCCGCCCCAGGGATCAGAGGAGGGCGGGGGGGCGGGGGCCGTGAAGACGTCGGCCAGATCCATGAGAGACGACTGGGGAGAGAAGAGAGCAGCCGTGAGAGAAGCGGGGGAGGGGGCGCGCCCCCACGGGCCCCTCCCTCCCCAGGCCCCCTCACCTCCTCCTGGCCCCCGGTCTCCCGCTTGCTTTCCTCGATCGCCATCTGCAGCCTCAGGTCGTCGCCCCGGCGGATTCGCTCCTCCTGGCGGGGACGCGTGGGGGGAGAGGGAGGGGAGAGGTCAGGAGCCGGCCCCCCGAGCACACGCTCGCCCCCCCCCGCGCCCCAAGAACCCTCTCCCCGGAGGTGCCCGGCACACAGACATGAGAGGGGGATGGGATGAACCAGAGGCCGGCCCGGGGCCGGGCGGGGGGGAGGGGCGCGCTCTGACCTTGTCATGCTCCTCCCGGCTCAAACTAAGGGCCAGCTGGAGCTGGACGTCATCCTCGGGGCCACAGGGTGGGGGCTGGCGGGGTGGGGAGAGAGAACGTGAGGGGGGGCCAGCAGGACGGGGGGCGGGACCAGAGCAGCCCGAGGGGGCGGGGGGGGGAGATGGAGGACAGGCGGCCGAGCCCCCGTGCAGCACTGCCCCCCGGCAGGCGCCCGCCCCGCTACCTGGTCGGCCTCCTCCTTGCTCATGGCCAGCGCCAGCTGCAGCTGCAGTTCCTCCTCGCCGCTGCTCTGGGGCCAGGCCTGCTCCGCCTCGGGGGGCGCCCCGGAGCCCACCGCCGCCGAGGATGCTGGGGAGACAGGGGGACTCGTCCGCCGGCCCACCACAGGCCCCCCCGCGCCTGCTTCCTTCCGTCGGCCTACGGGACCTCGGGGAACGAAAGCGGGGGCGGGAGGGGGAGGGGGGCGGCCAGCTGCCGGGGCTCCCAGGCTGTATCCCCCCCAAGCAGCGGGCAGAGAGTGGCTCTCTGCAGGGGGTGTCCCCCCAGCCCTAAGGGGGCAGTGTGGCTCTCTGCGGGGGGCGTCCCCCCAGCCCTAAGGGGGCAGTCTCTGCAGGGGGCGTCCCCCCAGCCCTAAGGGGGCAGTGTGGCTCTCTGCAGGGGGTGTCCCCCCAGCCCTAAGGGGGCAGTGTGGCTCTCTGCAGGGGGCGTCCCCCCAGCCCTAAGGGGGCAGTGTGGCTCTCTGCAGGGGGCATCCCCCCAGCCCTAAGGGGGCAGTCTCTGCAGGGGGCATCCCCCCCAGCCCTAAAGGGGCAGTGTGGCTCTCTGCGGGGGGCGTCCCCCCAGCCCTAAGGGGGCAGTGTGGCTCTCTGCGGGGGGGCGTCCCCCCAGCCCTAAGGGGGCAGTCTCTGCAGGGGGCGTCCCCCAGCCCTAAGGGGGCAGTGTGGCTCTCTGCGGGGGGCGTCCCCCCAGCCCTAAGGGGGCAGTGTGGCTCTGGGGGGGGGGGGGTCTCCTCACCGGTGGCTGTCTGGGCCAGCTTCTCCTTGGTCTTGAGGGCGTGGGCCCGCTCCTCCCGCAGGCGGTCCTCGTCCCGCAGCAGGGCCACCAGCTGCTTGGCCTTCTCGCGCACGTTGACGCCCTGGTCCTTGCCGTCCCTGTCCACGTACTGGAAGTCCTTGAGCGTCTGCACGGCGTACATGTTCTCCTTGCACTGCTGGGACACGCGCTCCGAGCCGGTCTTGATCAGGTACTCCATGAGCGTCATGGCCTGGGGGGAGGAGGCCGGGCGGCCTGGTTAGGAGGCCGGCGGGGCCTGGGCTGCCGCTCCGCCCCCCTCCCCCGCGCAGGCCCCCCCAGGGAGAGGTCCCTGACCTTGTAGACGTGCCTCCAGTTCTTCCCGTGGTCGTTGAGACGTTTCCAGATCATGCTCATGATCTCCGAGAAAGCCACCACGTTGTAGGTGAGGTCGGCGATCTCGGACATGAGGGAGCTCGAGGGCCCCCAGGGGTCATTGCTGGTGGCCTCTCGCACCTTGATCTCGGCCTCCGAGTAGTTGTGGACGATGTTCTTCATCTGCCGGCGGAGCGAGGAAGTCGACATGACGGCGGCCGCTCCGGGCCCCCCAGGGCCGAGGGGGGCGAGGGGGGCCAGGGAAGGGGGGCAGGTCCAACCGGGGGGAGCCGGTCACCGCATCTAGGGGGCAGACGCCAAGAGAAGCTGAGGCGGCGGGCGGGGCCGATTCACGCCAGGTCAACGGATGCTCATCAGTGGCCGGACCGCCCCCTGCGGAGCGCGGAGACGGACAGAGAGTCAAAGGAAAACAGCCTGGGAACGCCCCCCAGCCTGACCCGGCCCTCGGGGCCTGGGGCTGAGGAAACGCCCCCACATCTCCAGCATAGAGGGTGTTTCCGAGGCGTCCATCCCACTCCCAGCACAAGAGGGCCCCCCCCAACCTCCCCCAGAGCTTCACCACTGGAGGCTGCCCTGCCCGCTGCCTGGAGAGGGCTGCCTGGAGAGGTCCAGGAGCGGGGAGCGTGGCCAAGGGGAAGGCCCAGAGGCCGGGAGGGGTACAGAGAGGACTAAGAGATAGAAGGGAGATGGGAGAGAGACCGGAGAAAGAGATGGAGACGCGGGGGAGACGGGAGAGATAGGAGAGACATGCGAGAGATAAGAGACACGGGGGAGACGGGAGAAAGACCTGGGGAAGAGATATACAACAGACAGACACGGAGAAAAGAGCAGGACACGGGAGAGAGATAGGAGACGGGAAGGGGGAAGACATGAGAGACATGAGGCAGGGACAGGAGACAGAAAGAAACCCGGGGCAGAGAATCAGGACAGAGACACGGGGGAAGAGATACGAGAAACACGGGGAGAGGCACGAGGGAGGGATGAGGCAGGGGCGAGAGAAAGATACGGAGCAGAGAGAGACCCGGGGAGATGGAGAGACACGGGGAAGAGACAGGGAGCCGGGAGGAGCCTCGGAGCAGAGGCTCGGGGGAGAGGCCCAGGCATGGGGGCAGCACAGCCGCGAGGCCCGGAGAGGGCTCCGAGGGATCCCCGGCCCGCCCCGCCCCCCTCGCTCGCTCACCCCGGGGTTTGTCGGGCTCCGGCTCCCGGGAGGGGGCGGGGGGGCCGCTGCAGAGCTCAGGGGAAACGGCCGGGAAGAGGAGGCCGGAAGCGGAAGTCGCGCCCCGTCCGCTTCCGGCATCCTTCAGCTGGTCGCCCGCCTGGGCGGCCCTCGTCCGTCATTTCCTGTCCACGCCCCAACCATCGAGAGGAGAGAAGCTAGAGCGACGCGCGCAAGAGGAGGGGGGCTGGGGGCCGAGGCTTCCGGGAGGTACCGGGACGCCGAGACCCAGAGCGGGAAAACGCGAAGGGACCTCCGCACGGCCCCGGAAATGCTCAGGACCCCGTCCCTCTGACACATGGAGGCGCCAAGGCCGGGCCCCCGGCGTCCCACTGGACATGAGAGTGGCGTGAGAACGTTGGCCCCCGAGGATGGGGCCCCAGTGGTCCCGGTCCCGCAGGTCCCTTTACAGACATAACCGCCCAGAGCCACCTCCTCCTTCCCCCCTCCCCCCGCGGCGTGGCGGGGACAAAGGGCCGGAGGCACACTTGACCCCCCCCCCCCCCAAGTGAAGACCAGACACGCAGTAAAGTAAAATACAACAAAATGTTTAATGAGCAAATTCGTCTTTAGCAAATATGAAACTGCCGGGGCGGGGAGGGGGCGGCGGGGAGGGGGCGGGGCGGCGAGAAACAACATCTCTACTACATAAGAAACCATCACGGGGAGGGGGCGGGTCCCGGGAGGGGGCGGGGCGGGAAGGAGGGCTTCGTGGTCCTTGGGGGGCAGAGGGCGAGGGTCGGGAGAACAAAATTGAAAAAAGTTTTGGCCGTAAAATATAAACACGCTATGTTGCTACCGCGAGGGGAGGAGGGGGGCCCCCCCCCCCCCCCCGCCCTCCCCCCTCCCCCCCCCCCCCCTGTGTGTGTGTGTGTCTGTCTGTGTGTCCGCACCCCAGCCCCTCCCCTGCCCGAGCTTCGGCCCCTCCGCCTTCTGCCTCCGAGGGGCCTCTTCCTCCTCCTGGCGGGCCGAGGGAGGGGGAAGGGAGGGGGGTCCCCAGCCGGCTCCGGCCCCCGACCCGGCCCCCCTCCCCAGCTGCTTCTACCAGAAGTCCCGGCGGTGGTAGGAGTCGGGGTCACAGTACTTTGTGACAACCACTCTGTTGGCGAACTTGCGGCCGGTCAAGCCCTGCATCGCCTTCTGACAGTCGAACACCGACGTGAACTCCACGAAGATCTGGGGGGAGCGAGCAGAGGGGCTGGGGCCCAGGCTCCCCCCCCCCCACCGGGCCAACACCCCACGCCCAGCGCCCCCCAGCTCTCCCCACACTCGTCCCCGCCTCCTGACCTTGCCACAGCCAGGGACCTCCACGCCGTCCACAGGCCGGGGGATCTCGATGGACTTGACCACCCCGTACTTGCTGCACTCATCCCGGACGTCCTCCACGATCTCCTCGTACTCCTCGTCATCCAGCAGCTCCTCGGGGAGCACCATGTTCATGAGGCACAGGACCTCCGTGGGGTGGCCGCCCATCTGCACCTGCGAGCTCATCAGGCCCGGGACTTGCAGGGTCACCGGCGTCTGGTTTATTGTGCTCTGTGGGAAGGGGCGGGGGGGAGGGAGGGCAACGTCAGGCGGCGGCCCCGGAGCCTCCGGCCCCTACCCTCCAAGGCTGCTCTAGCTGTGACCCCATCCTCCTCCCCCCACACTCCTAGACTGCGCGTCCCGGGGAGAAGCCCACCGCCCGCCCCCGCCCCCCAGGCCGCTGCCCGTCCCTCTGGCTGGCCTGCCTGTCCGCTCGGCTCCTCCCGGCCCAATCCCACCCCCCCCTGCCGCCCCCCGGGGCCCCCTAGCCAATGGAAGATGACGTGCCGAAGGGCTCACCAGCGTGGCGTTCTTGGCTCCCACACTAGCCCTCTGTACCAGTAGCTTCTTATCCCCCAGTTGCATCCCGTTCAGCCCCGCGATGGCCTGCAGGGGGTGGGGTGGGGGTGGGGCGGGCGTGGGGGGGAGTGTGGGTCAGGGGCCAAATTCCCCCACCTCCCCCTACCCCAGACCGTGGGGAGGACTGACCGGAGCGGGGACGGGGGCAGAAGGGCCGTTCCCCGCCCATCCCGGGGGCTGGCCGACCCTCCCCGACGCCCGTGGCCCCGAGGTCCCCTGGGGAGACTCACCTGGTCAGTGACGTTGATGTCCACGTACTCACAGAAGGCGTAGCCCTTGGAGAGACCTGTGGCGCTGTCCTTGACCAGGTTAAAGGCTTTGAGGGGCCCGAATGAAGTCAGCAGCTCCTTCACCTGCGGTGGAGAAGTGGGGGGTGGCGGGCGGGCGGGGCCGAAATGGAGCGAGTCAGGGGAGGGGAAGCGAGAGGACAAGCGGGTGACGGGGGATGGCGGCAGGCGGTTACCTGATCATCGTTCAGATAGTTGGGGAGTCCCCCAATGAACAGCTTGTGAGCGGAATCAGGGACCACAGTGGACACGACACCTGCAGGGAGGGAGACCGGCAGCCCTTCAGCCAGGGGGGTCCCACCCCCCATCCCTCCCGAGCCTGCCAACCCCCATCTTCTGCTGCCGGGGGTTCCAGCCCCGAGAGCCAGAACCATCAGACAGCCTGACCGCCCCGCCCTACTTCAGAGCCTTCGACAGTGAGGGGACCGGGCCCCCAAATCCCGAGGCAGAAGGCCGACCGCCCTGACCAGGGCTGGGGTCTAATCCATGGGTGGGCACTCCCCGGGTGACCCTGCCCGAAGGGCAGCCCCGAGGCCGAGCTCTGCTCCAGGGCCAAGACAGTTGGGGCCGGGACCACAAGCGCTCTGGCGCTCAGCGGCTCAGCCCCAGGAGTGGGGGAGCGGCCGAGGAGGCCAAGGGGAGATGGGGGGGGGGGGGTTCCTAGATTTTAAGGAAAGAGGCAAGTCCTCCCTGAGGGGGACTCTTCTGAGCTCCCACCAACTTTCCGGAGGGAGGTTTTGGGAAGTCGCCCACTCCAAGCTCCCCTCACAAAGCAGCAGCTAGGGGCGGCCTGGAGGTCACCCGGGGCAGCCGCCAGCGCCCCAGGGTCTCCGAGCACACAGCTCGCTCCGGCAGAATTAAGCTCACGCCAGTGGGTCGGCAAAACTCGGGCAAACCGAGGCCCAGCGAGGAGCAGACCGAACCCCGAACCCCCGATTCAATGTGCACCTTCCCCAAACCCTTGGTCTCGAGCCCATTGAAGGCCTGGCTGGACTGGCTCTAAGTGAGATCTCCAGGACGAATGGCTCTGGGGGTGTCTGAGCCCAGGCCGTGACAGGGTCCCCATGGGGGGCAGGGGAGACCCAGAGGCCGCTTGTACTGCCTCCCTCCAGCCAAGTCCCCGAGCTCCCGGGCTTCTGGCTAAGGCCCCAGCTCGGCTCTCCACGGTCTCCAGAACCAGACCAGACTCCTTACTGATGCAAAGTGGCCCCAGTGGGACTCTTGCCCTGGGCTCTGGACCTGCAGAAAGCCACCCCCCCGCCAAGCCTCGTTGGCGCTTCCTGAGCTCGGGCCCTAGCCCACTCCCACGGCCGTCCAAAGGAGCGCTGAGGAGGATTGGCACGGCGGGAAGCGTTAAGACTCAGGGCTCCCTCACCGGGCACGTAGACGGAGGGATTTTCGGACATGCCGGGCAGCGGCTGGTAGTCATGGGGCCTTCGGATCTTGAGGGATTGGCCCTGGAAGATGATGCCGTCAAAGGCCATGGCCTGAGTTGTCTCATCCACCGATCGGAACTGAAGGAAGGGACGGGAAAGCGTCAGCCTAGACCATCGGGAGCGGGGTGCGAGGGCCCCCCAGCGAAGCCCCTTCAGTTTGGATGGGGGGAGGGGACAGGCTGGGCTCCCCAGCGCGGCTCACCTCTAGGAAGGCAAAGTTCTTATCCTGGTTAATCTGCACGGCCAAGACCGGGTTGCCGGGGGCCTGGGTGAGTCCCCCGAGGCGCATCTGGGCGTTGAAGAAATCCATCATGGCTTCCTGCAGGGGAAGAGGAGAGAGGGGGGGGCGGGGGAGGTGGAGAGAGGAGGGGTGGGGTGAGAGAGGGAGACACGGAGTGGGGTGGGGGGGTGGGAAGGGGCGGGAGGGCAGAATTCGGAGATGGGAAATTTGGGGTTCGAAGGGGAAGATAGGAAACCGTAAGAGGAGGAGAAGAGGCAACGAGAGAAGGGGAAAGGGTTACAGAGACAGGAAATGCTCAAGGCCCCACAGGAGGGAAAGAAATGTGAAGGTAGGAAGCGGGAGAGACGAGAGGGAGAGGAGGACGGAGGGCAGGAAGCGCCACGAGGGCCAGGGGAGACAGGGGCGGAGCAGGGCCGCCGCCGCCCCGAGGCCCGGAGGGGCCCCGGGTCAGGGAGGCCACGGAGGGAGAGGCAGAGCCAGGAGGCGAGCACGAGAGTGGACAGGGACAGAGGGGGGGGAGGGGGAGGGAGAGAAGAGTGATGTGGAGGGGCCTGGCCCTGGATTCCGGGGGCTGGTTTATCAAATGTAGCAAAAAGCGCAGGTTTGAGAAAAGCCAGAATGGCCCTTACTTGCCTTGGACGACGGTAGCAAAATTGCTACGAGGGATCTCAGCCCCACAATTTTCACTTTAAAGAGAAATGGAAACAACTCTTTGATCTGGGGATTCTGGGGGCGGAGGGAAAGGGGGGGGAGAGGGATGCGGGATGGGGAGCGGGGCCAAAAAAAACTGCAACGACGGGAGGGAACGCAGGGCGAGAGACGGCGCCGGAGAACGAGAGAAAAAATCGGGGTCGGGGAGACGGCGTGCGTGAGCCTCTGTCCCTCGCTCCAGTAGGTGCGCGCGTGTGCTCCCTGGGGTGAGGGGGGAGGGGAGGGAAGGAAGGGGGGGGCCACCCCCCGGCCCCTGGAACAGCGCCATCATCCGTCTGCAGTGCAAGGGGGCCGGGGGGCGAGGGTCTGACCCGCGGGGGGTGCAGGGAGTGGGGGGAGAAGGGGAGGGGGGAGGAGGCGGGGGCAGTACCTCTGTGATGCCAAAAGGGATGTTGCCAACATAGAGACGGCGGGCCTGCCGGGTCATCTGGCTCCCCACCACGGGCACGGGGGTGGGGGTCACGGCCAGGCCATCAGGGGTCATGGTTGGAAGTAGGGCGGTGGCTGGAATCTGACCGGCAGCTGGGAGCAGAGAGAGCGCCACTTAGGACCCAAGGACCTCCGCGCCCGTGTCCCCTCCCCCCGCCCCAGCGGCCCCCCCGGAGGGAGCCCACCTTGCATCGCTTTGTATTGCATGGGGGTGATGTGCTCGAAGCCCGGTGGCGGGACATCCCAGTATTTGCGGATCTTCTTTTTCTTCTCATGGCGAGGGGAACGACTGGGAAGAGGGAGGCAAGGGCAAAGTGGGGTGCAGAGAAGGGGCACCCCTGGGCAGCCCGCTCCCCCCCAGCCCTTCCAGTCCCAGGTGACGCAAAGCAGGAGATGGAGCACAGGGACCCAGCCCTGGGAACGCCCCCCCCCGACTCAGAGAAATAGGGAGTAGGGGTGGGGTCAAGCCAAGGGGGGCGATGGACCCTGGAGCAAAGGGGGGACGGGGAGAAGAGGCTCACATTACTCCACCATGTTCCTCCTTAGCGGCTCTGGTCAAAGGTTTGCTGTGGGGGGGGAGGAAGAGGTGTGGGGGAGCAGCAGCTGGAGAGTCTCCTCAGCTCTGCCCCCCCCACCCCCAAAAGGAGAGGGAGAAAGAGGGGGGCAACCCCCCCAGGCTGGAGGAAGGACGAGAAAAGATCCAGTCATGAAGGTCTGAGGATGCTTTCTCCTTGGCCGCAGAGGGGGACTCAGGCCCTCACTTTCTGCTTCCCCCCAGGGCCCCGGCAAGGCCCTTAACGCAGGCCTGCGTGAGCGACGACCCCAATGTCCGGGAGAAAGGCCCAGGAGGCCCGTGGGCCTCGGAGTTGGGGCACCCCCCAGTCCTGCCCGGAGCCATCCCGTATCGTGGGTGCTGTGGCCGGGCCGACTCCCTAAAGCTCACTCTCTACCTTCGGGGGGACCTTTCCAGGCCCCCTCCCCCAGCAATAGCCATGCCGTCTGAGGCTCTCGGTACTTCCAGGTAAACCCCTGCTCTCTCCCGAGACCAGCCTGATCCAGGGGGGCCCAGCCTGCCCCTCGGCTGCTCCACGCCCGCCCCGGGCCCACACCTGTGCCTGCAACTGGAGCCCCACAGGCGCACGCAGCCGTCTCGTGAACGTGACCCTGCCGGGGGTTTTCTCGGCAGACACGCCGCGCGGGGCGTACGCTTCATTCGCCAGCTCACATGGCGGGTGAGGAAACTGAGGCAGACTGGGTCAGCCAGCTAAAAGGCGCCCAAGGCCACATTCTAAGTGGGGCACGCCCCCCTAGATGCCTCCTCCCCCTCACTGCCCAGTCTTTCCCCAGAGCCTCAAGATTTGGGTCAAAGCAGACCACAGGAGCCTCCACCAAGACTCCCTCATCTCACAGGCCGGGAAAAGCTAGATGATGTGCCCACGACCTCGGAACCGGAGGCAGGACTCAAAGGCGGCCCTGCTGTCTCCTCTGTGCCCGACACTGGGCAAACACGGGTACGCAACCACCAGCTACAGCCCAAGGCTGGAGGTACTCAGGCCAGCTAAAGACCCTCCAGGTGGCACGGACATTTATTGCAGATCAACAAAGCTGGGGAAACACAAGCGCTTTCACCTGCAAAACCAGGATTTGGTCCCAAAGGGCAGAATTTGGCACAATGGGGCCACGCGCCAGCTTTAGATCAAAAAGCCAGACGAGGAGGAGCCTGGGGCTGCCCCGACAGGATGTGCCAGGGCCAGATTAGAGGAACTTGGGGATTCTCAATGTGACCTCAAATCACTCTCACTCTCCACCTTCCTCATCCTGGACCCCCCCTTTTCCTTACTCCACCTTCTCCCCCCAGCCAAGCAGATTTTCCAGACCTACGTGTCTGACTCCCCCACCTCGGCTCTCTTCAAAGACTCGCAGGACCCCCTTTAGGTGCAAGGAAAGAGACCAAGTCCCACAGAAACCCCGGCCTCAGCAGCCAGGGCCACCTAGCTCACACAAAGACAAAGCCCCCTCCGCCCAACCCCCCTCCCTCTGCCACCAGGGAGCCCCCGGTACCTGCGCCGCCTCCGGTCCCGAGAAGCGCTTCGCTGGTCTCGGTTGCGGCGATCTCGGCTGCGACTCCGACGCTTCCGGTCTCGGCTGCGGCTCCGGCTGTGGCTGCGTTTACGATGGCGATTCTCCTTGTCTCGTTCTGAGGAGTGGAAGTCAGAGGGTGAGCCAAAAAGTGGGGGTTGGGCAACTCCCCCCCTCCCCCCCCCCGGGGTGCCAGGCGGCAGCACCACTGAGACCAAGAGGAACAACAAGAGGAGCCCAAGGGGACCCAAGGCTTGGCTCCCAAGGGAGGGAGGGCCAGGAGGCTGCTAGGAGCAAGGGGGAGAACTCAGGCTCTCCCGCGGCCTGTCCCCCACCTCCCTGGCCCCATTTTTCCACAGCTCAAAGGAGGATCCGATACAGGGGAAGAAACTCAAGCTGCCGACCAGCCCTACCTGAATAATACAGGAGCTGCTCAGCTTTCCTCAGCCTGAGGCTGGAAAGCATCAGAAACCCAAGTTCCCCCTCCTCCCACAGGGAAAGACCAGCCCCTGGGGCACCCTTCCCAGAGCAGCTCCTGGGCCACCGTGGGCTCCTCAGAACAGTGACGGAAAGGCCATCAGAAATGGGGGCCCTCGGGTCTACAGCCGCTCTTTACCCAACGGGGAGGGGAGGGACTCATGGACAGCAACACCACGAGACGGAGACGAAATCGGAAGCAGAAGCAGGTGCCGGCCCTCAGACCAGGCCCACTTCCCCCTTTCAGAAAGGACCTCATACAGAGTCAGAGGCGGTTTGGGGTGCCCACCTCCCTCTCCCCACAACATCTGACTGCCCTCAAGGACTCCGGGTACCTCCCATCCCCAAGAAGGGATGTCACCACATGGTCGGTGGCAGGGAGGGAAATCGGGGGCAGAGCACATGTGGCCAGACCCACACGTCCCCAGAGATCTCACCAGTCAGAGTCGGGGAAGGAAGTCCCAGGGCCAGGACGCCTTCACGACAGCCCTGAAACAAGGCCTCCCCCTTACTGGCTTCCTGTGCCCCCCAACCTCCTAACCATCTTGTAGCTCTCCAAAAGGGAGACAAGGGTATCCACGGAGGCAGACACACCCCCCCCCTGCTGACTGAGGCCTTCAAGGATCCCACATCAAAGCTGAGACTCTGTGGTGCCTTTGAGAGCCCAGGAGCCTAAGGGGCCCAACCCGGCTGCGATCTCAGGGGAAACACAGAAATGGCCGCACAGCTTTTTCTCACCCAGGTTCCTCCCCTAATTCTCATCCCTTCCCCAAGGGGATTCCGGCCCTGGGCCACCAGGCCAGCCAGGAACCACTGCTGGTTCTGACACCGACTCCAAATCCAGGAAGGTGACACCCTGGGGGGGGCCAGTCCTTGGTGACCTTGGCCAAGCCCTTACCTGCCTATGGGCAGAGGAAGGCAAGGAACTTGACAAGCCTAGAACCCTGGGCTGTCATCACAAACACGATGAGAAGCACTAAGGCCCCAGGAGCCATCCCGTGCCCCAAGTAGCCCAGCTGGTGGGCTCAAACGTGGCCCCCTGCCCTCGGCAATGGGGTCCCTGAGCCGAGAAGCACTC
>JAJPUD010003422.1:205210-249685 GCA_023553655.1 Myrmecobius fasciatus
CCCGCCCCGCTTCGCCTGGCCGAACGGAGCGCGCGGCCTCTGCCTCAGCGGCTCCTGGGCTCTGGCTAGGAGGCGCCTTCTCCTATCCCGGCCCGCGAGGCCGCACAGGCCCTGCCGGAAGAGGCTCGAGTTTGCTCTGGAGGTCGAACGCGGACAAGCGTGTCGTATTCTCCTGCCGGCCCCTGCGAACGCGCGGCCCCCTCCGGCTTTCGGCTCTTTCCGGAGGCACTCGGGCCCGGCTTCGGCTTTTTCCGGAGGCGCTCCTCCGACTCCCGCCTCCCTGCTCCCTGCGTTTCGACTGCTTCCGGCTTGGGGCGCGGCTCGCGAGAGGAGCCGAGGGCGCCGACTGGTAGGCCGCGGAGCGCCGCGCCGCCGTGGAGCCTGCCCGGGGGCGGGGCTTTTGTGCGCCTGTGCGGGCCGCCCCGGGAGGTCGACCCGAACCTAAGTTACGCCTGCGCTGGAGCTGGTGAACTGGGAGCCCGCGCTATTGCGCATGCGCAAAGCGGGGCCAACCAATAGGAAAAGAGGGCGAAGGCTACCCCTCCTTCGTCCCCGCCCTCACTCGCCAGTACGCACGCGCACTTTATTCCTCCAAAGCGGACTGGTCCCGGGCCAGTTAAGACTGTTACCGCGTTCTCCTTCCCTTTGCGGTCGCCTTAGTAACGAAAGACCAGCTAGAGCGGCGCCTGCGCCGTAGCCTCGCGGAGGGCAGGCGCTACCTGGAGTGGGGACGGCCCAAGAGGGCTGCTCCTCGACGCCCATCTCCCCCCCCCCCCCCCCCCCGCACTCTCTCGGTCTCTGCCCCCACCCCGCACACACACCCCTCCCCTATCTCCCAGCCCCTCTCCCCGAGAGCCACAAGCAAGGCCAAGGTTATTCCAAATCTGCTGGTTAACTTTTAATTTAAACTCTGTGAATAATTCATTTCTGTAGATCCCGGGCGTCCCTGGGAGCTGCGGGGAGGAGGCGCCCCCTTCCGCTCCTGCACCCTCCCGGGAAGAGGGGGAGGACCGGCCTCCCGGCGCTGGGAGCTGGAGGCCAGGTTCCAGACTCGCTCGAGGTCACACAGCGACCTCAGGAAAGCCCCGGAACCCCAGCGTGGAAAGGACTTATCCAAGGTCTCGAAGAAGGAACCAGGCTTAGGGAAGGAAAGGGAGTCCTAGCCAGAGCAGTGAGGAAAGGTCGGGACTCCGAGCGCACCTGAGCCCGGCCACTGGGAACTCCTGCAGAGACGCCCTGGCATCTCGGCTTGTGTTTGGGACAAGGAGATCCGATCCAGAATAAAGGAACTCAAACCAGGGCCGTGGGGTTGGGAAACTGAGGCTTATAGCATGGAAGATAATATATACATACAGAGACACTGGCTCCCCAGGAGTTGGCAAGACCACCCTCGCCGCCCCCCCCCCCCAGGAACACCATGTAAACACACCGCTCATGTGGACACACACACACACACACACACACACACACCCTTGCTGGGGGAAGGGGGAGGGTGCTGAAGAGACAGGAAAAAGGCAGGGCAGAATCCCACCCAAGATCTGGGCCTCTGTGGGGTTCCTTGAGGACCACCATTAATAGGGCCAGGCAAGGTACAGTGGTAAATGACCTCTCAGTTAGTCCTGTGACAGAAGAACCCTGTCGGGCCATAGGGGGTTCCCTGGTGAGAAAGGGTGGACAGGAGGCCCATGAGAGCACAGGCAACGAGCCAGCTGCTACCTCTGGAGGACACCTCGAGAGCACAGGGAACAGGATTGTCGCTTGAAAACCTGCTTCCAGGGGAAGCAGTCATGGAGTGGGACGTTGGAGGGCCGCTTGAAGCAGCCCAAATGGGAAGACGAGGCAGCACCTGAAGGCTAACAGCTGGGGGGCTGGGGGGGGGGTGGATCCAGGCAGGAGAAGTGTGACGGTCCATGTGGGATCTCTCCACGAAGGGGCAGGGATAGGCCCCAGCTGCCTTGGGCATCCAGGCCCAAGAGCCCGGAGCCTGATGATGCAGGATGAAAGGGAACAAAAGGCAGGTGACAGATGGCAGCTGGCTCTGGGAGAAGCTGGGGACAGGAATTGGGATCACCGCTTGAAGCGGTACGTGATGGGCAACAGCAACTTGCTTTTCTTGAGAGCCTGCACCTTCTTCAGCGTCTCATCATCCAACGCCAGGAAACAGCGGCGGGAGTATTCCAGCAGCCGCTCCTTGGATGGGTCAAACTCGCCAACCTCGGCCAGCTTCTCGGGCGCCACGATGAGCAGCTCGGCAATAGGCGTGGTCAAGGCCACTGTGTTCCGGTCCACCCGGTGGTGCTCAAAGGCCCTCGACATGCTCTTCAGCTTCTGAAAAGTGCCCAAGATCTTCTTGTAGCGGCACAGCACCCCGTCGGCATCCTTCACTGTGAGGCAGGGAAAGACAGGACTGCTGAGAGCCAGAGATGCGGGGGCAGAGCTCCTTACTTGGTGTCACCCCAGGGGGATGCCCCCAAAAACGGAACAGCCAGAACTGTGATTTCACCTCTCCCTCACCTAGTGCAAATCACTCCCTCACTGCCCTCTCCTCCAGGACCCCAAGAGGATGGCTTGGCTCTCTCCGCGGCCCCAACTCTGTCTCTCCTGCCCAACCTGCCGTCAGAATTCTGGGGAAGGATTCTTGCCCCATTTACAGACGATAACTGAGTTTATGGGGCTAAAATTCTGAAGTCCCCGAGATGAGATCTGAACCCTGGTATCCCAGGCTGCCCCTGAGGTCACCTCTCACAAGTTAGCCATAGCACCGGTACTGAACCCAGGTATCCTGCCTTCCAATTCATCATGAGACCTTCCAGATGGAGGAAGGCAGAGTCTAGGAGAGCAAGGAGTGTGAGGGCCGGCAGCCTCCTTGCCAACGTGATCCTGGCCGCCTGAGGCGGGGAGCAAAGCGTGAACTGCCCTGTTCTGGGGTCCCTGACAATTCTGGGGGGAGGCTGCTTAGCTAGGAGCCAGAGTCTGGGAAAGCACAGGTACTGGAGGAACATGGCAGGCCAGGCTCCTGCCACCCAGAGGGTAAAGGGAACCTGCGCCAGGCCCTCTGCTAAGTGCTTCGCCAACAGGGTCTTATCTGAATCTCACAACCCCTTTGTTCCCCATTCTGCAGTCGAGATGACGTGATTTGCCCACAGTTCTGAGGTTGGACTTGAATCCAGGTCTGCCCAGCTCTAGGCCCAGCACTCTGTTCCCTGTGCCAACTGGTTGCCCAGGGGTCAGAAAAGAGAGGAGTGGACAGTCAGATGCCAGGACCTCAGGCAGGGCAGACACATGCATCTGCCAGAAAACCCAATCCATTGCTCCCCCTGATCATTCATCCCTCCGTCCCCCAAAACTCACCCCTCTGCCTCTCCCGGGCCTTGGGCTTCCCAAATCTCCTCCGGCCAGCCCCCCCTTTCTGCTTCTGGCGCTTCCTCTCAGCAGAGCCTCCTTCCTCCGAGCAGCCGCTAAGGGATGAGGCCGCTGACTCTGGGTCCGAGGCCTCCCCTCCGCCGCGGCCGTCCGTGCCCTCTGCCCGCCGGGGGCCGGGTTTACCCCGGCAGTGGTCCTCTGGAGATGGGAAAGAGACAAGGAGAGAGATGGCTCCCCGAGGGGCGGTCGGGGAGGAGCCGAGCCTCCGTCCTCCCGGCGGGCGCCCCGCGCTTGGCCACTACCTGCATCCATGCGGGCTGAGGAGATGAACTTGTCCAGCTGGCAGCGCAGGAAGTCCCGCTCTTCCTCCAGGTCCTCGATCCTCTTCTGGAGCCAGGAGTTCCTCTCCAAGGCCATGTGGAGCTGCGTTTTCACGCTATTCATCAGCGCCAGGGTGGGGGATGTGGGCTCCGGGGGCTCTGGGGGGAAGGACCCAGAGAGGGTGAGAAGGGCATGGATCTCCTGGAGGCCCCCCTGCCCCCCTCCCCCAGCCCTCAGGCTCACCCTCGAAGCTGCCCTGGGGAGGACTCAAGCCGTAGAAGATCTGGGGGGACTCTAGAGGAGGGGTCTCGTTGAATGGGATGGAGATCTCAAAGCTCTCCTCATCCTTCTTCACTGGAAAGGAAGGGAAGGGAAGGGAAGGTGGAATCGGGAAGGGCGGCTTCCTTACTCCCGACATCTCAGGGCGCTGCCTCCTCCCCCTCCCCAACCTCAGGCCGGGATGCTAAAATGGCACCCCCGCAACCTCCCTGCACGCCGTCAGTGGGGGGGTCCCGGAGGGAGGAAGGGGCTGCTCACTTGTCCGCCTCCGGCCGTTCCGCTCGTTCATGACGCAGCCTCGGCCGGACCCAGGCTTCCCGGCGCCTCAGGGGCACTGGATGAGAGACCAGCTACAGGTGAGTTGGGGGAAGGGGAGGGGCGGGGACGCAGGACTCCAGAGCCCCCCCGCGGGGGGGCACGGGGAGGGGCCCCGTCCGGAGTGGAACAGTTGGGACAGGGGGGAGCGATGGACAGTCCCCACGCCAGCGCGGGCATCCCTCCTCCCCCAAGCCCTGATGGTCCACGCAACCCGCCCGCACACGCGTGGACCTCCAGTCCCCATTGTCCGATGGTACTGGAGCTGCCAGCGCATGCGTTGTGGCAGGGGAGGGGGAAGGGGTGCGTCGCGCGTGGGACGCCCCCTCCGCCCCCACCCTTTGTCCCACGGGGGGGGGGGGCCCTGGCTCGCAGTGAGGTCGGGGACTCAGGGCTGGGCTAGAGGTCCGGCCGATCTCCCCTCCTTACACCTTCCCCCCCTACACACACCCCGCCCACGGTTCCTCGCTCACCCACCCGCGCGGCGCGGACTCCGGCCCCGGGAGCAGTAGCGGCGCCCATGCCCAGCTTCGGGGATCGTCTGCAAAGTGCCACCGGCACGGGGGGCGGAGGCAAGCTCCCCCCACCCAGCCCACGCCACGCCGCCCTCCCCGCCGCGCGCGAACGGAGCGTGAGCACGCCCCCGCACCGGGCGGAGCCAGCCACGCGTGCCCAGAGGCTAGCGCCCTGCTTGGGACCTGGGGGGCGGGTCTCGTGGGTCGCCACGGGCGGGGGGGGGGAGGACTTGCGCCACGGAACGAATTGAGCACTTGTGTGACGGGCCCTAGCGGCCTCCGCTCCAAAACGGGGGAAGGGGGCCCAGCCACCCCCCCCCCCAGCAGCGATGACAACTGCCCTGGGGCGGCCAGGGACCTTCGGCAAATTCCTAAAGCCCTGACCTCCCGAAAGAGGGGGGAGGGGAGGCAGGGGGGAGGGGCCGTAGCCAGGGGCCGCAGGAAAATTCTGGGACACCAGAAAACGGCCAGGTAGCGCTCACCCCTCCCGCCTTCCCTGCTAAAGGGGTCTAGGGTTTTAGCCCCTGCTACTCAACCTCCCAGCATTGTCTTATCTCCCTCTTTTTACTGACGTGAAACTGAGGCCCAGAAAGGGGAGAGGACTTGTCTCAAGGTCACAGGGCGCACATTCACCTTCCTGGGGACATCTGAACCCCCAAATCCAGAGGTGGCGCATTTCACTGCCCCATCCTACCTCCAGACTCGTAAGCGGGTCCATCTAAGAGCCCAAAGAGGTCCCCCCTTGTCCCCGACCTCCAGAGTAGAGATCACTCTCTCTCCCTCGGAGGCCGCCACTGGTGGGGCACCCACCCACACACACCGCAGCGCTGGCCCCGGGACCAACTCAACCATCTGTTCCCCTCCTCCCCGTTGTCTCTTTAGGCCCGGAGGCTGCACCTAATAAATGCACCTTCACTTGTTCTTTTTGTGGCTATCTGGGGGACGGCGTTTTGAACCCCAATTCCCAAGTCCAGCCGGCTCCCACAGTCCCCAACAAAGCTGCCCCCCCAGGGCAGAGTGCAGGGAAGCTATTAAGGCAGCTTGAACCCAGACCTCTTGTACCCAACTTCCACCAAAGACGCTATTACCCACACAGAAGGATGGAACTTTACATCCAGCCCCCCTCCAATTTTCCAATTCAGTAGAATCCTATCCACTGGAAGGCCGAGGAAAGGGGAGCCCTGCTCCTAGTCCCGTAACTCCCAAGGAGCAGAGCTGCTGAGGGGGGGTCCCACCCTTCCTACACAGAAGGGACCACCCATCAATCTTTGGAAAGATTTTGTCAAACACCAACTAACCAACAACCTCAATGAAAACGCTTTGCATTTATTCTGCTCATTGGTTTGCAGCCCTTCCGGGTAGGGGTGGGGGGCGGGGCTTTCCCCACCACAAGACCCGGCCTCCAAAAGAGACAGAGGAGACATCCCCATCTGCCCTCAGGGCAGTTCTAGGGAATCCTCAGCTTCTGCTTTGGGACCTGGACCCGAGTGCTTTCCAAGGTGGGGGTGGGAGTGGGGTTAGGGCTCCCCTAGACCCTCCACAAATGGCCACCAGCAGACCCACAGCCAAGTGGGGCGGCTGCTCGGATTCTTCCCACACACCAAGTGCTCCCTCTAAGAAAGAGAGGGCCGGCCTCCCCCTGGAGGAGACGCTCCCAAGCCGGGAGCTGCGCCTGTGTCCTGCAAGCTGGAGCCGGAAGGGACTCTCGAGGTCATCTTAGTCTAACCCCCTCCTGGCAGAAGGGAGGAAACTGGCCCCGGGACCTGACTAGTCGGGAGCCAGGATTCCAGCCTCGGGGCTCTCGGTTGGTGTGTGTGCGGAAGTCCCACCCTCCGCCCTGAAGTCCAAGGGGATTATCTGGGACCCAGCTCTCTGGTCCTTTCCCCTAGTAGGGGCCCACACGGGTTCACATCCAGGCTTTCCAGGCCCCTGTCAGGGATGCTTCCTCCGAGTGTGTCTCTGCAAGGTATTTCTCTCACTGAACCGCCGAGGGCAGTGAGGGCACTGGAAGGGTCGCTCGCCCGAGTGGACGCGGCTGTGCTGGGCCAGCTCCCCTGCGTCTCGGAATCTTCGGGGACACAGGGGACAGGCGTGTGGCCGGCCGCCCCCGACCCTGTGTGTGGACCGGTGGCGGGCCAGGTGGCTGGCCCGCTTGAAGGCTTTCCCACAGATGGCGCAGACGAAGGGCTTGAGCTCCGAGTGGGAGACGCTGTGTCTCTGCAGATAGGACAAGTATTCAAAGACTCGGGAACACACGGGACAGCTGTAGCACTTTCGGGAGGTGGAACCCGCCGCCACCTCCCCCGTGGGGGTCTCGGCCTCCTCTTCCACCAGCACGGTATAGGGGACACCCTGGGTGTCGATGAGGAGGTATCGGCCAAGCCTGGGCGGTTGTCCGGGAGCCTCGGGGGTCGATGAGGGGCCCGGTTCTGGGGAGGGAGACGCCTGGGGGGGAGGAGGCTCCATGGCCATGGCCCAGGAGGCTGGCAAGGGCTATAACAGGAGGCGGCAGCTGCATGCGCAGAAGGAGGGCCTGCAGAGAGAGAATGGCCAGCCCTCAGCGCTCGGACCCTCCCTCAAGGTGCCACTCTTGGGACCCCCTCGGGTTCCTCATCTCTCCTAGTCGGCCTAGCCCTGGTCCTGCCCCTCCCCCCCATGGCCTCCCCCTCCCCCGGGGGACTTCCTAGCTTAGGACCAGAGGGACCAGAAGTTCACGGGGCCCTGACCTCACAGATGAGGACACTGGGACCCAGAGACGTTAAGGATTCTCTCCAAGGTCACACAGCTTTTAGCCCAGGGGCAATGTGAACCAACTTGGGGAACCTGAACTCCCCGGAGGCCAATCACCCCTCCCTGCTCCTAGGGTCTGGAGTCTCCCTCCTGGACATGACCATCACCTGCCCAATGAGGATGCGAGGGTGGGTTCTCCCTTCTACCCCCCTGCCCAGCCCCGCCCCTCTCTTCCCTAGTACCTTCCAAGCCCGCCCCCTTCACCCCCAGTCCTATCCCCTAGGGCTCCCCTCCCCCACAGATCTTAACCCCACTCCTCCATCCTAGGGTTTCCCTCCCCCAGATCTCCCTAGCCCCACCCTCTCCATCCTAGGGCTCCCCCTCCTAGTCCCGCCCCCTCCATCCCCCTCTCCCCTTCTTAGCCCCTCCCCCTCCATCCCCCAGGGCTCCCCTGCCCCAGCCCTCCTTAACCCCGCCCCCTTCCTCCCCCAGGGCTCCCCTCCTTAGTCCCGCCTTCTCTATCCCTCAAGGCTCTCCTCCCCCAGGGCTCCCCAGCCCCGCCCCTCTCTACCCCACCCAGCACCTTCCCTCCCCACCATTGGCCCCTCTAGGCCCGCCCGCCCTCTCGATGCCCGGCGCCCTACTCGGTGCAGCGGCTCGAGGCCGGGGTCCGAGGTCCAGACCTGGCCGCCCCCCCGGGTCTGGCGGCGTCAGGGGGATGGGAGGGGGCGCGGATGAACGAGGGGGGCGGCGGGAGGGAGAGAGCGAGGGGGCGGGGCGCGGGCTACCGGAAGAGCTCCGGCCGGAAGCCGCGTCCGCGGGAGGAAGGTTCCGAGGGCACGGGAGGGTCTCCCCCACCACCCGCACCCCGCACCGTGCGCCTGCGCGCTTTAGTCCCGCCCGCAAACCGATGACGTCAAGCCTAGGAGCGTTAATTGAAAGGAGACCTCCGTCCCTCCTCCCAGCACACATGGGGGGGTGGGCCCTGCGGGGTCCCGTGTCCCTCCCGTAGGGGGAGGGGAGTCCTCCATAAACGCGGGTCACTCGGCCCGCCGGTGCTTCGTAGGGCTCCCCCCGAGTCCTTTCTAGCTCCTGACCTAAGGCTGGCCGGGGGCTTCCAGTCTGAGCTTGGGCACCAACCCCCGCCTTCCCCCGCCCCCACTGCACGATATTTCCCTGAAATGCCCTGCCAGCGCCGCCTGGCACAGAGGGCACCCGTGGCTCCGGCGGCCCCCAGGCTGGTGCAGGGGCTCTCGAAGGCATCCCGCACGCCCCGCGACGACAGCCTCGAGCTCGGAATGGGAGAGCCCCTTGGCACCGGCCCCTGCCCGGACGGCGTGCCCTCCACTAACACAGGGTGCATGTAAGGGACCCCACTGGCCCCAGTGAGAGGCTACCAGCCCAGCCTGGGGAAGGTGACAGCGAGGCTGAGGGTCTGGCTTGGGGAGGCCTGCCAGGACCTACACAAGCCAGAGGGAGGGGCTTAATGTCTCCCCAGCCCACTGCCCCAAGACCTGCCTCCTTCCCCCATCTGGCTGCCTGGGTCTGCTCAGGCGGTTCCGGCTGCCCATGAGCCAGAAGCCCCCCAAGGGTGGAGCAGGAGCTGTCACCCAGAGCTTCCCTCGTCCCCAAAGGCAGCTCTCTCCCTCCCTGAGCACCCCTAGGCTGCACACCCCAGCCCCAACCACGTTGTTCTTTCCTGGAGTGTCTGCTATGTCCCTTCCAAATGCCGCCTGCCCCCTCAAATCCCGCTCATCATGTCTCCTCTGTGTAGCCCCTCTCCAGGGTGGTCTCCCATAGGCCAGGGGTTCAGCCCAGGTGTGAGGATTACTCTTGCTAAGTGCTAATGGGGAGAGATGGGGCCTGGATAGCAGAGAAGGAAACTGAGACCCCACAGTCACCCAATTCACACTCAGTCTTTTCCTTCTGCTCCCATGGAACCCCAAACCTGGGCTCTCTCAGCTCCTGGACTTCTTGGGTCCCATCTCCACTCCTTTCTATGGCTGATCTGGTTCTCTGTGTAAGGAGCGGGCCTCTCCCTTGGGGGTCCCCCACCCTATGCCCCTCTAAGTCCATTGTCTAGCTGAACAGCCTGCCCAACTTGGATCCCTCTCTGTTCCCCGAATGGCCACTCAGCTCCTACAAGACCATTGTCGTTAAATCCCTCCCATCCCCAAGGGTTTTCTCCCCTAATTCACAAGTATAATGCCAACTCAGGTAGTGTCTCCCCAGTTACCTGCCTAGGGTCTTCCTATCCCCTCTGCTCTCTGCCCACTCCTTTGTGCCCCCATTCCCCTTCTTAGAGGCCCCATTTTATTCTGCTCTCTCCATCCTTGCCAGAGCTAAGACTCCTTCCTTACTCCTTTCTCCTCCACTGGCTTCTCTCCTGATTGCCTAGAACCTTGCCTGCCCATCCTCACACCCACAACCCACTGGTTTGCAGCCCTAGCTTCCTTTCCAGGAAAGTGACCAAAGGGTTCCTTGGGCCTGTCACTGAGCAGAAACTGGAGTCTCTCCCAGTCAAAATACAAACTCTGGAAGAGTAACCCGGGGACCTCTGGGTAACTTACTTTGTACATTTTCGTAGTATTTTATTTTATTTTTCCTAATACATGCAAAGATAGTTTTCAGCGTTCACCTTTGCAAAACCTTGTATTCCTCCTCCCTCCCCTTCCCCAAGACAGCAAGCAATCCTTTACAAGTTAAACCCGTGCCCTTCTTCCAAACATTTCTATATTGGTCATGGGTAGCTTGGTGCATTTCCAGTGCTTAGCCAGGAATCAACAACCAGTATTTATTAAATCCCAGGAGTTTTGCTTGACCACAGCAGACACTTCAAAGCTTTTCCATCCAACTCCACACTCTGAATCATCTTAGAACGTACAATTTAAAGCTCGAAAGCCTTAGATATCTGGTCCTATCCTTTCATTTTACAGAAATGGAAGATAGAAAGCAGCCTTCGCACCACAAGTACTAGTCTTCCCTGGATGCACCCTTCACCCCACTGCCGGACTTATCCCTGCGTTTTGAATGCTCTACCAGAAAGTGTGGGAGAGGACAGGTGTTGACTGACTCCTGAATGGAAGGTCTGCAGAGCCCTTGGCTGACCTCATTGTATGACTGGGAAACTGGACAGTCCACCCGCACCAGGAAACAATCGCTGCCTTTGAATTGTCTCAGGAAGATCCCCTGGCAGGATGAGGGACCAGACACTGAGGTCCTTTCTCAAACTAAACTGCTGAGCGTCCCAACTCTACTGCCGAGGGCACAGCTCTGCTGGGCTGGCCACACTGTTCTAATGCCAAGTGTATACTTGCCCCCCCAAAAATTATTTTATGGAGAATTCTCATAGGGCCAGCACTCACAAGATGGACAGAAAAAGCAATACAAGGACACTCTATATCAGTCTGAAGAACTTTAGGATCAATTGTATGACATGGGAGACCCTGACATGGAACTGCCCAGCATGGAGTACCCTTCCAGAGAAGATGCTGTGCTCCATGAGCAAAGTAGAATTCAATTACCTTAGAAAAAATGTGAGATGCACAAAGTTAGGGAAGCCCCCCCACCCCCTGCAAATGTTCATAGGGACTATTTATGTCCGTCCTGTGGCCAAGCACTCCGGGCTTGTATTGGTCTGATCAGCCAGTTGGACACGGTAATTCCATTCTAACATAATGATGTCATTTTGGTCCTCTTCGAGAACGAAGGACAACAACCAATCGGAAGGGGAAACTGAGGCATAGAATATGGTTCCCACAACCAGGAAATGGCAAAGTCAAACCTTAGATTCTGAACTGGGCACTCCTTTCATCTGTACATAAGATCTTTGAGGGCAGGGGGTAGCTTTGCTTTTGTATTTGCAAGCTGCAAAAACTAAGTGCTGGATAAATGCTCTTTCATCCATTCTTTCTGAAGGTGGCACTATGGGCACCTCATTTCTCTATTCAAAAATGTTTCAGGGGCGTTCCATGACCTACAGGGTAAAATATAAATTCCTGCTCCTGGCAATTGAGGCTCTCTACAATCGGTATACAAGTTAGTTTTCTAGGTTTATTTCAATTCCATTTTTTTTATTAAAGCTTTTTATTTACAAAACATACGCATGGGTAATTTTTCAACATTGACCCTTGCAAAGCTTTCTGTTCCAAATTTTTCTCTCCTTCCCTCACCCGCCTTCCCCTAGATGGCAGGTAGTCCAATACATGTTAACTATGTTAAAATAAATGACAAATCCTATATATGTATACATATTTATAAAGTTATCTTGCTGTACAAAAAAAATCGGATCTACAAGGAAAAAAAACTGAGAAGGAAAACAAAATGCAAGCAAACATCAACAGAGAGCGTGAATATGCTATGTTGTGGAATTCCATTTTATTTCCATTTCAATTTACATCCTGTAGACTCCAGCCAAATTAGGCAACTGGCGCTTTCTCCCAATGTCCATCATGTCTGCTCTTATTTCCATGCTTTGATTTCATGTCATCCCTCAATTAAAATCAATCCAGTGACTTTATTTAGTACTCATGGTACTTATGTATCATGCAGTTTGCTATGTGCTGGTGCTGGGGATATAGAGCCAAAAACAATGAACACTGCTTTCAAGGAACTTACATTTTGCCATTATATATCTATGGAGTCAGCAACGGGGGAAAAAAAAATCTTGATTCAGAGTCAGAAGATGTGCTCTGAATCCTGAAGCTGTTACTTATTATCAGTGTCTTTGAAGAAGTCATGTAACCTCTCTGAAACTCAATTTGCTCATCTGCAAAATAGGAGTGTTGCAGTAGATGACCTCTAAAAGTCCCTTAACTCTACATCCATGATCCTTGATCCCAAGACTGTCCTCTCCGCTCTTACTGTCAGCTAAAGTCCCACTCTTCCTTCAGAGCCCACCTCCCCCAAGAAGTCTTCCTGCTCCCATCAACTTAAAGAGCCTCCTCCCACCTCAGCTGGACTCTGGAGCTCACTGTCTGATTTTTCTTCCCTTCTGCTCACTCCTTACCCAATTTGTCTGGCTTCCAAGTTTCTCTGCTCTCCCATTCAACCGTGAGTTTTTTGAAGGCAGGAGAGATGCTCATGCTGAGGTTGAGTCCTTCAGGGTGCCTCAAGCCCTCCTAACACTCCCCGAAGTCTCCTTCCTTCTCCATCTCCCCTCTCTCCCTCCCCTCCCCCATCCCCCAGCTATATTAACCTTGCCCTACGGTAGGACAGCAGCAGCCTTCCCCATTTACTTTGAAACCAGGATCTCTCTGCCCCACTCGAGGTTTTCCACCCATCCCCACTCCCATACTCTCTATCCTCCTTCTCTCCTCTCTATGGTCCCCAGGAGGGGCGGGAGTGTCGCTCAGCCTACAGCCCAAGCTGTTCTGGGAGTCGCTGGCCCATACCATATATACATTTTTTATATTTTATACCTTACAGTTGATTCTAGAGGATGCGCTGCTGGAGGGGAAATCGGGTGGCAGGACACTCCTGGGCACTCCCAAAAAGTGCTCCAGCGGGAAGCCCGTGCCCTCGGGAGCAAGATTCCCGGATGTCTTTGGGCTTAGAGATCAGGATTTGACCTGCCTCACCCCCCACCTCACAGCAGATCAAATTGAGATGAGAGACCCGGATGGGGTGCTGGTAGTGCTCTCAGAGATTAGCCCAATTTCCTCTCCCTTATCATTTTACAAATGAGGAAACTGAGGCACCAATAGACTGGAATTTCCCAGAGGGAAGAAGCTGCCTCACTTTTGGCACCAGTGCCCGATTTATAGTGACATCCCACTTGCCAGCAGCAGTTCTCATGGCTTGGTGGTCCTTGACATCAAGCAGCCGTTGCTCCTGATTCTGCTCCACATGACCTAGAACCTCAGCATGAAAAATACACTTTGAGATTATCAAGGTCCAATACATTCTTCTTCACATTAGAACATGGAAAGCCAATAATATTGGCAAGCCAGACAAGTTGAAGCAGGAGAACACCCTAAAAGAAAGACAGGAAGCAGCATGTAGCAGACAAGTCAACATCCTACTACCAGCTTGGCCATTATTTTCCCTCAGCTACTGTCTGATAGTGTAGGATTCTGAGCCCAAAAGTCTCAGGAAGAGCAATGCCCAAACTACCAGATCTGCATCTGCATCCAGCAGAAAGGAAACCACAGTCCTCATCAACTCAGTCAACAACTACTGACCAACTCTCATGTGGACACAGGAGCCCTGAATAGAGCAGTATCCTTTATTCTACAGGTTCTCTTTCCAGCCAAGTCCTCACAGCTCTCGTCTGAGAAAGTAATTCTCACGAAGGGACCAGCTATCTCCACAAAGGCCAACCAACTGCCAAATACAAGATAGGCAAGTCCTGGCCTTGGTCATATATCATTGGAGAAGGATCCCCCAGTGAGAGGAGCAACAGGAAAATTAATATTCATACACTGTCTACACTCCTCTATTCTTAGAATATTCTGCCTCCTTTCCCATTATGTGAAATCACTGAAGTAGCAGAAAGAGATCACATAGATCTACCTGAGAAGTAGTTTGGATCTTTTTTTTCCCACTTTGAATAGTCACAAACAATTCATTCCCTACTCAATTTTATGTATCTGTATTATGTAGTAGCCAAAGAAGCCTGGTACCCAGAGGAAGGTAAGGTGAGCAAGTGTCACCTTCCAGCCAAGTCAGACCATCATGTCCTCTCAGGCCGTGACTCAGAAATCTGAACTCAAGAGCCTTGGGAGTGGCAATGCTTCCAGCCCAGTGACCTCAGCCCATTATCTTGGGGAGCACCGCTCAGGAAGATGGGGCCTGCCTGTTGCTACTGCAAGTACTACAACCACATGTACTAAAGACCCAGCAAAGGAAGTTCTCGTCAAAGTCCTTGGCCCCCTCCAATGGCTCAACAGCAAAAACTGATGGGATTTTATCAGTGGGAATGACTCTAAAGAAGAAACAAGACCATCTCCTTTGCCACTGCCCCCCTAAAGGCCAGGAGACTTTTCCATTCATCTTGTACGAAATCTCTGTGTTGTCTCTCCAATCAAAATGTGAACTCTCGAGAGTCATGACTGTGAAAGTCTTACTATTCAATTTGTATCCCAGTACCTAGAACATTAATTTGCACAAAATAAGTGCTAAATAAATGCTTCATTTGTTCATTCATGTAATCAATCATAGGCTTTAGACTAAGTGTAAAAGTCCTTGGAACTTCTATTCTTCCAAGGGAATCATCTTTGGTTTGCCTGACACTTAGTCATGCCTTAGGAGCCATGTATCAAGCTAGTTTATAACTAGAACTATTGGAAAGAGTAGATACAGTTTAATATGAGGGAGAAGAGGCTACCCCATTGGCCTCAAGTTAGGTTTCATTCCTCCCCTTTTGGCTGGAGAAGGACCTTGTGATGATTTGAAAGATCTGGGGGATTGGGGACTTTTCATCATGGTCTTAATAGCATCTCTGGATCAGCCAAAAGTAGTACTGCCTTGGGAGCCAAGGGCAAACTAAATGCAGGTTCATGTCTTCACAAGGAGGCCAGTAAAGAAGCTACATGATGCAAAAAGGGGATTATTGAGGAAAGAAGTTCCAACAGTCAAGCTCTCCTGGTTTCCCTCCAAAACCACATGAAACCAAGCCTCTGAACTGAGTCTGATGGAATGAAACCATTCTCCAGCTCAAGACAGATTAGAAGGACTTCAAGAAGAATCAGTCTCCCTGGGGTGAAGAAAACAAGCAAAAACAGAAAAGAACTTTAATCACAGAAAACTGATATAGTGACAGGGAAGACCAAAACACCAACCCAGAAGAGGGTTGAATTGGTATCAAAACCAAAGAGGCTTCTTGGAAGTGTTCATAAAGGGATTTTAAAAGGCAAATTATAGAGGGAGAAGAAAAATTGGGAAAAGAAATGAGAGGTATTCAAGAGAGAGTCAACAGGTCAAAAATTGACTGAAGAAAACAATTCCTTAAAAAATACAATTGATCAAATGCAAAAAAAAAATCCACTGAAAAACCAATTCTTCACAAAACACAATTGGCCAAATTTTAAAAAAATCCACTGAAGAAAACAACACCTTGAAAAGTAGAATTAATCAAGTAGGAAAAGAGATACAAAAGGTAACTGAAGAAAATCATAAAATAAAAATTAGAATTGGGTAAATGAAAGCTAATGTCTCTCTGAGACATCAAAATCAAGAAAAAGAACAAAATGGAAGAAAATGTAAAATATCTCATTGGAAAAACAGCTGACCTGGAAAATAGATCCAGAAGAGACAATTTTAAAATTATTGGTCTGCCTGACAAAAAAAAAAAAGAAGAAGAAGAAGAAGAACCTGGATATCATTCTTTAAAAGATCATCAAGGAAAACTGTCCCAATATACTAGGACAAGAGGGCAAAATAGTCATTGAAAGAATCTATTAATCACCTCCAGAAAGAGGACCTACAAGGAAAAAACTCCAGAACTATGATCTCAAAGAAAAAATACTGCAAGCTACTAGGGAAAAAAAATAATAATTCAAGTACAGAGAAGCCACAGTCAAGATTACCCAAGATCTGGCAGGTTCTACCAGAACTAAACAGAAATTTTAATCTTCAAACACAGGGCACAAAAGCATTGAAAGGTAAACAGGGGGGGAAAGATTATTTAAAGGTTAAACAGTTTACATTTCCCTAGGTAGGAAAATGGCACTCCTAACTCTTTGAAAACTGTGTATCCTTTTATGAGGGCAGTTAGAAGGGGCATACATAGATCATTTAGACATAGACATACATAAACAGATTAATTAGTTCACTGGAAGAGGTACAAAAGACCTATTACAATAAAGAGGAAAAAAAGGTGATGAGCATTGCCTGAAGCTTAATCTCATTAGTTTTGGCTCAAAGAAGGAATAACATTCGCTCAGTTGGGTATACAAATTTATCTCACCTTACAAGGAAGTAGGAGGAAAAGGGGGAAATAAAAGGAGAGGGAGTTTGATAGAAGACAGGGCAGAAACACTAGGGTAAGAAAAGAGAGGAGGGATGATAGAAGGGAGGGCAAGTAAGGTCAGAAACAAAACACTTCTAAAGAGAGACAGGGTGAAAAGAAGAACAAAATTATATACAGGGGAGAAAACTAGGATGGAGGGAAATACAAAGTTGTAATCATAACTGTGAATGTGAATGGGTTAAACTCTCCCATAAAACAGAAGCAAATAGTGGAGTAAAAAACAGAATCCTAAAAAAGAAGTTTCAGCAACCAAGAGTCATGAGTAACTGCTTTGCTTTATGTGCTTTCTAAGTTTGAGCACG
This sequence comes from Myrmecobius fasciatus, assembly GCA_023553655.1. NCBI lineage: Eukaryota > Metazoa > Chordata > Mammalia > Dasyuromorphia > Myrmecobiidae > Myrmecobius > Myrmecobius fasciatus. The sequence goes on from JAJPUD010003422.1 coordinate 222,007, forward strand.
CTTTCCCTTGGACTCTAGTTGTACTTGTAGGAAAGGTGTCACACATTTTTGGGGGGATGGATTTTTGTACCAACTGTTTTGAATATATTACCATAATTTATAACCCTTTCTAAAAGCTGCTTAAGGCTTGATGACTTGAGTGTTTCTCAAACGCTAATCTTGGGGGAAAGCACACTAGTGGGGGCTCATTGTCTATAGAAGTAACATTAGAATAGATATCCCTAGAACCTCAAAACTTTCCCTAGAACCCTGAGTATCATAGAAGTTATCTTCTGAGCACCCAACTCATCAATGTAGATGGGAGTTGAGATGATCATCTCAGAGCATACTCTATGCTAAAAGACGAGGAAAAAATAATTTCCACTTCAGCACCTAACATTTGATGCAGAAGTTGGAAAGGTATGGATATTCTCTGAAGAATTCAATCAGATATTCCAAATTAAAGCAACATACTCTGATACATAGTGACTTCAGTGAAAGAGTGGAGATAAATGAGAGTGGTAGAAAAAAATTATCAAGAATAATGAATTAAAGAGTACAAAGAATTGCAAATTATATAAAAAGTATATATACTTGTCATTAATATTAAAAAAAATAATAGAGGCGCTGTTGCTTCTGGATCTCCTCCACACTGCTAAGGAGAATCATAGTTAGAACATTACCATGGAAAATGAGTTTTTACAGCAAATCATAGACACAATAATTTCATCCAGGAGAATGGCAATAATGAGACAACATACCAAAATTTGTGGGATACGGCCAAAGCGGTTATAAGGGGAAATTTCATATCTCTAGATGCTTACTTGCATAAAATAGAGAAAGAAAAGATCAATGAATTGGGCTTGCAACTAAAAAAGCTAGAAAAGAGAACAAATTAAAAATCCCCAACCAAATACAAACTTGAAAACCTAAAATTAAAAGGAGAGATTAATAAAATTGAAAATAAGAAAACTATTGAATTAATAAATAAAACTGAGTTAGTTTTATGAAAAAAACCCAACAAAATAGATAAACCTTTCATTAATTTGATTAGAAAAAGGAAATTGTTAGTCTCAAAAATGAAAAGGGAGAACTTTCCACCAATGAAGAGGAAATTAGAGCAAGAATTAGGAGTTTCTTTGTCCAACTTTATACCAATAAATTTGATAACCTAAATGAAATGGAGGAATATCTACAAAAATATAGACTGCCCAGGTTAAGAGAAAAGGAAATAAATAATTTAAATAGCCCCATTTTAGAAAAAGAAATAGAACAACCTATTACTTAACTCCCTAAGAAAAAATCTCCAGGACCAGATGGATTTACATGTGAATACTACCAAACTTTCAAAAAATAATTAATTCCAATACTATATAAACTATTTGAAAAAATAGGGAAAGAAGGTGTACTACCAAATTCCTTCTATGATACAGATATGGTGCTGATAGCTAAACCAGGTAGGGTGAAAACAGAGAAAGAAAACTATAGACCAATTTCCCTAATGAATATTGATGTAAAAATCTTCAATAAAATATTAGCAACGAGATTACAGAAAGTCATCCCCAGGATAATACACTATGACCAAGTAGGATTTATATCAGGAATGCAGGACTGGTTCAATATTAGGAAAACAATATTAGGAACTGTACAAACTAAACTACAAAATACTTTCCACACAAATAAAGTCAGACCTAATCAGTTGGAAAAATATCAAGTGTTTGTGGGTAGGCAGAACAAATATAATAAAAATGACAAATACTACCTAAATTAATCTACTTATTTAGTGCCATACCAATCAAACTCCCAAGAAATTATTTTACAGATTTAGAAAAAAAAAATAGTAGCAAAGTTCATTTGGAAGAACAAAAAGGTCAAGAATTTCAAGGGAATTAATAAAAAAAAAATGCTGATGAAGGTGGCCTTGCTGTGCCAGATCTAAAACTATATTATAGGGGCAGCTAGGTGGTGCAGTAGATAAAGCACCAGCCCTGAAGTCAGGAGGACCTGAGTTCAAATCTGGTCTCAGACACTTAACACTTCTTAGCTGTGTAACTCTGGGCAAGTCACTTAACCCCAATTGCCTCAGCAAAAAATTAATAAATAAAACTATATTATAAAGCAGCGACCATCAAAACCATTTGGTACTGGCTAAGAAATAGAGTAGTTGATCAATGGAATAGGATAGGATCACAGGACAAAATAGGCAATAACTATAGCAATCTAGTGTTTGACAAACACAAAGACCCCAGCTTTTGGGATAAGAACTCACTATTTGACAAAAACTGCTGGGAAAATTGGAAACTAGTGTGGAAGAAACTAGGCATTGACTCATACCTAGCATCATATACCAAGAGAAGGTCAAAATGGGTTCATGATTTAGACATAAAGAGTGATATTATAAGCAAATCAGAGGAACATAAGATAGTTTACTGCTCAGATCTGTGGAGAAGGAAGGAATTTGTGTCCAAAGAAGAACTAGAACTCTCTGTTGACTACCAAATAGATAATTTTGACTATATTAAGTTAAAATGTTTCTGTACACACAAAACTAATGCAGACAAGATAAGGAGGAAAGCAATAAATTGGGAAATCATATTCACATTTAATGGTTCTGATAAAGGCCTCATTTCTCATTTCAATGAGAATTGTCTCATATTTATAAGAATTCAAGCCACTCTTGAATCAATAAATGGTCAAAGGATATGAACAAACAATTTTCAAATGAAGAAATTGAAACTATTTCTAGTCATATGAAAAGGTGCTCCAAATTACTACTGATCAGAGAAATGCAAATTAAGACAATTCTGAAGTACCATTACACACCTGTCAAATTGGCTAAAATGACAGGAAAAGATAATGATGAATGCTGGAGGGGATGTGGGAAAGCTGGGACACTGATACATTGTTGGTGGAGCTGTGAACGGATCCAACCATTCTGGAGAACAAATTGGAGCTATGCTCAAAAAGTTATCAAACTGTGCATACCCTTTGACCCAGCAGTGTTTCTATTGGGCTTATATCCCAAAGGAATCTTAAAGGAAGGAAAGGGACCCACATGTGCAAGAATGTTTGTGGCAGCTCTTTTTGTGGTGGCTAGAAACTGGAAACTGAAGGGATGCCCATCAATTGGAGAGTGGCTGAATAAATTATGGTATATGAATGTTATGGAATATTATTGTTCTGTAAGAAACGGCCAGCAGGACGATTTCAGAGAGGCCTGGAGAAACTTGCATGAACTGATGCTGAGTGAAATGAGCAGAACGAGGAGATCATTATACTGGGCAACAACAAGACTATATGATGATCAATTCTGATGGACATGGCTCTCTTCAACAATAAGATGATTCAAACCAGTTCCAATTGTTCAGTGATGAAGAAAACCATATATACCCAGGGAGAGGACTGTGGAATCTGAGTCTGGACCACAACACAGCATTTTCACTCTTTCTATTGATGTTTGCTTGCATTTTGTTTTCCTTCTCATTTTTTTTCTTGTAGATACGATTTTTCTTGTACAGCAAGATAACTGTATAAATATGTATACATATAAAAAAAGAAACACTTTGTAATAGTATCTAGGGATATCTATGTGGTACAGTGGGTAGAGTGCTGGCTTGGACTTAGGAGGATCTGAGTTCAAATCTGATTTCAGACACAAGCTGTGTGACCCTGGGCACATCACTTAATACTGTTTGTCTCAGTTTCTCTCTCTGTAAAATGAGCTGGAGAAGAAAATAGTAAATCATTCCAGTATCTTTGCTGAGAAAACCTGAAATAGAATTATGAAGAATCAGACACGACTGAGTGACAAAACAAGAATAAAAGTATCTATTTAAAAAAAAAGAAAAAGAAAACGAGCTTTTTAGAGAGAATTCTGAGAAGATGGTAGAGTAGGTCAGAAAACTCCAACTCTCTAGATTTCCCCCACAAACAAGACAAAATAGCACCGCAGGGCAAATGTATAGTGCTCCAGAACAAATGAGTTAGGGTGGAACTGAGACAGAGAAGGCTTGGAGATACAAGGACAGAGATTTGGCCTGTGAGAAGTATAAACACCTCCAGACTAGCTCTGTTGAATGATCACAGTGAACCTTGGGGCTGGCTGGGTTGGGAGGCAGCCTGAGCCTCAGCCACAGAATTTTTCATCTTCCAGACAATGTGAGGAGTCTGATGTCTCAGTCAGGGAAGATGGAGGGAACTTCTATTAATAAGGTCAGGCCCAGCAGTCCTGGGCAAGAAGGAATCTGCACACACCTGGTGAGTACCAGGATGCTACAGGCTGTGAGCACTTACAGAAAGGTGATCATGCTTTGGGGTTCCAGAATGGAGGGGACAACTGAGGGAGGATCTGAGGCCAGAGGCACCATCCCCCATCCCCCAGTACTAGAGGTGATTACATCAACAATTTGGTGTAAATTAAAAAAAAAAAAAGCTTCCAAATGAGAAAGGATCCAATCATAGAAAATTATTGTGGGAATAAGGAAAGCTGGAGTTCATCCTCAGGAGAGGATACTGAAATAAAAGCCTCTCCTCTTCCAAGGAGTAATGTTAAATAATCACCTGCCCAAAAAGAATTCATAGAAGAACTGAAAAAAAAAGACTTTAAAAATCAAATGAGAGAGATTGAGGAGGAGGAAACTAAAAAAAGAAAGAACAATCCAAGAAAAACAAGATTATGAAAAGAAAGTCAATTAACTAGAAGAGGAGAACCAGAATCTTAAGGAAGAAAATGACTCCTTGAAAACTAGAATAAGGCAAGAGAAAACCAATGAAGTTGTAAAGAGATTAAGAAATAATAAAACAAAATATAAAGAATGAAAAAATAAGAGAATGTGAGACATCTCATAAGAAAAACAATTGCTCTAGAGAGCAGTGAACAGATCACAAAGAGAAAGCATGACAATAATTAAAGTACTTAAAAACTACTATCAAAAAAAAAAGAATATTCATACAACAATACAAGAAATAAAAAAAATTGTGCTGAAGTGTTAAAACAGTAAGGGAAAATAGAAATAAAAAAAAAAAATCCACTGATCACTACTATGAGGAAATCCTACAGCAACATTTTGAAATTCCCGGATCAAGGAGAAAATATTACAAGCCACCAAAAGAAAAAAAAAAGCAGTTCAAATACAGTAAGGCCACAATTGGACTCACACAAGACCTGGCAGTGACTACATTAAAAGGCTGCAGCAAAGTTAAGATAATGCTGAATTAAAAAAAAAAAAAAAAGATATCCAGTGAATTGCTAGACTTTGAGGATATTGTTGCAAAAAGACTGGAACTTAATAGAAAATTTGACATATAAGATCCAAGAGAAATTTAAGATAAATATTAAAGACTAATTTCAAGCACAATAAGGACAAACTATTATTTATATGTGTGTGTATGTGTGTATATATATATATATATAATCATCTAGAAGAGTGCAAAAGTCTTCTAAATTCATAAAGAAATAAGGAGAGAATAGCATAAGAGATGAGTTATAGAAGAGTGTGCAGATTAATGGGAATGGATAAAGAGGGGCTGGTAGGAAAAGATAAGGGAGGGAGCCTTAAAAGGGATAGGTTAAGTAATAGTGAGCCAGGGAGTGGGTAGAACTAAGCAGGGATAGCAAATAAGAAACACAAAATCAAGAGTTGATCAGGAGTAGAATTTATTAGAAAAAAAAAAAAAAAGCAGGGGTAGTAATCATTGATCTAAGATAAAGTTAAAGCTAAATAGATGTAATCAAAAGAGAAAAATAGGGCAAGTAAACTATATATTAGACATTATACTAATCGATATTGTTTTAAACTATTTAAAATAACTAGACAGTATAAGGTTGAAATATTGCTGTGGTATACGAAATGATGAGTTGGTGGATTTAGAAAAATATTAAAAGACTGGGATTTATGAAGGCCGATGTTATCCACCTTCAGAAAAACAGAGGGCAAAGACGTATAATACCGCCTTACATAGATGTGTATGAAAGGATATGTGTATAATTAGAGATATCTATGTATATGTATGTGTCTATATATATATATGTGTATATATATATACATACACACACATAGATATATATGTATATATATACACACACACACATATAATATATATATATATAAACATATCCATGCTCAATACTTGTAGCCTTCTTGGAGGAGGTAGAGGGGAGGAAAGAGTGAAAAAAGAATAAAGTAAAGAGTTCATAGAGAACAAAAGAAAGCCTACAAGGAAAAAAAAAGATGAACAGCTCTGAACACCATGTGTAGTATTTATTATATAGGCTTTCTTAAAATGAAAAGTTATTTCATATTTTGAATCCTCTCTGATGTTCAGCTGTGCATATGACAAAGTTTTTTTTCTTTTTCTATTTTGTATTTAAGTTTGAAATAAATAAATACATTTAAATTTTTTAAAATTAGGTAAGGAAAAATAAAAAGAGCTTTGAGATCAGTTAAGGCCCAAATTACCCATATCAGGAAACTAAAAGCCAGGTGGTGATTGTCATCCTTTGACCTCACAGAGAACCAAAATGACACCATTATATTGGAATCAAGATACAGCCGGGGCTGATTAGACCAAGAGGAACCTGGCGGGACACATTTAGTCTGAGTAAGCATCTGGACAGGCAGCAGCATCTCATGGATCTTTTAAGCTACTGCAATTCTGTCTGGCACATGGAGCCGAGCATCTTTTCTGATATGGGCCCACCATGCTGGGCGGTCCTGTGCCAGTGTCTCCCATTTCTGATAATTGAGTCCTAAAGTCTTCAGAGAGCCCTTGCAGGTGTCCTTGTATCACTCCTTCTGACCTCTGTGGGAGTGCTTGCCTTGTGGGAGCTCTCCATAGAACATGTCTGGCGTTCAAACGCCGGCCTGTCAGAGTTGTATTGTCTGCAGCGGGGCTTGGATGTCTGCTGATTAAACTCAAGAAAGGGAGGGCACTCTCTGGGGATAGTGAAGTTCTCCAAATTTTCCTGTTGCACAAGGGCCTGGAAGATCAGTTTACTGGACGCCATCCATAACCTTCAAACAAGACTTTGGTCTGATCTTGCACCCAGTGAACAAAGCCAACTGGCTGCCGATTAGGACATGCAAGTGGAGGGTCAGTCAACAAGCATTGTTGCCGTTGCTGAGTCTTGCCCCCACTCTCTCTTATCCCATTTGAGGTTTTCTTGGCAAACAGAGTGAAGTGAATTGCCCAGGATCCAATAGCTATTATATGTCTGAGGCCAGATTTGACTGCAGGAAAATGAGTCTTCCCAACTCCAGGTCTGGTGCTCTATCCACGGTGCCATGTAGCTGTCCATTTATTAAGTGCCTGCTATGTGCATTAACTACTGAGGACACAAAGAAAGGGAAAAGACTGTTTCTGCTCTCAAGGAACTGAAAATCGAATGAGGGAGATAACCATGTCCACGAGAAATTGGACGTCATTTCTTGAACTCAGTGGGATGGTGAACAGCTTTTTGGAAAAGGCAGAAGAAGAAAGCAGAGATTGAGCCCCATACCCATATGCACAGAAAATTGGGGCAAGAAGCAAATGAGATGAATAGAGCATGGTGAATCATCTCCAGGAAACTGAAAAGGCCCTTGGATGACCAGAAAATGTCTCCCTAAAGCAAAAGACCATCCTTTCTCTCTCTATCTCTGATGATCATTCTTTTATTTTTTTTAATTTTTTAATTTTTATTTTATTTGCAAAACATATGTATGGGTAATTCTTCAACATTAACCCTTTCAAAGCTTTCTGGTACAAATTTTCCCCCCTATTCCCCACCCCTCCCCTAGATGGCAGGATATCCACTACATGTTAATTATGTTAAAATATTGGCAAATTGAATATATGTATACATATTTCCAAACTTATCATTGTTGTGCAAGAAAAATCGTATCTACACAAAAGACATATCAGATAAAGGAAACACAATGCAAGCAACCATCAATCGAGAGCATGAAAATGTTATGTGGTGGTCCACATTTCACATCCCTCTCTCTGGGTGTATATGGCTTTCTTCAGTGAACAATTGGAGGTGGTTTGAAACATTTCATTGTTGAAGAGAGCCATGTCCATCAGAATTGATCTGATGATCATTCTTAGAAGAGCATTATTCTGTCACTGTCGTTGTATAGCTGGGCAAGTCATGGAAAGTCTCCCCAAAATTAAAAATAATTATCTCACAGAATGCAATGGAGACGTACATACTGGATGGGAGTGGGCTGCCACACATGACAAATGAGGAACTTCAGTGAAGGATCTCATGATAAGACAAGACCGTGAGCTTGTCCTGTGGCAAGAGGGGAAGACCAACAAATTGAACAGATGTTCCTCTAATCTCCTTGAGATGACAAGACAATTTATCCAGTAAATTTGGTGCACCCTTGCTATGATATCAAGGAAGGATGTGAGCTCCAGAGGGTGGGCTAGCTTAGTAAGTAAGGAGCGACATTACTGGAGGGAACATCCACGTGGACAAGGTCGTGGATCCATTGGACGATGAGTCGAATGGACCTTGTGCTGGAGACTGGGGGGACTGGAAGCAATATAAGAGGGAAAAGGTGATAAAGGCTTGGGGTGAAGGTGACTAGAGAAGGGAACAGGCCCAAGGGATGTGGCATAACAGCATTTAGGAGGTGTGATGAGTCAAGAATGACTCCCAAGAATGGGACACTGAAGCATGGTGGTATACTCAACAGAAATGAGGAAATTAGGAAGGAAAAGTGGGAGCACTCTGCCTCAGTGTTGAGCATGGTGCTTGGCACAGAGTTAGTACTTAGTAAATAGATGTTGATTGATGTGATGGTTCCTCAGAGGCTTCCATCTCCCATCTCCTCATCATGGCACCATGCTTGCAATTTGCTGGCTCCTCAGTTTTTCCTCCCATAATCCCTAACTTCCTGGAAGGCAAGGCTGAAACCCTAGCCCTTTCCTGATTCCCATTTCTGACTGTCCCTATTGCTAATCCTTGCCCCTGATATTTACAGCCTACACTGACTATCTGGATCAGAGGTAAGTTCCTCAAAAGTGGGGATTTCTTTGGAGCTGGGAGCATCCCCATCCCTTGGCACAGCACGGACGATTCCTTTTCCATCACTAATTTGAGAGGGAGGCAAGATCAAGTGCAGGTTTTTAAGGCTGGGGAGCCCTGGCCATGTTTGTAGGTAACCCAAAAGGAGATAGTAGAGAGTGATAGGGGATATCCGAACCGACAAGCCCCCAGAGATGGGAGGGGACAGCTTGACCCGTGCCCTGGACGAGAGACAAAGGAGCTAAATGTAGAGCAGGGCTCTTAAAACTTTTTTCACTTGAAATCCCTTTTCGCTCGCAGATCCTGGGCATGTAAGAAAATAAACTAAGCAGACAATCAACATTTACCCATAATAAAGCAGAATTTTGCACCTTCCCATTATCACATGCCTCTGCATGGGGTCCTAGGTTGTTTAAGAAGCTGGGATGTACTTGTGATGGAGAGCCAGAGAGAGGACTATGGGAACTGAGTGTGGACCACAACCTAGCAGTCTCACTTTTTGTTGTTGCTCACTTGCATTTTGTTTTCTTACTCGTTTTCTTTCTTTTTTTGATCTGATTTTTCTCATGCAGCAAGAGAATTGTCTACATGTTTATACATATCGGACTTAACATATATTGGATTGCTTGCCATCTAGGGGAGGGGGGGAGGGGGAAGAAGGGGAAAATCTGAAACCCAAGACTATGGAAGGGTCAATGTTGAAAAATGATCCGTGCATATGGTTTGAAGATGAAAAGCTTTAAAAAATTAAAAAAAAAAAAACATGTTTTTGGGTTTCCTGAAAAAAAAAAAGAAAGAAACTGGGATGTGGGGCTCTTGAGGTACAGAATGAGGAAAAGGAGGAGAGCTTTAGAGACGGCTCTCGTGGGAACCCCCATTGGGGAAGAACGGCAGGGTTGCTAGGCGGCAGCGAGGAGCCAGCATATAAATTTATACTGGAACGATCTCCTGTGGTTAAGTGCATCCCGAGCCTGTGCTGGGGCCGGGGATACAGGCACAAGTGAGCCACATGCTAAGAAAGGTTTCTGAGCCACATTCGTCCGCAGGAAAGGGTGCAGGAGAGAAGGCTCTGGGCTTGAGGAGCCATGGAAGGCGTTAGACAGCCTGCAAGGGTTCAAGGGCAGATGGAAGCACTGGGTCAAAAAGGTGCATTATAGCTTCCAGACTGCCACAGGAGGCAAGAGCAGGGGGCTCTGGGCTCAGCAGGCTTGAAGACCAAGAACAGAGGGCAGGGGGTATCCTGACAGAAGGATCCCAAGGAGACTGTCCCTGAAGTCCAAGGCCTCTATTTTGCTGATGAAGGAACTGAGACCCAGACAAGGCCGGGACTAGCTGGGTACCCTTAGGCTCACCTAATCCAATTTATTTTATGGATGGGAAAACCAAAGCCCAAGGCAGGGTGGGGACTTGGCCAAGCTGCCTGGCTGAGATCCCAAGAGCCCTTGGGGGACCCAGTCCCAGGAAGGAATCACAATCAATTACAGAGTTTTTATTCAGCCCCTGGAGGGCGCTGGTGGGGGGGGGGACGGGGGACAGGACGGGAGGGGGGGGACGACACCCAGAAGCGGGAAGGGCGGAGGAAGGAGGGAGCTGGTCCCGAGCTCCAATGGGTTGGTCTGACCTTCCAAGGTACCTGTCACCTGACCTTCCCGGTACTGGGCCTGGAAATGGGGGTCTGGAATCAGGCACCCCCATTCTCCAGAGGGAGACCTATGAGCCCCAAGGCTTCAGAACACTGCTCTGTTCAAAGTCTCAGGCCCGGAGGCCCGGCTGGGTTGGAGGCCCGGGGTCTGGGCTGGATGGGGGGAGCCCCGTCTCTCTCCATGTCCTTGGGCCAGTGGGGATGGGGACGGGCGGCTTTAGTGCCCGCGGATGTGCTGAGCCAGCTCTCCAGCATCCAGAAAGCGGCGTGGGCAGAGGGGGCAAGCGTGGGCCCGGCCGCCCCTGGCGCGGTGGGTAAGGCGGTGCTGGCACAAGCTGCTGGACCTCTTGAAGGTCTTGGCACAGGTGCCACAGACGTAGGGCCGGAGGTCCGAGTGCGAGATTCCATGGCGCTTCAAGTAAAGGGGGCTCTTAAAGACCTGGAAGCATTCTGGGCAGCTGTAACCCGGGGCTGGGGCACCCCTCCCCCCCACAGCCTCCCCTTGGGGGGCCTCCAGCTCCCTGGGTGGCTGCCCCTCATCCAGACGAACTGTATACATATAGGGGACCCCGTTGCAGTCAATCAGCAGATGGCGGCCTAGCTTTGGGGGAGGCTGGGGGGCCAGCGATCCGGGGGAGGAGGGGGGGCTCAGGCACCTCTCAGGGGAGGCTGGTGCCCGAGGCGGGCAGAGGTCCATGGTATCCCTGGAGGAGAGGTTCACAGGCAGAGGTCAGGACGTGCGGCTGGAGACTGGAGGAAAGGGGGGAGAATCTCAGGCTGTCACCCCCAAATGCAGACCCCTTGGCTGGGTCGTCCCAAAGCACCCCCCCACCCGATAGGGCCGGGAATCTCCTTCTCTCCCCCGGGGGTCTCTGTCCCTGTCCTCCTGCAGCATCCCCACCTCGGGGACCGTCCTTAGGAGTGGGGACTCCATCCACCAGCACTTAATATACCAGCATCCAGTAGGTGCTGTATAAATGTGCGCCACCCCCCACCACGTCCCTCCCACAAGGGCCCAGACATCCCTACCCCCCACCTATCTCTCTCCCACGACCCCCTCCTCTCAACGCGGCCTTCCCCCGCTCCACGTGCACGCCCATAGTCACGATCACAATCACCCGCACCCACTCACACGCGCGCGCGCGCTCTGGGCTTGCACCCGCGCGTGCACGCACACGCTCGCTCCCGCGCCGCCTCTCCAAGCGCAGGCGCAGGAGCCGGCACAACCGGACCCCTGGAGCCTCTCAGGCCTCTCGGTGTCTCCCCCCTTCCCCCAGGCCCGCCTGGCCCCTCCCACCTCCGTGCTCCGCGGCCGGGAGGAGGGACAGGCCGCGCGCTCACTGCGCGCTCCCCGCAAAAAACTCCGGCTGGAAATGAGGCCCCGAAAGGCCGGGGCCCCCCGGCCCCAGACAAAGCTAGGGTGTGTGTGGGGGGTGTAGGCAAGGTCTCAGCCTAGGCCGGCTCCCCTCCCCCTCCTCGCCACATCCTCTGCACTGGGAGTCAGGGCTGGTGTGCATTTCCCAGCAGCCTCCCAACCCCGAGATTCCCGGTTCACGCTGAAGGCTGGACCAAAGGGTGCTTGGAGATCCCCATCCTAAGCCCTTTGCTTTACCCCCGGAGAGACCGAATCCAAGGGACAACGGGTGGGGCGGGGCCACAAGGAGGGACATCCACGGGAGGTGGGGGTCCCCCAAGGCTTGGAGCGGAGGACCTGGGGGGGGGCCAGACCTAGGGAGGGATGGACCCCCTCCCCCCGCCGCCCCCGCCTGGCTGGGACTCCCTGTTAGCCTGGGGCTTGCTATTCTCCGTTGATCCCCGTGGGGCGCTCCTGCCTTCAGCTGGCCTCTCTTCCTCCCTCTTCCCCCCGCCCCAATTTCTGGCTTGTTACCCCGTTTCTCTCCCCCCTCCTGTCCTTCTCTATGTCTTCGCCACCCCCTCAGGCTCCTCCCCTTGGGGTTTCTCCCCGTCTTGGTCTCGCCGTTCTCCTGGCCCATTTCTTCCCGGTGCCCCACCCATCCCCCGTCTTTGCGCTCTCCCGGAGTTTTCCCTTTTTCTTCATCGCTCCTCTTTCCCCCAGGCTTACCGGTCTCTCCATCCATCCTCTCCCCCTCAGCCCTCTGTCTCCCGGGGCCCCTTCCCCTTCTCTGCCCCTCAGAATCACTTCTCATCTCCATCCACATCTCTGGACCCACCCACTCATTTCTCCCCTTCCCAAGTACTGCCTAGAACCCACTCACGCTCCAAAGGGTCTCATCCCCTCCCAACTCTACTTCTGCCTCTTCCCCATCGAGGGCCTGCACCCCCCGAGGGGCTCACCCTTCCTCTAACGCCCCCCCCATGCTCATCTCCACCCCCTCTCCGGCAGCCCACGGGGACGCCTCGGTCACCGGCTCCCCGACACGCCCGCATTCACATGCATGTCAATCACGGCTGCGCCCCACAGGCTGATTGACAAGCACAGAATGAACATGCGATCAGGCACGGACACGGAACTGTGCCCCAGCGCGCACAATCACACCCCCACGCACCCACGTCCTTGGAACCGCAGCTCCACTCACCCCACCCACCCCAAGCCTCCCTGCTCCCCCTCCCAGGGCTCGGGGGGGGGGGCGCGGTTGGGCTGAGAGCCTCCCCCTTCTTGTCCCCGATAAGTGATGCCCACAGTGGGGGAGGACTGCTTGATCTGACAGGGACAGACTTTCCCTACTTCTCTAGAACCTAGAACCACTCTCTCCCCAAGGAGAAACTAAGGCCTGGATTGGGCCCCAGGCGTTCTCACAACCCCTCCCGCTTCAGAATGTGCTTCGGGTCCAGGGAGGCGAACTGGAAGGTGCTTAGACGTGGCCAACTCTCACTTTACTGCTGGGGAGACTGAGGCCTGAGAAGATGGGGCCCATTTGAGACGGAGGAAACCATTTTCCCGCCCCCGAATCGAGCCTAGGGCGCCTGGTTGTGCGGGGCCAACAGAGCGATGAGGACGCCAGAGCACACCCTAACGACACGTGCCCTCTGGAGGCAGGATTCCCTTCGGTCCTCCCACGCGGGGCGGGGGGTGGGGTCTCCAGCGCCACCATAACGCAGGCTCTCTAGCCCGAAGGCAGGGAACATTCTCTATGTTCCTTGTGGCCTCTCCTGGCCACGCAGGGACTGATCGCTCTAGCCCAAACCTCCAAAGAACTCTCTATGGTTGGGTGGGTAGGAGGGGGAAGGAATGATGGATCCTCTCTAGCCTGCCTCCGCCTAGTCTCCATGCTCCTGCTTTAAATCCCTCTATCCTGTCCCCGATGAAGGGTCGGGCCTGAAACTCTATCCCGACGATGATCCGTGCCCGAAGTCCTTGTGTCCCCTCTCTGACCTTTGTCCAGCATCCTTTGGCTGCTTAGTGGCGGTCCGGTGAAGTGCACCAAGCACTTTCCTCGATCATCCAACCCATTTTCGAGATGTGGAGCTTGAGGCCTCGGCCCGGAGCCCACCACTGTGGCCTCCTGCTTTGGATGGTGAAGCTTGGGCCTGGTTCCATGACACTGGAAGTCCATCTCCCCCAACCCCATTCTACAAATGGGGAGACTGAGGCCCCACGCCAGATTGGGGCCTCTTGCTTTTGCTCAGACACGGCTGATCATCCACTGCCCATGAACCCCTCGTTACCGGGCACTGTGTGGAGTGACCAGGACACCGAAGCTCTAGTCACGGGGGCGCGAGACCCTTTACAAGGGGCAGCCCCGTAATCTGGGGAGACAAGGGCTGCTGGGGGCAGGGCTCGGACAAGACCTCCTTAAAGGGTACAGAGGCTCGGGCCTTGGAGAGAGGGAGCCAGGGCCTGTCCTGCTCTGCTGGAAGACCTTCTGCGGCTGGGCCACTTCGGACCCAGCCCGGATCGGGACAGTTCAGGACCATTCTGCTCCTGCTCTCCCCTCCCTAAGGCTCTCCTGCTGGCTCGCTGAGCCTCCATGCTAGAAGGGCCTCTGCTGCACCAGAGGCCTGGCCCTGAGGCTGCCAGGGACATACTGCTCGGTGCCCTCCCATACCCTCAGGTCATTCGGGCAGCTTAGAAATGACCTATGCCAACCATTTCATTTTAAAGATGACAGTTTAATGACCTTGTATTGTAATTCCGAAATCTGAGGCAATTCCAATAGACTTCCAATGCAGTCCAGAGAGATCTATGGAGACTAAATGTCAATTGAAGGCCTGTATTTGCACTTTGGGGGTTTGTTTTCTTTCTGCGTTTTTCCCCCCATTTGGTCCGATTTATCTTGCACATGACAAATTTGGACATAAATTTAAAAGAATATTTAACCGACATCAGATTGCTTCCTGTGTGGGGATGGGGGAATAAGGGAGGGAGAAAATTTTGGAACTCGAAGCCTTCTAAAAAGGAAGGTTGAGAACTATCTTTACATGTATTGGAGAAAATATCATTGAAAAAAAATTTTAAAGACCTTAGGTTGTAAAACGCTGGATTTGGGGGCCCAACACTGCTAGTCCGCCACACATTTCCTCCACTGTCCTTTAAGTCCTTTATTTTGTGCATGAGAACACGAATCTTACCAAGTAAAAGCGTTCAGATTATTTGTTTAAATTTATCATCTTAGTAAAAAGACAATCCTAGAAAAAGAGGGGCAGTTAGATGGTGCAGATAGAGCACAGGCTCTAGAGTTAGGAGGACCCGAGTTCAAATATGATCCTCAGACACCTATTTCCCTGCATGACCCTGGACAGACCACCTAACCCCTACTGCCTTGGGGGAAAAAAAAAAGTGCAAGGTATACTGGGGCAAGGTCAGGAGCAGTCCAGCTTTCTGCTTCCAAGCTGCCTCCTCTAAAGACCTGTTACTGGAGGTACAAACAGAGAAGGGATAAAACAAGAGCTCTGAGGCCTGATGGACACACTCCTGAACCTCCGGAATTCTGCACTCTCTTGTTTGTAGGCTTCAACAGTTTTCTCTGTTCTTATTCCCTTCCATAGCCACCCATCCCCTCTTCTAGCAACCATCCTTTATCTCTCTTGCTTCAACCATCACCCCAGATTCCCAGCTTGGAGCTAGAGGTTCATGACCCAGTTCTCTCTAGGTGGTTTAATGGGCAGATTCCTGGACTTGGATCAGGAACAGGCTCATGGGATAGTCAACTTCTTTTAGCCTCAGGTTACTCCTCTGTATATCTTAGGTGATAATCGCATTTATACTGTAGGATTGTTAGGATGGATGGAAAGTGCTTCACAAACCAGAAAACATAACAGTGATGATGATGATGTCATCTATGACAAAATGTTTTCATTAGGCATAAAATTTGACTCTGTCTCACAAAGAACTTTGGAGTTTGTCTGGGTCTGGCAATTGAAATAAATGAAGGCAGATAAATGTCCTCTTGCCATCTCCTCACCTATCTGGGGATTTCAAGTCTCTATTTACCCATCTATTCATGCCTTCAAACAAAGATAAAATCAGAACTGAGAAATCGCACCTTTTCTGTTATCTAGTTGGAAGTGAACAATTGCTTTCTTGGGATCTGGTTTAAATATGATCCATTCCTGGTCAACAGCCTGATGTGGGCTGCTAAGAACATATTTGCTAGATCTGTGGAGAAGAGAGGAATTCACAGCCAAAGAAGAATTTAAAAAACATTATGGATTGAAAAATGGATAATTTTGATTACATTCAATTAAAAAGTTTTTGCACAAACAAAACCAATGCAGCCAAGATTAGAAGGGAAGCAGAAAACGGGGGGGGGGGGGGGGGGGGGGAAGAGAAACTTTGCATCCAATGTTGCTGATAAAGGCCTCATTTCTAAAATATATAGAGAATTGACTCAAATGCACAAGAATATATGCCATTCTCCAATTGATAAATGGTCAGAGGATATGAACAATTTTGAGATGAAGAAATTAAAATTATTTCTCGTCAGATGAAAAAATGCTCTCGATCACTAATGATTAGAGAAATGTAAATTAAGACAATGCTGAGGTCCCACTTCTCAGATTGTCTAAGATGACAGAAAAATAATGATAAATGTTGAAGAGAATGTGGGAAAACTAGGACACTAATGCATTATTGGTGGAACAATGCAACCATCCTGGACAGCAATCTGGAACTATGTTCAAAGGGCTATCAAACTGTGCATACCTTTTGATCCAGTGGTGTCTCTCCTGAGTCTATACCACAAATAAATCAAAAAAGCGGGAAGGACCCACATGTGCAAAAAATGTTTGTGGCAGCCTTTTTTGTAGTGGTGAGAAATTGGAAACTGAAAGGATGCCTATCAGTTGGAGAATGGCTGAATAAATTATGAGAGATGAATATTATGGAATATTATTGTTCTGTAACAAATGATGAGCCCCAGTTAATTTCAAAAAAGCCTGGAAAGACCTAATGCAAACTGAAGTGAACAGAACTAAGAGAACATGGTACACAGCAACAACAAGATTATGGAATGATTAACTGTGATGGAATTGGCTCTTTTGAACAATACAGTGATTCAAGGCAATTCCGATAGACTTGGGATGGAAAATGTCATCCACCTCCAGAGATGGAGATTAAATGCAGATCAAAGCATAGCATTTTCATCTTTTGTTGTTATCGTTTGCTTGTTTTGTTTTTTCTTTTTCATATTTTTCCCTTTTGATCGGGTTTTTCTTGTGCAGCATAACAAATATGGAAATATGTTTCAAAGAATTTTACATGTTTAATCTATTTAGGATTGACTGCTGTCTTGGGGAGAGGAGTGGGGGGAGAGAGGGAAAAAAAACATTTGGAATACAAAGTTTTGCAAAGGTGAATGTTGAAAATTATCTTTGCATGTATTTGGGAAAATAAAGTATTTTTTAAAAGAATGCATTTGCTAGTAGAATGGCCAATGTAGTCAAAAGGGCTTTAAAAGGAAGGGCCCTGAGGGACAAAACACCTTTAAAGTGTATCTACCAAATGAGATGCATTAACAATGAAAGAGGCAGCAAATGGTTTTTGCTTTGAACTCACCTCATCTTCTGGTTGGTCTGTGAGGGAAAACATATTGATGGGGGCTCGTGAGCTATGGTTTGAGTGCTGGGTAGCCCACAGCTTTCCTTAAAGCTAAGATAGTTTTTTGAGGGGGACCGTCTAATAACATCTGGCAAAACTTGAACATTCATACTTCCTTAGATTTATTTCATCACCCCAAGATCTACTTGACCACTCTATGATCCTGACAATTTATCTTACTTCTCTTTTTGGGTAGCTAGGTATTGTAGTGGATAAGAATTTGGGCTTAGAGTTCAAATCCAGCCTTAAGCACTTTCGAGGTATGTGGCCCTGGGCATGTCATTTAATGGGGATAATACTTTTAAAACCTACTTTCCAGGATTGTGAAGCTCAAACTAGATATTATACATTAAGTAATTAGCACAATACCTGCTTCAGAGTAGGCACTTAATAAATACTTATTACTTCCCTTCCCCCAGACCCTCACGATCCCTTGGTCCTCTTGAGCTTCCTAGGCTCACTTTCCATTTTTGATGTCTCCTTCCTCCCTTTCTTCTAGTGAATCAATCTCTTAAGCCGAGGACCCCTCCAATCAAAGTGAAGGATAAGATGAGGATTTCTTTGGTCCCAATTATTGCTTAAGTTTGGATCTGTTTGAATGAAAGGGAAGTACTGAGAAAAGAGTTCCAAGATAGAATTAATTTTCCTATTGTAAAAGGGTGTGTGTGTGTTTATGTATGCCCATGTGGGTCTATCAAGAGGTGGCTCCCATGGAGGCAAGAATAGATATTTCTTGTGTCTCCTCCCCACCCTGCTCCAAGGCAGATTCAGATTCCTGCCAGAATGGGAAGCAAGAAACTGGGGCCAGAGGCTGCCCACTGTTCTCCTCAGATGGAGTGGGTACCAGGCTAGATTATATCTATGTGCTCCCTTAAATATTATGACTCTAGTGAAATGCATTTCAGGTTCAAGCTAAACTCGGAATTGCTGCTCATCAATGAGAAAAGGAGAGCAGCAAGCTTTAGATCCAAAGTTTGATCCCCTTCCTACCAAATGCTCGTTCCATAATGAATACATAGCAAATAAGAGAGATCCATTCTTCCAATCTGATAGCAAAAATCAGAGAAAGTACATACATAATGTGTATTATATATATATGTATATATATATACACACACACAGAGGGAGAGGAAGGGAGAGGGGGGAGAGAGAGAAGGAGGGAGGGGGAGAGGGGAGAAAGAGAGACATAGGAATCTAACCCAAGGGAAAATTCTCCAAAGTGTAATAAAGCTAGGAATGGGGACATGACCGAAGTTCTACATGGTTTCTTTCCAATCTTCCTCATCCTTCAATTACATGAAGAAAGATTGGAAACATGCATCTTCTCTCTCAAAACTGAAAAGAACAAAGGTCCTCCCCTCCACCAAAAAACAAACAAACAAACAAAAAACAAAACCAAAAAACCAAAACTCTGCCCTGTTCCACACACAGGTTTAAAACACTGAATAAGTAATATTCATAACTGGAAAGTCTGTAACATGGGGCTGATAATCCCATCCTTCAAGATGCCCCTTCCCTAAAGACTCACAAGATCAAGGGAGTAGCAATCACTTTGGGATCTTGTTTACCTTTATCTCTATAAACTCATGGATTTATGATCCTATGAGGAAGACCTCATGCTCCCAAGATGGGAGTGGAACTTGGGCCCTCACTGGCCAGAGCTCTCTAGCCATACTCGTGTGTGTGTGTACCCTACAGAGGGAATCTTTTGTCCTCCAGACTAACCACTGCCCTGCCTAGCATCCTGCTGAAATTTAAAGTCCTGTCACGAGTCAGACCATGAGGATGGTAATTCCGTATAGGACACTATCCAGCAGGGAGAGAAATCATTTCCAGATACGGGATCCTTTGGGACCACATCATCCATCACTTTGGCTTCAGAGACTGAATATCCCCTGGCCCCAGGAAGACCTCAGGTCAGAAACAACGGGGACACAGCACTGGGGGGTTGGGGTAGGGGTGTCTGTTCCTGAGTTTCAATAAAAGCTTTGGTAGGCCTAATGGTCGGGAATGAAATGAGGATATCACAGCAGGAAAATCCAGGGTACCTAGCCCTCTTCCAAGGGAGAAAAGGTGGAAGGGCTGAGCCCTTGGCAGTAGACTGTGCCCAATTTCAGCTAACACGCTGAAGGTTAAGGGTATCTTCTCTCTTTCCAAAGCGATCCATGGAAATCCTTCAACCTTGGACCATTGGGAAGAGTTCTGTGGCCAAGCATGATCATGGAAATCCAACTATTCAACTTGGAGACAGAAGACCTGGCTTCAGAACCACCTTGGCAACTACCTGTGGGACTCCCCTGAGAGTCCTTTTCCTAATTTCTGAAAGAAAGGCTTTGACAAGATGATCTCTATGGCCCTGTCCAACTCTAAATCCTAGGATAATATGACTTGGGTCAAGTCTTGGTTCTGATACTTATGATTTAGAGAGAGAATTGAAGAAGCATGGGGCAACTGAAGGAGGCGGATAGCATGGCACTGTGTGTGGGGGGGGAAATCACTGGATTTGGAATTAAAGGGCCTAGATTCAAATTCCAGTTTTCTAGCTGAGAGACAGAAAGTGCTAAACAGAGAATCAGAAGTAGAGAGAAAAAGACAAAAAGACAGAGGAATATGATCGAGTCACTTACAAAATTTCTTCAGGTTGCTTAAGGGATGCATATTGGTTCAACTAGGCCTAGTATGCT
Source organism: Myrmecobius fasciatus (assembly GCA_023553655.1). NCBI lineage: Eukaryota > Metazoa > Chordata > Mammalia > Dasyuromorphia > Myrmecobiidae > Myrmecobius > Myrmecobius fasciatus. Next base: position 242,346 of record JAJPUD010003422.1, read on the forward strand.
ACAAATCATCCCAAATGAGATCCAAGTTTGATCAAACTATCCACACAGGAAAAATCAAGTGGATGAATTTGTCCAGAATTGAATTTGCAATAGTTGAATCTAATGTGTTGGACCATCAATACTTATAAGTAGCACACACAACTGAACAAGAGGGGAGAGATCTCGATTGCCTTAGGAAATAGCCTATTATTTTTAATGACCAAGATTCTTCCTTGTTTTAAAAAGTTAAAAATTACCTTTTAACACTAATATTTTTCAACTGCTTGAGCAAGTCATGGAACACCATCATTTCCAAAGAATCACAACTTCGAGCTACTGCGGGCAACAGAATGCAGGTGGATGTTTGAGCACATTACCAACAACAAACCACAAGCAAAGATGTCATCAAAGAGATGAATGAGGAGGAAAAGAGCTTAGAGATTCATGCATTGAAAGCGGGGGATAAGAGATGGAGATGGCCATATGCCATTCCTGGGCAATATTAAGCTGCCCCCAGGAAAATTTCCATTTTGTAGGGTGGACAGTGTATGGAAAGGCAAGGGAGAGCCCACCAGCATAAAGGGGCATTAATGGTGGTCATCTGCAGCACTTCTGTGAAATCACAGATCCACCGCCGAGGATTCTATAAAGAGATGAGGGACGGTGGTAGTGAAGAACTGGAAAACTAGTGGATGACTATCAATTGGGGAATGGCTGAACAAGCTGTGTACATGAAGGTCATGGAATATTATTGTTCTATAAAAAATGAGGGACAAGCTAATTAGAGAAAGGCCCGGAAAGACTGACACGAACTGATGCTGAGGGAAACAAGCAGAAGCAGGAATACATTGTACACAACAACAGCAATTGTGCGATGCTCAACTATGAAAGGCTTGGTTCTCAGTGGTTCAGTGATTCAAAGCAATCCCAATAGACTCTGGATGGAAAAGCCATCTGCATCCAGAAAAAGATCTAAGGAGACTAAATGTAAATCAACACACTCTGTTCACTCTTTTTTCTGTTTGTTTTTTTTTTTAATCTCTCCCATGGTTTTTCCCATTTGCTCTGATTTTTCTCTCCCAACATAATTCATAAAATAAAAATTAAAAAAGGGGGGGGAGATAAAGGATAGGAGACAGGAGAGAAAGCTGTTAACTTTCTGAAGTCCTCCAACTTCTCTCCAGAGGGTAATGTTCTCCAGCCTCTATTGAGGTATACTCCACCCTTCTCCCCCCGCCCCCCCCCAACCATAACAAAACAAAACAACACAAGTATATTCCTTTAAGGACAAAGAGTCAATATTTGGAGTTGACAGGGAACTTGGAGTCAGTCTACCAAACCCCAACCATCCTTTTAATTTAAAAAAATGTTCATTTGCAAAACAGTTAAGCAAAACTACTCAACAAAATTAGTACATCTGTCAGAGCCATGACGTCCCACACCCCAGTTTTCCACCATGCTACTCATGGCTTATGGGATTGAGAGATGAAAGATATGGTCCAAACCCCTCCTTTTACAAATAAAAATCTCCCACATCACTTCTTCCATCCTGCAAAAAAAAAAAAATTAAGGATTGAATGACTTATAAATATGGGGTATTTTAAATTATTCTAAAATATGCTCAGGGGGGCAGCTAGGTGGTGAAGTGGTTAGAGAATCAACTGTGAGGTTGAGGAGCCAAGTTTAAATAAGACCTCAGACACTTAATAGCTGTGTGACCCTGAGCAAGTCACTTAACTCTGATTCCCTCCCTACTGCTCAAAAAGTGTTCAGGATGAACCCTTCCCCAAAGTTCTCTATGCTTCATTATAGTGTTGGGGTTGAGCTCAGATTTTCTTTTCCCTCCGGCACTTCTTGTAGATTCTATCCAGAGAGAAAGATTTGAGTTGTCTAGTGGTGGCCAAGGTGTCGATCATCCCAGGTAAGTTCAGAGACATTTGTCCTGAGAAAGTTGGGAAGCAGGTGATAAAGTGGCATGAGGAGGGGCTTGGGTCTGTCAGTTAGGGAGGAAGCAGTCAAGACTGCAGAGGGAGAAATGAATGAGTAGAAGAGAGAGTGTCTGGGAGGAGACTGCTCAGCCTCCGAAGCTCCAGGGAGGTCAAAAAGGATGAGGGCTGGGGGAAAAGGTCATTAGATTTGGCAATTAGATGCTTGGTGACTGTGGAGGAGCCGTTTCCATGGGTGCTAAGGCTTCAAGCCAAAGCGTAGAGAGTTTATAAGAGAGAGGGAGGGAGAGATGGAGAGACGGCAAGGGCAGACTTTTCTCAGAAGTTGGGCTGTGAAGTATATGGGAAGGGGAGTAGGTTCAGGATCATGATTAGTGAATGCTGGGGATTTTCTCAGGGGAGACTTTGGCATGTTTGTAGGAGATTGACTGGGGATCAATTTGAGAAAAAAGATAGCAGGGGATGTAATCAAGGATATGTACGAAGGATCACCTCCTTCTCGGAGACAAGAAAAGGAAATAGCAGGCGATATAAGATGAAGAGAAAGGAGAGAGAGGAAGATCATAAAGCGAGGTCCTCAGTTGAGAGAGTGAAGAGAGAGTTCTGTGGAAGTCTGAGGAAGTACAGGTTTAGGGTGGCCAAGGGGAAAGGGGGGAAGGATAATGAAGCAACTAGAGGAGATTAAAAGAATTACTTTGCCCTGTGAAGGCACAGCTGAAACTGGGTACAAAATGTGTAGTGGACCCATTTAGCATGTGACTGTCACAGAAGCTAGAGGAAGTCACATTAGTGATTTCCTCTGCTTCATTCAGCAATGTGAGCGAGTAGGAGGCAAATGGAGGGGAAAAGTCAGAGTTGGGGGTTGGCAAGGTGTGGGGGGCAATAAGGCAGGGACAGAGATGCCAGAGCAGAGGATAAAGTCGAACTGATTCACCGGGGAGTCAAGATTGGGAAGGGAGGGGAGGATCACGAGAGCCCGATGGGGATCTGAGCTCAGTGAGCTCAGGAGAGACAAGACACAGGGAGGGAGGAATGATGGGAGAGAGGGATTAGAGAAAGGAACAAGACCTTCATCACAGAAAAGGAATACTAACGGGGGACCAACCCTGTGTGCAGCTGAGGGGAAATTGGGAGGAAGTGGGAGGTGAGCAAATTGAGGAACTGGGGGTCCGGTATTTAAGGGAACACTGACCAGTGTGCCGAGCTGTTCCAGCATAAGGGCAAGGGGGGGAGCGGAAAGGGAGACTGTAAGCCGCACGCCAAGTGCTTTCTTGAGAAAGACAGGAAACTGTCCCAGGGGAGATCAGGAGATAACGGCCTTCAGGATGGGACTGGGTGATGGATTTGGAGACAATGAGTATCAAAGGAAGAGTGGTAACGGAGCGGCAAAGTCAGGAGAGACGCTGGAGGTAGTCACGGAAAGGGGAGCGTACTCTGACTTTCTCCGGTGGCCAACCACTACCCTAGTCCGAGCTCTGTTCCCCTCCCCCCGGACCACTGTGGTCACCTAAGAAGTGCCCTCCTTTGTCTCTCTCCATCCTCCAGCCTTGCAGTCACATGCACAATTCCACCTCTGACCTTTGGGTATTCACTCTGCCGACCACAGGCTTCTGCCTAGAATCACCAATCTGGATTTGGAAAGCCCTCGGGGGCCTAGTCTACACCCTTCATTTGGCAAATGGAAAGAAGTTAAGTGGCTTGTGGAAGGTTAAGTGGTGGAGATTTGAACTCAGATCTTAGGGCTCTCTCCACTGGACCACCCAGCCTCCGGGTTGCCTTTGAAGCTCAGCTCAAAGCCACCAGAGTCCCTTCTTGACCACCCCCTCCCCGATACTAAGGCCTCTCCCCTTGCACATGTCCCGTGTATTCAGACATACATGTGGATCTGGAGAAGGAAATGGCAAAGCGCCCCAGTATTTTTCTCTGGCCAACAAGCTAAGGTCACAGTCAGACGCCATCGAACACCCCATATGTACATGCTCCTAGACATCCACAGACAGAATGGGAGTCCCCCACGTACAAGCGTTCCCCTTGGGTCCTCCTGTGTCTCGTGCCTGGCACTGGACCTGGCGCCCAGCGCTCACCATTTCTTGCATAGTCATTGAGTGGTAAGTATAAAGGCCTTCCTAGGCATTGGGCCACGATAAGCAGGAGAGAAAGGACCTTGGGATTGGCGAGCTGGGCCTGAAGGACCTCAGAAAGCACCTGGTCCGACACCCTGCTTCTTCAGCTCAGAGGCCGGAGGCCCCGAGGAAGAAGTGATTTTCCCGAAGTGACAGAGCGATCACTCCGCAGACTCGGACCGCGCACTTGAGGAGATGGCCCAGTCAGGGGAAAGTTTGGGTCTCCCCAGGACGGGAAAGGTGAGGCCGTCTTTGGAGACGGCAAGGAAGAAGCCAGTGGGTAAGAGACACTCAAAGAAGTATTGATGGAGAAAAAATTCTCAAGAGGAAGAAGGAGGGAGTGAGATGAAGGCAAAGTGGGCTCCTCTTCCTCAGACTTCAGCAAAGAAGGCTCTGGGGTGTGAAATGAGGAAGACTTCGGAGTGCATGGTCTCTGTTTTCACAAATTATAAGGAGAGAGCCTCTGCTGGAGTTGGGGCAAGTGGTAGGGATCTTGAAGATGGAAGAGATTCTGAATAGCCACTGCCAGTATAGGCAACAGAGTTAATTGGGGAGAATCCATCAAAGGCCAAGGCAAGATTGCCTAATGGGCCCGTTCAGGACCGCTGGGGGACAATGTCCAGCGCTCTGCTGGAAGGACCGGAGAAGGCTGATGGTGGGAATCACTGGGATCAAGAGCTGGTACGAGCAGTGACCGAACATGGGATTCATCTATCGGGGCCAATGGGCCATAGACTCGCTGGCTCGAGACCAGCTGGCCCGCTCCACCTGTGGCCAAAAAATCTCCCGTAAATCCTGGTTTCCGAGTGATCAGCAGCAAGAGCTCCAGAAAGGGAGAAGGCAGCACTTCCACTCCGGCCGGTCGGCATTCGGGAGGCCCCCCCCTTGCGGCTCCCAGCCTTTGTTGCTGGTTCTGCCCCAAGACCCGCTGGTTCTGACCCAAGAGATGGCTGAGGGAGCTAAAAACTCGGGACCTTCCCGACCAGTTCCTTCATTTTTCAGAGGAAGGTATCTGGGACCCCCAAAGTTGAAGCCATGCTTTGCCCAAGGTCCCCCACAGGGGAAGCTGGCCCTGATGAGCGATCTGGAGCCCAGTTGTGGGCTCCCGGGAAGCACCTCCTGACCAGGAAACACAGACGGGAAACTCCGCTCTCAGATCTTCCATGGAGGGGAGGGAGAGAGGGGGTCTCTCAGGGGAGGAAGATGGAGAGGGCGGAGGAATGGTACAGAAACACAAGTACGAACCATAGGCAAAGCAAGGCCAAAGACAATTCTGAGAAGGAAAAGCACTCATCAGTAAATGAATCAGGAGAGGTCGGCCCAGGCCGGGACAGGGTGTCCGAGCTGAGCTCTGAAGGGAGCGGGGAGACAGAACAGAGCAGGTGAGGAAGCCCCGGGGAAGCGCAAGCCGAGGGAAATCAAGCACTTTCAAAGGCAAAGAGGGCCCTGGGCTTTATCCTGGAGGCAACGGGAGCCGCTCGAGCTTCGTGAGCTGGGGAGGAACAGGAAGAGCTGAGCTTCTGGAAGACTGCGGGAGAACAAGGAAAGGGAGGCCCGAGAGAGGGGCTGTGAAGGGTCCGGAGGAGAGAGGAGAGACTTCCACAGCGCGAGGCGCTCTCCCACAGTCATCACGGGAAGTAGGGCCTGAGTCGGGTCACGTCAGAGTCAGCCGGGGCTCCAGGGGAGTTCTCCCTGTGGCTGAGCGCCGAGACCGACCCACGGAGGTCGCCGGGCTGAGCAGAACTCTGCTCCCGGCTCCGGCCAGGAGCCCGGGGGCAGGAAGAAGCATGGAGCCAGGCATTTCTCGGGGGACCCCCCTTCTTGGGCTTTCCTTAAGGCTGGAAGCGCAGGGAAAAAACCAAGAGAAAAGGGGCATCTTGGGACTGGAGAGACGGGAAGTTCTCAGGTCACTGGGCGCTCCCCCGAGCGCCCGGGGTCTCCCAGGGAGGGCAAAGGATGGAGTCGTGCCACAAGGATAATATTTATTCCCGACTTTGTCTGTACAAACTGCGTCTTCCCCCCACCCCCACCCAGCACCCTCCCCACACATCCAAACGGCAATCCGCCCCCCTACCCCGGGTCTCTCCCGACCCACCTCTCCCTCCCCTCCTCCAGCCAGATTCCAAGATGGTGGCGGCGGTCAGGGTGGGCGGGAACGAGCCTCATTTCCTACGGGTTCGGGCGGGGAGGGGGCGGTATTACAAAGGGGCAGATGGAAAGGGAGTCTGGTGTTAGGGGGGTCCTAGAGTTCCCAGGATGTGGGGGAGGCGGGGGGAGAGAGTGAAGGATTAAGTCCATCCCTCACGCTGGGAGTGGCCAGATCCCTATGGAGTGAAGCTCCCCTACCAGGCTTGGGGAGAAGGGTGGGGGGTCCAAGCTGGTCAGTGACACCCAGAAGCGGGAGGAGCCGGGGGGCCGAGCCCTCAGGACTCCTTGGCCCCGGCGGCGGCGGCGGCGGCAGCTCCCAGCCTCTCAGCCTTGTGGATGAGACGGTGCTTCTTAAGGCCATACGTGTTGGAGAAGCCCTCCCCGCAGGCCGAGCAGCGGAAAGGCCGGCCGCCCTGGTGGGCGGCCAGGTGCTTGCGGAAGTAGCCGGGGTCCTTGAAGACCTTGAGGCAGGCCGGGCAGCGCAGCTCGGGCCGCGCGGGCTCGTGGGCCCGCTGGTGCCGCAGCACCGAGCTCAGGTAGAAGAAGGCCTTGCCGCAGTGCTCGCAGCGGTAGGCTCGCTCGCCCAGGTGCAGCCGCTGGTGCTCCAGCAAGTTGGAGCGGTAGCGGAAGGTCTTGCCGCAGGCGCCGCAGCGCTGGGGCCGGGCCACGGCGTGCAGGCGGCGGTGCTCGGCCAGGCTGGAGGACTGGGCGAAGCGCTTGGCACACACGGCGCACTTGAAGGCGCGCTCGCCCGTGTGCACCACACGGTGCTGCCGCAGGTACCAGGAGCGCAGGAAGCCTCGCCCGCAGACGCCGCAGCGGTAGGGCCGCTGCTCCGTGTGGCAGCGCTGGTGGCGCATCAGCAGCGCCGCCTCCCAGAAGCGCTTGCCGCACACGGGGCAGCGGAAGCCGCGCTTCTGGCGGTGGCTGCGGCGGTGCAGGAGCAGGTCATAGGCGCCGGCGAAGCTCTGGCCGCAGAGGCCGCAGCCCAGCGTCCGCCGCACCAGGTGCACGTACTTGTGGGTCACCAGCCCCAGGAAGTGCTTGAAGCTCTGGCCGCAGGTGGCGCAACTGAAGCGCTCGGGGCCCCCGGGGCCGGGCCCCGTGCCCGCCCCGCCCCCCGTGCCCGCCTCCTCCCCCGCAG
>JAJPUD010003423.1:10470-28619 GCA_023553655.1 Myrmecobius fasciatus
CTATTATATCCTTATATTTAAGTTTAAAGCTGGGGTTCTTTACTTGGGGTCCATGAATTCGTAAAAACATTTTGTTAACCTACACTTCATTTTAATTGGTTTCCTTTGCAAACCCATATATTTATATTATGTTGTGCATTTAAAACTATGATTCTGGGAAGGGTTTGGTTTGATCAGATTGTCCAAGGGGTCTGTAATAGACAAAAAAGGTTAAGAACCCCTGCTTAGAGAAATGTGGGTTTTAACTCATCTCATGGCACTTCCAAAGAGTTGGGATCACACCATGGTCATTAAAGCTCTACCTCTAAGTACTTCCTTCTAGTTCTAGCAGTCTCCTTGTGGTTTTCCTTTATCCTAGCTTTTGCTGAGCTACAGACAGACATCCATGAACTGACAAGTGACCTGGATGGAGCTGGAATTCCTTTCTTGGACTATCGGACATATACCATGAGAGTGTTATTTCCTGGTATAGAAGATCACCCTGTACTCCGAGACCTGGAGGTGAGCTACAATATGTCTGTATTCCCCTTGTCATAGATTCATGGAATGTTTCCCCTAAAACGGGTTTTCCAGAACCCTCCTTATTATAGATGAAGAGAATGGAGTCTAGAGGAAGGAGGAAGAAAAATAATAAATTGAAGCTATAAGGGATCTCACCCAACTAATCCAAACATTTCATTTTAAAAATGAAGAAACTGAGATCCAGAGAAGTTGCTCAAACTCATGTAGGTAATAAGGGACAGAGATGGGATTTGAACCTGGGGCTTTTGATTCCAGTATCAGCATTCTTTCCACCATAGCACATGAAAAAGAAAAATCATTAAATTATCAGTTTTAGGACCTAAATTTGAATCCTAGTTCTGCCATTTTTTACCTATGTGACCTTGAACAAGTCACTGAAGCTAGTAGGTGATGATATTTTCTCCTCTGTAAAAATGAGAGGATAATGGAAAGGGGAGGGATTTCAGAAAATCATGTCAAGACCTTTATGCAGTGAAGTGAGAAGAACCAGGAGATCATTGTACACGGTAACAGCAATGTTATAATAGTAATGTAATGATTTTGCTTCTCTCATCAATACAATGATCCAAGACAATTCCAAAGGACTCACAAGGGAAAAAATGTCATGCATCTCTAAAAAGACACCTGATGAACTTTGAATGTAAATTCAAGTGTAATTTTTTCACTTAATTTTCTTGCTTTTTTTGAAAAATGACTAATAAAGAAATGTTTTATATGATTTCATGAGTATAATTGACATCATATTTTTGCCTTCTTGGTGGGTAGGGGAATTTGGGAGAGAGAGAATTTGGAACTCAAAATTTAAAAAGAGAAGATTAAAAGCAAATAAATAATAAATTTGAAAAATATTTTAAAAATAAAATGGGGGGAGAATAAAGGGTTGCTCATTCCTTTCTAATTTAAATCTGTATTAAATAACAACAATAATAACAGCACGTATATAGCATTTTAAGGTTTGCAAGCACTTTAGAAATATTATCTCATTTTATTCTAACAACAAACCTGTGTAATAGATGTTATTATTACTATCATTTTACAGATAAGAAAGCTGAGGCAGACTTAAGTAACTTGTTGAGGGTCTTATAGCTAGTAAGTGTCTGAAGTTGATTTGAACTGGGGCTTACCTCAGTTAGCTATGCAAGGTGAGTTTGAGGAGATGAACCCAAGTAACTTGGAAGATGATGGCACCTTTCCTAATTCTAGGTCCAGCATCTATTTATTTAAAGTCCTGTGTTTAGCATAAATGTCATAAGACATCTTGACCAAAGAAGACCAGGCCTAGATGTGGATATTTCCAAGTGTAGAGACTAAATAGAAAACAGAGGGCTGTGGAAAGAATTGCATGCTTGTTATTTGCTTATGCTAGGAAATGGAGTAAAACTGTGGAGGATCCAAATAAATGAGGAAGCAGCTTTAAAGCTCAGAAAATTAGATGATCTGTGTTTGCATCCCAGAACCAATCGTTTGTTAAGTGATCATGGAAAAATCACTTGCCTGAGAAGCTTCATCTGTAAACTGGGTATATTTGAATTACCTCCATATTCATTGTGAACAAACTGCTTTGCTAAAAGCACTCTATAAATGTGAATTGTTATTATTGCAAGCAAGGATGATATTTTGTATAGTTCTATATTCCAGATACTGCCCATCACATACTAGGTACTTTCTCTATAGTAAATGAATGGAGGAATTGAATTAGAGATAGAAATGGAAAATAGAAATTCACCAACACACATTAGGCTGTTATAGATTTGGTCTGTCTGGATTTGGTGGTGTATGTGTCTAGACAAGGAAATAGAACTGGGCTTCCAAGGACAACACTGAGAGGTGCCTGAGACAAATATGTGTACCACTTCTCAATGAATGTACCTTTTTCTTTCCTTTTTTGTCTTCTTCTTCTCCTCCTCCTTCGTCATAATACCTGGCATGCACATAGTAGGTGCTACATAAATGCTTTTTCTTTTCTATTTTCTTTCCATCCTTCCTTTTCTTTTCATTTTGTAGCTTACTTTTCCCCCTCTTCATTTTTCCCACTCATTTTAATGGCCCATATCTATCCAGTGAATACAAATTCCATAAGTGGAACAATTCATTTTTCCCTCTGTTACCTTCATACCCAGCACGATCCCTTGCACATAGTAGGTACTTTACAAATGTTTCTTAAATAGAATTATTTGGCCTTATTCGTGGCCCAAGAAGTTGTTGCTGATGTAAAATCTAGCCACAGTAGAGGGAAGTGCCTGGTAGAGTTGGCAGAAAACTAAATTTGGAGTCAAAAGCCTGGGTTTGAGAGAGTCCCTAGTCTCCCACTTATTAGTTATGCAACCTTTGGCAATGCACATTATCTCCATGGATGTCAATTCCTTAATCTGTAAAAAAGGCATAACAATTCACAATTCACAGTTATCTTAGGTAGTCACTAAAAACTCTTCTCAAGGATGACTTTCCTATAAAAATCCCAGGCCTTAAACGTCACCTTGACTGCTCTGTTATACTACAATTGTCTCCAAAAGGAAAGAGGATCAAATTGTTAGTCTCAAAAATGAAAAGGGAGAATTTTCCACCAATGAAGAGGAAATTAGAGCAATAATTAGGAACTACTTTGCCCAACTTTGTGCCAACAAATTTGATAATCTAAATGAAATGGAGGAATATCTACCAAAAGAAGGAGAAATTTATAAGAATTATGCCCAAACTACTAATAAAACTGTCAGCCCAAGACCAAACACTGATCTCCAGGAGGTTGTCCTGGAGACACAACTTGAAAACAAATCCAAAGGACTACCTTTTCAATTTTCCCATTTAATCAGATGTGAGTCCACTTAACTCTACTATTGTTTGATCTTTCTATCCTTATGCAAGAAAGAATCTAAAACATATTTGCAAGTGTTTGGATCATGCTTAGTATCATCCTTATAAACTCACTTGATACATTGGGATCCTTAGAGGAATCTGGAAGACTAAAGTGAATATATTGAGAATTCTTATGTTGGAATTGTGATAATGGTTTGGTCAATCTATAGGAAGTCATTCAGTCATTCACTTGACAGATATACAATCTGCACATATCATAATTGTAAAATGCTAGCACATTTACATACACAAAGACCCGCTACCCATCCTCCGTAACCAGACCACATTCCCTAGTCCTTGTCTCATAAATCTGTGTCACCTTCATTCCCTACATGGGATATATCTTTAACTGCCCATTAGATATCTTAAATTCAACATAGGCAACATTGAACTAATTATCATTTCCCAAAATCTTACCTACCTTCTTCCTAACTTCCCTATTACTGATGAGGGTACCTCCATCCTCCCAGTAAACCAGGTTCTCAACCAAGGTATAACCTTTGATTCTTCACTCTCACCCCCAATATCGAATCGATGGCCAAATCTTAAAGTTTCTGCCTTTGAAATATTTCTCCTATACACCCCTTTTTCTCCTCATCATGCTTCCTGGAGCAGACCCTCATCACCTGAGCCTCATGGTAACATTAGCTGGATGATTTGGATGGAGATCTTGCCACAAATTTCTCACCTCCAGTTTATCTTCTACTCACCTGTCAAATTGAGATTCCTAAAGTAAAATTCTGATCATGTCAGTCCCTCATTCAATAAATTTCAGTGGCTTTCCATCATCTCTGGGGTCAAAGACCTTCATAACCTGTCCCCCCAGTTACATTTCCTGTCTTCTCATACCTTACTCACCCCCACATGCCTTTGATTCAATGACACTGGTCTCTTAAATGTTTCTTGGATAAAAAATACCCTATCTCCTGATTATAGATATTTTCAAATTTCTTCCTCCTCATTTCTGCCTCCTGGCTTCTTCCCTGATTTCCTTTCAGTCTCAGATGAAATACAACATACTGCAAGTACCCTTTCCCAAACCCCCTTAATGTTAGTCCTTCTCTCTGTTGAATATATCTAATTTAGCCTTTATATATTTTCTATGCACATAGTTGTTTGCATGTTGCTTCTCCCATTAGATTGTGAACTCTTTGCCCCAAACAAAATGCCTGATACATACTAAGCACTTCAATAAAGACTTACTGTCTTAATCAGGAAATTTTATTTTAATTTGTTTGCTTATTTGTTGATTACTTGATTTATTGATTTACTTTTCTCTCTCAACCTTTCCCCAAGAGGCTGCCTACCAGATCTTTGACCATGAAGGAGTTAACATAAAATCTACTCCTTTTCAGCTCCTATTTCCCATAGTAAGGAGCCCACAAGACGGCTAATTGTCAAGAAAAGGCTCTGTCTGGAGCAGGTTATGTGGCCTTCTAGTTTCCAATAAACTTGCTAATTAATTGCTTGCAGACATGAGCAGAAATAAACTTTTGCTGCTGCACATTAGCCTGAGGTGATGTGAGATTCAGCATTCTAGCTAGGGAGCTTTGAATCACACTTTCCTTGCTTGAATTTTTTTTCCCCCACATGCCTCCTTAGTTCCACCCTGTTGATTTTCTGGAAATAAAAATATTCCAAAAGGGCTGCAGGGTGATCTGAAGCTCAACCTTCTCTCATTCATAATAAAAACCCATGAACTCACTAATGGGCATACCTTGGGCTTGGGAGGAACATTTAGGGGAATAGAGTGGAGCCTACCTATTTCTGTGCTGTGTTTCCTTCTTCAATACTTATTTATCTACTGATCTTTTTATCTGTTCATCTACACCTTTATACTCAGCCTTATCCAGTCTCCCAGAATCTCAGAAAACTGGAAGAGATATCTCAGAGGTCAGCTGGTCTGACTCATCTCTATCCTTCGACTAAGTTGGAATTTTGGTTCTTCCCCCTTTAGGGGTTATGAAGCCTTTTAGCAGGTTCTGAAATCTATGGATCCTTTCTCATAATCAAGTTTTTAAATCTGTAAAATAAAATATATAGGATTACAAAGGAAACAAATTATATTTAAATATGTAATTATCAATATATATATATGTATATATATATATATATACATCTATATTAAAATTCATGAGACTTGGGTCAAGAGCACTGAGTTAGAAGGGTTGGGCAAAATCTAATAAGATTAAAATTTATGAAGATAAGTATAAGATCCAACACTTGAGTTTATAATAAAAATAAGATGCCTTTATCTTTTCTTCTCCAGTGACCAGAAATCCACTCTTGCCCTGGATTAGATGAGTGAACAAAATACATTTAGCCTACCATTTCTAGCCCCACTCTCTCTGACCATGTTGCACATTTTATCCAGTTGCCTATGGCAGGCTTCTCTAATCCCCCAATACACATTTTCTGGCTCCTACCACTTTCTACTTTTTACTCTAGTAAAAGTCTTCCAACTGATTCTACCATTAGTTTTTTAAGAACCTTTTTTAGATCCTTTTTAGGGATATGAAAGTCTTCTATCTGTTGGCTTTATTCACCATCCCTGTGACTCCCTGGCTTCAAACTCCCATCTCTGACCACCACTCCCATATATGTGTTTTCTCCCCATAGTGGAATATAACTCCTTAAAGTCAGGAATTGCCTCACTTTGTGTTGGTTTCTACAGTAACTGCTATATAGTACATACTTAATAAATTTGTTTTCATGCATTCAACACCTCCTCATTTCTCTTTGGATTTGGACTTAGATTGCTGAAATTTTTTTTCTATATTAAGTGCAAATATGCCTCTTACTATTATTCATAGATTTGATCTTCAGGGGTAAACAAAATGTCTAATCTCCAGTGTGACAGCCCTTCAAATAATTCTTCTCCAGGTCCCTTTTGAATCTTCTCTTCCCTAGGCTGAATATCCCTGTTAATAATTCTTACATGATATGATCTTAAGTGTCCTCTCCATCCTGTTCACCCTACTATAGTTTTTTCAGTGTTCCTGCCAAAATGTGGCTCCTAGAACTAAATAATGTTGCAGATGTGGTCTGATAAGGGCAAAATATAGCAGGACCATGACCTTACATTTTCTAGATATTGTTCTTCTATTAATTCAGTCCAAGATCATATTACCTTTTTATTCAGTTGCCATGTTACGTTATTTTCAATTCAATTAACATTATTAGGCACTTATTATGCTCAAGGCATCTTGCAGTTCACACATATACATACACACACACAAAAAAAAAACCCTGGAGATTTTATGGTTTTTACACAAACCATTTTCTTGCTTGGTCTTTTGTTTCCTCTATTTGTGCAGTTTATTTTTTGAACCCAAATGGAGGACTTGACATTTATCCCCATTAAACATCCTCTTGTTAACCTCTATGCATTACTCCACCATGAGATCTTTTAGTATCTAGATTCTGTCATGCAGCATATCAGTTTCTGCTTTCTTTCATACTTAGATTTAATAAGCATAGCAGATCATGTCTTTACACAAGTATCTGGTAAAAATATTTAATAGATAAGAGTCATGGATATATCTCTAGTGTCAAGACTGGAAACCTCCCTGCAGGTCAACACTGATGCACTAAATGGTTTGAATCATTCAGCTATAGTCATGCCAGTGGTAACTTAATGTAATCTCTTTCCTCTGTCACTTCAGATGTGAGAATTTCAAATAAGCAAAAAATATCTTCTTCCTTTGAAAACCAACCTTTTTCTTTAGGGGAGTCCCCTTAGATAGAAAACCATAAGCTTTAGGACTTTAGAAAAAAGTCTTTTTATATTTTATTATGTAGACATAACATCTATCTTCATGTAGATATTGTATATAATATATAAAAATATAAACATACATATTTATATATATATAAATAGATATTTATATCCATTTTATAGATAAAGAAACTGAGGTTTGGAAACTCAGGTGACTTGTCCACAATCAGAGAGATAATAAATAGTAAAAGCCAGGAATTTGAAACTCAGATTTTTCTGAATCCTACATCCTATGAGTTAGAGATGGAAGGAACTATTCCAGAAGAAGGAAGTCAAGATTCAATTTGAGCCTGTTCCCATGGTCAATAAATAGTAATAGCTTTGGGAAATTTGGTGTGAGTGATTCATAGGAGAGACAGGTAGATAAAAAGAGAAACAGATAAATAGTTAAGTTTAAGCTTAGGGGTTGAGGATACATCAAAGTCACTGTGTTATCTGTGCTCTGTTTTCCCTAGCTATTGAAAGTTAATAGCATCAGCTCCTATGGTAGAAGGGGGTGCCATTGAAGAACAAGCCAAAGGGAAGCAGATGCTGGACCTGGGCTCCTTGTCTGGAACTCTGATAGATACCTTGAGGCTGGTCTCTAGAGTCTGGGGCTAGGGAGGTAGGGACTGGAGAGAACAGGATGGAGGCAAAGGGTTGGGAAGGGAAGACTATGTATAAGAACCAGACAGTATTGCTGGAGCTATGGAAAACAGGAAAGGTCAGCACAATTAGTCATTGTCCACCTTATCTCTGATCTCTTCCATTGCCTCCTTCCAGAGGGCTTATTTTACTTTTTGCTTTTCAAGAACCAAAGGAAATGAAAACTGAAGTTGTCATGGAGAGGGTCACTAACCTGGTTGCTCTTAGGTTCCAGACCTGTGGGAGGTATAGGGGAAGTTCAGAGGCTTTATTGTAAAGCTTCCTCTTCCCCTAGAAAATTAAAATTATATTTATCAGGTGCCATGGCTTAGACCCCTCTCATCTTAAGGCCATGGCTGTCATCTTCTATGACATGGCAAAAGGGCAAACAGTGTTTTCTCTTCATTTCAGTGCTGATCAATGTTTAATCTGGAAGGGTTCTTTGGCTCTAAAGTAAAAAGGAACCCTAGACACCACTTGGTCCAACCCTCCTCTTAAAGATGAGGGAACTGAGATCTAGAAAGGTTCATAATTTGCCTACCTTAATTCAGGTATTGTCAGAAGAAGGATTTGAACACAGATTTAGGATTTAAACACAGATTTAGGATTTAAACTTTGTAGAGAATGTTAGAGTTGGAAAGAAACTTAGAGAGCATTGAATTTGATGCCCTCATTTTTTGTTATTAAATATTAAATCTTTTCCCACTTTCATGTAAAAATTAACATTCATTTTTTTTAAATTTTGAATTCCAAATTCTTCTCCTCCCTCTTTCAACCCCACCCTCCTGATTGAGAAGATGAATAATTTGATATAAGCACAGTCATATAAAACATATTTCCATTTTAATCATATTGTGAAAAAATATCACAGACCCAAAAAAACCAAGAAAAGTAAAGTTTAAAAAAGTATGTTTAATCTGCATTCAGATTCCACCAATTCTTTCTCTTGAGGTGGATAGCATTTCTTTTGTTGTTCTTTGGAATCGTCTTGAATATTGTATTGCTGAAAATAGCGAGGTCATTCCCAGTTGATCATTATACATTATTTCTTTAATTGGGTACAGTGTTCTGGTTCTGTTCATTCATTTTGTATCAGTTCATGTATGTCTTTCCAAATTTTCCTGAAACCATTATTTTCATCATTTATTATAGCATAATAGTATTCCATCACAGAAATATACTTGTTCAGTCATTACCAAATCAATGGCTCAATTTCCAGTTCTTTGACATAAGAGGAAGAGCTGCTATACATATTTTTATGCATATATATGTCATTTTCCTTTAAAAAGTATTTCTGAGATACAAATTTAGTAATGCTATTGTTGGGTCAACGGGTATGTGCAATTTTATAGCCCTTTGGGAATAGTTCCAAATTGGTCTCCAGAATGGTTGGATCAGTTCACAACTTCATCAATTATGTGTTAATGTCACTATTTTCCCACATACCCTCCAATATTTGTCATTTTCCTTTTTTTGTCATTTTAGTTAATCTTTTAAATATGAGGTGGTAACTCAGAGTTGTTCTGATTTGTATTTCTTTAATCAATAATAACAGAGCATTTTTTTCATATGATTATAGGTAGCTTTGATTTCTTGCCCTGAAAACTGCCTGTTCATATCCTTTGATCTTTTTATCAATTGGGGAAAGATTTATATCCTTACAAATTTAATTCAGCTCTCTATGTATTTGAGAAATGAGGCCATTTTCAGGGGAACTTGTAAAAAAAAATCCCTAGGTTGTTTTGTTTTGGTTTTATTTGTTTGTTTTGCTTTGCTTCTAATATTGGTTGCAATGATATTGTTTGTGCAAAACCTTTCTAATATAATGCAATAAAAATCATCAATTTTGCATTCTATAATGCTCTCTGCCCTCTTGTCTGGTCATAAATTATTCCTTTATCCATGGATCTGAAAGGCAAGTTTTTGCCAAATTTCTAGTTTTCCCAGAAGTTTTTGTCAAATACTGAACTCTTACTCCAAAAGCTTGGAACTTTAGGTTTATCAAACAGTAGATTATTATGGTCACTTACTACTGGGACCTAATCTATTCCATTGATCCACCTCTTTCTTAGCCAACTTTATTTCTTATCTAGTATCAGATTGTCTTGATGATTACCACATTATAATACAGTTTGAGATCTAGTACTTCTAACTCACCTTCCTTTATATTTTTAAAATTAATTCCCTTGATATTCTTGACCTTTTGTTTTTTCAGATGAATAAAATTCATTTTATTATCTTTTTTAGTTCGATAAAATAAATTTTGGTAGTTTTATTGGCATGGCACTGAATAAGTAAATTAATTTAAGTATAATTGTTATTTTTATTATATTGGCTCAGTCTACTCATGAACAGTAATATTTTTCCAAATGCTTAGATCTGACTTTATTTGTGTGAAAAGTGTTTTATAATTGTGTTCATATAATTCTTGAGTTTGTGTTGGCAGATAGGCTCTCAAGTATTTTATATTGTCTGCAGTTATTTTAAATGGAATTTCTCTTTTCTGCTGGCTTTTTTTTTTGATAGTACATAGAAATGCTGACAATTTGTGGGAATTATTTTTACATTCTGCAACTTACTAAAGTTGTTACTTATTTCAACTAATTGTTTAGCTGATTCTATCAGCATACCATCATGTCATTTGCAAATACTGAAAAATTATGTTCCTTACTGCCAATTCTTATTCCTTCATTTTTTTCTTCTCTTTTTGCCATAGCTACTTTTCTAGTATAAAATTGTAATAGTGGTATTATAATAATGATAATGGGCATCCTTGCTTCACCCCTGATCTTACTGGAAAGGCATCTAGTTTATTCACAGTACAGATAATGCTTGTTGATAGTTTTAGATAGATATGACATTAAGAAAAGCTCTCCTTATTTTTATACTCTCTAGTATATTTAATTTGAATGAATGTTACATTTTTGTTGAAAGCTTTTTCTGCATCTATAAAGATAATCATATGATTTTTGTTGGTTTTGATATTGATATGGCCAGTTATACTGATAGTTTATTGAACTATAGAACCTGCCTTGCATTCATGCTATAAATCCCACCTATCATCTTTATGATAGATTACTATAATCTCTTTGCTAACAATTTAAAATTTTTGCTACAATATTAGTTACAAATATAGATTTATAGTTTGCTTTCTCGGTTTTTGCTCTTCCTGATTTATGTATCAGCATCATATTTCTGTCACAAAAGTAATTTGATAGTATTTCTTTCCCTTTTTGTCCAAATTATTTATGTAGTATTAGAATTAGGTGTTTTTAAATGTTTGGTAAAATTCACTTGTAAACCCATCTAGTCCTGAAAAAAAATTTTGTAGGGGATTATTGGCTGTCTAGTTCAATTTCTTTTTCTAAGAGAGGGCTATTTATGTATTCTGTTCTGATCCCCTCATTTGACAGATGAAATAACTAAAGCACAGAGGGGTATGATTTGCCTAACGTCACACAGTTATTTAAAGGGACAGGTAGGACCAGAACCCCTTATCCTGACACCCAGCACAAAGTTCTGTTGTAGTCAGCTGAATGTCAAACTGAAGATGCTTATCTAGCATCTATGGGCCCCTTAGGGACCAAAGCTTGCCCAGAAGAAGCCATGACAACCTATAATATACAGGGATCCTTTCTGGAATGATTCTGGCATGAGTGTTGAAGGGGACCACATGACATTTCAATTCAAGACATGTAGCATCTGGGGCATCCAGGTGGTACAGTAAGTAGAGTGCTAAATCTGGAGTCAGGAATATCTGAGTTCAAATCTAGCCTCAGACACTTACTAGCTTTATGACTCTGGGCAAATCACTTCACTCTGCCTCAGTTTCTGCAACTATAAAATGGGGCTAATAATAGCACCTGCCTCCCAGGGTTGTTGTAAGGCTCAAATGAGATAATATCTATAAAGCAATTCGTTTAGTGTCTGACACATAGTAAGTGCTATATCAATGCTAGCTATCATCATTAACTCTATTTTCTATTTGCTAGTTACTCCACTTATTGCGAGAGATAGGAATAGTGGAAGCAAATAGCTTCTTCCCTAATGAAGCTTGTCTTCTATGGGAAAGATAAAACATGTATAAAATAAATGTAGAGTAGGTAGCTCAGTAGACAGAGTACCAGAACTGGCTTCAGGAAGACCTGAATTCAGAGTGGTCTCAGACCCTTATTAGCTGTGTGATCCCGGGTAAATCAGTTAAGCCTCTTTGTCTCAGTTTCCACATCTATAAAATGAGCTGGAAAAGGAAATAGCAAGTCACTTCAGTATTTTTGCCCAGAAAACTCCAAATGGGGACATGAAGAGTCAGATATAATCGATCAGCAGTAATATATATATATGTATCATATATAATAATATAAATAATACATAATATATAAAATAGCATAAAATGATTTCAATGTAAGAAGGACTAACAGCTGGAACGTCCAGATGATGGCAATGGCATCTTTCCAGAACTACATAATGTCTACACAATACAACCTGTTATTCCCACCACCAGTGATCTGACTGAGCCCGCCAGTGGTACCCATGACAGGTGAATGAGGCATCTCCTAGGTCCATGGCTCATCCTTCTCCTCCCTCTCCGTAGGTCCCGGGCTACCGACAAGAGCGTGTGGAGAAGGGCCTGAAACTCTTTGCTCAGCTCATCAACAACAAAGTGTTTCTCCTGTCCTTCATCCGCACCCTGGAGTCCCAGCGGAGCTTCTCAATGCGGGACCGGGGCAACGTGGCTTCACTCATCATGACAGTCCTGCAGAGCAAGCTGGAGTACGCTACAGACGTGCTCAAGCAGCTGTTGGCCGATCTCATTGACAAGAACCTGGAGAGCAAAAACCACCCCAAACTGCTGCTCAGAAGGTGAAGGGTGTGGGGAGGGAAGTGACCATTTATTTTTGTTCATCTGTTTTCCATTTCATCTAGGTCCCCTCTGGCTAACCTCTGACACCACTGAGTTTTTCCTCTCAATTTTTTTGTAGCACCTTAACATTTCAGATCCTTCTGTATCCATCTCGAGACCTTTCTCCTTCACTCAAGAATAATACATGTCTAAAAAAAAAGAGTAATACATGTCTTTTCATATAATCATGACTTAGAGTAGAAAGGGACCTCAGAGACTGTTATTGTTCATTCATTTCAGCCAGTGTTCCTATTTGGGTTTTTGATTTTTTTTTTTTTTGCAAAGATAGTGGAGTGCTTTACCAGTTCTGTCTCCAGCTCATTTTACACAAGAGGAAACTGAGACAAACAGGGTTGAAGTGACTTGTCCAGGGTCACACAGCTAGTATCTGAGGCTGAATTTGAACTCAGGTCCCCCTGACTCTAGGCCCTATGCCCTTCCCCTAGTTGCTCCATTTAAAGTTTATTTAGTACAATTATTTCATCTTACAAATTAGGAAACTGAAGCCCAAAGAAAATAAACCAAAAATCAAACACTAAGTAAATTGTAGGGTCAGTATTTACATATGGATCCTACAAACTCCAAATTCAATGTTCTTCTTAGTTAAGAATCTATAGTATTTTTAAACATCTTAACGAATGAAGGAAATACCACATTAACCCTTCATCACACAAACAGCCTTTCTCATAGCCAAGACATTCTATTTTAATTTGGATTTAAATTCTTTCCAATGCAATTTGTTCAATGCAGTTCTGAATGTAATCTCCTCGAGGGCAGGAACTGTGTCATTTTCCACCTTTTTAAAAATTCAGCATATAATACAGATCCTTACACACAGTAGGTGCATTAATAAATGTTTGTTAAATTGAATTAGCCTTCACTTTTCCATCTAGCTGGCAACTCCACACGGGTAAAAATGAAATTGGGCAAGGTCATAGGAGAAAACTTATGCTCATTTTCTACAGTTTATACCTCATCTGAAATGAACATAATTTGACCACTGGTCTCTCTTTGCCATGACCCCTGACACCCTTGAAGATTGTGTTAAAATTTTTTCCTTCTGCCTCCTTCTTACCAGGTCAAACCATCCATACTTTTTTCATTTCCCCCCTTCCTTAATTTTTACTTCAAATCAGCCAACAAGAAACTGTGGGTCTCATATTTTATAATAACAATAGTTGACATTCATATGATGAGACTTCAAGGTTGGCGAAGACCTTTGCATATATCCTCTCCTTTGATTTCCTGCAAACAAATCTGTGAGGCAGATGCTATTATTATCCTCATTTTACAGATGAGGAAAATGAGGCACAGGGAGGTTAAGTGATTTGTTCCAGATGCCACCAAGCTAGTGTCATAGGCAAGATTCAAATTCAGGTCTTCCTGACTCTAAATTCATCATTCTAGTTACCAGGTCACCTGGATGTCTTTATCTTACCGCCGTCAGTCCATTTAATCAATGCCCTTGTATTTCTGCTCCTTTATTAATACCTCCAGGCTTTTGTCTTGATTTAACAAATAGGTTGGGATTTCAGAAAAGATTCACTTTAAGATCTTGCTCCTCTGAGCAAAACCTTTCATAGCATCAAGAAGCAGGCATGAATTGGGACAATCACACTAATTTGGGAGCAGAAACAGAGGAAAGAGTTTGCACAAGAGACCATTTTGATTTTTGTTTTACTTTCACCAAATGGTCACCCACTGCCATAATTCTAGGGTTGTCACTATCTAGCCAAGCTCCTCCTGTCAATTTTCCCTTGTCTCTCTCTGCATCTGTGTATCTTCCACTTTCACTGACAACTTGCTTTCTTCCAATACCTTCTCTGCTTTCAACTTTGCTGACTCTTTTATTTTCCCTTTTTCCTGATCTCTTCTACAGTCCCACTTTTTTATATTTCCCTGCTTTTTTTCTCCATCTTTGTTCCCAAATTCCTCCCTTTATTCTAGCATCTTGGCATTTTCTCTTGATCAGTGCACTTTTAAAATGCCCATGGCCACATGTAGACTTGGTCACTTCTCCCCTAGTGCTTCCCATGAGCACATCTGAGGTCTGAATTTTGTCCATCCCAAATGGAATCAACAGAAGTGGAGTCCTCTGGCATTTAGACATTCTGGAGAATGAACACCATACTTGGAGTAAGGAGACTCGTATTCAAATCCTGGTTTAGTGACTTTTTTTCACTTGAGTGATCTTGAGCTAGTCACCTCACTTTTCCAAGCCTCAGTTTCCCTCATTGTAAAATAAGGAGGCTAAATGCCTTCTAAAACTTCTTCCAGAATTATATGCATGGGCCATGATCTTATGAAAATGAAATCAGTGCTGCATCTTTTATCTTTGGAAGTCAGGAAAAATAGTTAATGAGTTTAACTTAAAGCATGAAATATGGCTTAGCCTTGGAAGAAAATTTTCTGATCATGAAGATGGTTCAACTCAGAAATGGGAGTCATCATGGAAGTCCTCAATATTTTTTTCTATATGTAGAATGGTTCAGGTTTGTCATTGTTTTGTATAAAATTGAATGATCTTTCAGTATCTCTACAAGCCCTGGGAGTCTTTGAAGTGAGGCTATAACTTGGTTATTAGTGATTAGTGTGATTGGTCCAGCCATTCTGCTGGACCATTACTCCTATCCCTGCTATCCTACAGATGGTCAAAGGTCACACTGTTATTTCATACTTTCCTTTGTGCTAGAAAAAGGAAATAAGAAGGCTAGTAATGTTCTGTTGCATCAGTCTTCCTTCCAATTTTCTTTCTTTTTCCCCCCAAAAAAGAATTTGCCTCACTCTGCCTCAATGCTCCACTCTGGAACATTGCTCTGTCCCAGTCTTGTGGGAAGACGTTGGACGTGTAAAAATGGGACATCTTAGAACTTGTGCATACATTACACAGGTTGCAAAACATGGAATCAATGGGCCACATGTAGAATTGCAGCCCAAACATAGTTAAAATGTAATTGGAAAATATTTAGCAAAATAAAGAAAAATATAATAAAATATGGGAATATACATTTTGAATGTAAGTCTTGTGCAGCCATCAGATATCCTTATTTATGGGTTAGTGGTCCCTGCCTCTATTTGAGTTTGATATTTCTGCCATAATAGATAGGACAATGGCCTCAGAACCAGGAGGACCCACATACCAATGTTACCTGTTTAATAGTGTGTATCACTTGATTTCTTTGTCTCTTAAATTCATCCTCTGCAAAATAGGGAAAGGAAGATTTCATTTATGCCCTCTAAAATCCCCTGCTAGCTCTAAATCTATGATCTGACGAAAGCTATAAACCAGCCACTCTCTCTGTCTATGGTCCCAGTGAGACTAACCAAATACCTTTTCCTCTCGTCTTGCTCTGACTTATTCCCCTGGACTGGGATAGGACGGAGTCAGTGGCTGAGAAGATGCTGACCAACTGGTTCACTTTCCTTCTCTACAAGTTCCTGAAGGTAAGAGGGACCGACATCAGTATTTCACAGGAGACCAATAACCCTTCCCTCTTATTTACTGCCTTTGTGCATGGTCCTCTACATTCTCTCTAATCACTGAGTCACTGCCCCTCTCCTTCCAGCCCATTTTCTATTTTTTCTAATTCCACACAGTCTTTGGCCCAGCTTTCACCAGGAAAGGGCCAGACCTCTTCCTGACACAAAGGGGATCTACCCCAGAGAAGAAAGTCCTTAGAGTCTCATAAAAATGCTCTCATAGCTTCTTAGTGTGCCCTAAGTTTCCCTCAATGTTCCCCAAATTATATAAAACTTAGGATTGCAATGCCAAGCACATGAGAGATTCCCTTACTGTGCTGAATCAGGGGGAAAGTTTTAGACCTTTTCTAAAGATAGAAGACAGAAGAGAGAAAAAAAGGGAAGGAAAAGAGAAAAAGTGGAAGACAAAGAAAACATTCATTCTCTCCTGACTACTTTCATATTGAAGAGAAGGACATAATGGAAGTCCCAGAAAAGTCAGGATGGTGAATCCCTAGGACCACATTCCCATTTTCAGCCAAGAGCAGCACTTCTAATATTCTCTTTCCCTTTCCCCTCCTTTTCTTCCTCTTCCCTCCCCAACCCCCTCTACCACTTCTCTCCCACCTCAGCCCTAACATGGGGCTGATAAGGGCCATAAGCAGGTACAAAGAGGCAATATGTTGGCAGCAGATAAGCTAATGATGTGGCAGGAAGGTTGAGAACCACTTGGCTGCCAATTATTAACTTGTTTCCTAAGGGAAGTTGCAATACAGGGAAAGCCTCGGGGATGCAGGGCCCAGAAAAGGGGTAGAGAGGGAGGAGATAAGGGAAGAGGAGAGAGGAATAAGGAAGAGAAAGAACATTAAGAACAAGAATGGGGAAAGGAAACAGAGATGGATAATAGAGATATAAATCAGAACAGATGAGGGCTGGAAGGAGAGGGATTTACAAGAAGAAAAGAAAGGAGTAAGAGCAGAAGGGAGAATCCCAGTAGCAACATCTGTTTGGGTTGGAGGGGGTGAATCAGACACAGCAGCTACAGGATTCTGAGCCATGCACACCTTGCCTGAAGTTCAGCAGCTCCAGTCATCCCCACAATCCTCATTTCACAGGAATGTGCTGGGGAACCCCTCTTCTCCTTATTCTGTGCCATCAAGCAGCAGATGGAGAAGGGTCCCATCGACGCCATCACCGGGGAAGCCCGATATTCCTTGAGTGAAGACAAGCTCATCAGACAGCAGATTGACTACAAGACCCTGGTGAGTGTCTGTGGGGAATTTCCCAACCCCAAGCTACCTAACGATGGTCTCCATTTGGTACTGCTAGGCAGAGTGGGGTGGGTCAAGCAGGGTCTTAGCCAAAGGGTCACGGATTTAGAGCTGGAAGTGATTCGGGGTTTATCTATTCTTGTTCCATCAATTTTCAGACAAAGAAACTGAGACCAAATAGCTATAGCTATAATATATAATATATATATAGTCTTCCCAAGGCTCTATAAGTATTAAAATGCAGAGCTAGAATTTGAACTCAGATCCAAGAGTAAATTACAGATGAAGAAGTCAAGGAAGTAACTAAGAAAAAAGCCCAATATGTCCTTAGGCCCACTGACTGAAGAGGAGCCTCATAGCTCTAGAGGGGATCTTGAAGTAGAAGGGAGCTCAGCAATCATGTAACCCAACTGCCTTATTCTACAGATGAGGAACTGGGGACAAGGGAAGTAAAGCCATTTGCTCAATGCGCCACAGCTAGCAAGTATTTGGTGGAAGATTTGAATGCAGGTCTTTCTAATTGCACATGGAATTCATAATAGAGAAGTAGGAATGGATGCAGTGGGAGTGAGTGTCACAAAAGGGAAATCTGAACTGTGGTTTTGTGATTCACAGTCTCACATTTCTGCTCCTAAGTCCCTGATTCCACACATCAGACACAAAAGTGACTAGGGCTATAGACATATGAAGTCCTCTCTCTCTCTCTCTCTCTCTCTCTCTCTCTCTCTCTCTCTCTCTC
>JAJPUD010003423.1:38701-82475 GCA_023553655.1 Myrmecobius fasciatus
AGGAGGAGGAGGAGGAGGAGGAGGAGGAGGAGGAGGAGGAGGAGGAGGAGAGAGGGGAGGGAGAAGAGGGAGAGGAAGGAGAGATGGAGGGAGGACAGACAGACAGAGACAGAGAGACAGACATAGAGAAAGGGCTATTGATTTAATTAATTAGTTTGTTTAACTTTGGAAAGTTGTTCCTGATTGAAAAGCCTAGGGGCACAAGCTCACCAAATAGATTGTTAATGGTTAGTTGTAAAGTATCCTCTCTTAAACCATTCAGAATAGAGAAAGCAGCATCCTTAGGGTGAGAAGCTGCCTCTTGATGTCAATCCAGAGTGGGCCAGGCAGGCTTGAAAGCCGTAAGTCATTAGCTTTTGGGGTCCTATTGATTTATTTGAGTGGGGCACCTCCTTTGGCAAGAAAGCTATATCCTCCCTCCCCACGGCTTACTTGGCAATGTTGAGATTTAATCATATGACCTAGCTATGGCCAAAGAAGCTGTGCTTTATTGTTTTAAAGGGAAAGATACAGTGACCCAGTTATACATGTTGCTGGGGAAAAATATGTCAGAAAGTCTGGTACATAGTAGGTGCTTAATAAATGTTTGTTGATTAATCATATATAATAGATATTTAACAAATAGTGAGTGAATAAACTTGGAGATATCAGAGCCCAATAATATGTGTACAAAGAAAGATGACTGAGGAAGTAGGAGAAAAGATTGTTGGAAATGGAATTAAAATTCAGGTAGGCCTCCTCCTTCTTAAATCTCACCCTCCTCTACTGCTGACATATGCAGGATGCTCTAAAAATCTTAGTTCTTTAAGTTTTAATAGCTTAAAACTTCCCTAAAACTTTTGGAACATTTAAAAATGCCTTCCTAGGAAGGCATTCTAACCATAATTAAGGTTGTCCAAAAGTGGAATGGACAGCCTCCAGAGGAAAGGAGCCTCCTGTTCGTGAAGGACATCAAGCGAAAACTGGCTGACCACTTGGCAGGAGGTACACTAGCTACATTGCTTATGTCCCAGCTCATAAAAAGATTCCTTAATTGATTGGCCAACTCCCACCCTGCTTAATCATGAGCATGTCTTGCTGAGAGTAATTTCCCATCTCTCTGTTGAAATTCAGACTCCAAAAAAACCTGGTCCTCTCCCTGCCAACTGTGAAAAACAACCATACTAATAGCTCCCATTTGTGTTGCCCCTTATAGGTTTTCTTACAATAACCGTTTGAAACAAAAGATGTATTATTAACCTCATTATTCAGAGAAGGAAACTGAGGCTCAGAATTTAAATGGCTTGCTCTAGCTCACACAGGTGAATTACTTCTCTTCTAGTAAGGAGATGGAAGAGGAACTAAGAAGGAGGAAAAGTCCCACTTGCTTTGACAACCCAAGATAGGGCTTGTCTCTGACAGAGCTACACATCTCATTACACCCAACACCCCTTGACTCTTGCCCCTTCCCCTATTATGCACTTTCTCGCTTCTAATTCAGGTTTCAGCCCCTCAGGACTCTCAGCTGCTTGAACGACATTGGAAAAATGCTCCCCCAATTCCTGTCCCTCAGATGCGTTTGAAGGCAGGTTCTGCACTTGAGGACAATGACCTTAAGAGCCTTATTTCCTGTTTTTTTCAATTTGGATAGGGAAGAGTAGATCACAAGGCTATCAGGCAGGGACAGATTGTGATCTGTATTGCAAATATCATTTGTCCCTTTGTCTAAGCCTCTTCCAAACATCCCTGTTACTGTGGAGATGCCATCACCCCTCTGGTTCCCAGATTCCCAACCTCAGTGATAGCCTTCTCTCCCCACTCTCTCTCAATAAACCTATTGCCAAATCTTAATGTTTCTCCATCCATCACATCTCTCATATACTTTTTCACTTAGATATTATATATATCAGCATGCAGCCATTGTCCTAATTCTGGACCATACTGCCACTAACCTGGATAATTGCAATTACCTCATAACTGGTTTCATTTCTTCAAGCCTTTCTTTTTTAAACTGGTGATTTTACTCAAGCACAAGTAATTTTTTAGAAACACAGATCCGACCATGTCACACACACACACACATATCCCACCCCACCTTGCCCAACTCAATAAATCCATTGATTTTAGGATCAAATGTGACTTCACCTTTAAGTACAGGTAGATCTTGGAGTTAAGACTAATCTTCTGAGTTCAAATCTAGCCTCAGATACTTACTTTGTAGCTATGTGACCCTTGACAAGTTATTTAATCTTGTTTGCCTCAGTTTCCTCATCTGTAAAATAAACTGGAAAAGGAAATGGCAAACCATTTCCAGTCCAGTATCTCTGCCAAGAAAATCCCAAATAGGGTCATGAAGAGTGAAACATGACCGAAATAATTGAACATGACTATGATTTCACCTTTATTTCATCCTTTTAAATTCCTAATTTTGTGTGTTTTACAAAGTACCCAATTATTATTTGTGTATGTAATTTATAAATAAACACATGTTTATTTATAAAATGAAGATACCAATATATAAAATAAAGATACCAATATATTAAAAATAAATTAACTAATATGCATTGCTGATGGGCTCAAAGTTCTTTTGCTGACAGATGTGTGGTTTTAAAAGTTTGAAGACCACAGGTCTGGGCAGCTTATTTATTATGTTTGTGCATAGAGGTGGCCCGAAGGCCAGGTTCAAACCTCAGTATTCAGTTCCTGGACCCTGGTAGTCAGCATTTCTCTGCACCCTCATTTGTGTCACCAGCCCCCAAAAAAGGCACTGAGTTACCATGGAAACATCATTAGCTGTTGAGTAAGGGAACCCGGATTCAAATCTTTCCACAGACACTTAGGTGAATATCACCAAGCCGTTTAACCTCGGTGCCTCAATTTCCTCATCTGTAAAATGAAAGGTCTGGACTCTACAGCTTCTGAATCCTTTTGAATTCTGGATCTCTGCTCCAATGATCATCTTTCCCCTAGAAAGATGCACTTGAAGCTTTCTTTCGAGATTGATGGAGGAGTCCGCAGTTCTTAGAGAAAGGGGGTGAGTTGGACCAAACCATCAAGTCAAACGGTGCAAACAGCAGTGATGCGGTCCCTGCTGCATCCTCTCTCCCGGCCACATCAGCATGGTTACAACCTTTAAAAATTTTTTTTTTCAGCCTAATTTTTTTTTTTGCCTGTGTTTGTGGCAGTGACCTCCAGAGACTCCTCAAATTCAATGCAAATGCTTTATCAATAGCCCCGGGAACTTCCTTCTCTCTGTCTTGCAGCAGAAGTAGTACAGAAAGGATATATTTTTTTAAATAAGTAATTCTTGTATGCAATAAAAAGATACACTATCTTCTGAGTGAAATATAAAGAGTTCACAGCAGCTGTCTCCCCAGTTTGCATTTACCACTGCTCCTGATGGGGAGAACAGATAAAGATAATGGGATTTTTTTTTAATTTCACCTATCTCTCTCCCTGGAAGGTGGAAGTGTAACAAATTGGATTGTGAGTGTGTCTGTCCTTTGTGCTTGGAGCCAGGAGCAGGGCGCCAGGAGGCTGGGCAGCCAGTAGCAGCAGTGGCCAAAGCTAGCAATTTTCATTTAGTGCCATGCATATGAATGCCGGGGTCACCTTCCCTCCTTTCCCACAGCAGCCCACCACTTTCCCTTTTAACTCTTCCCTGACCTAATACATGAGGTCCGGGGCCCTAGCCAGAGGTTGGTGAGGACCAGATTGCCGACCAGCTCGGAGGTGGGAGGGGAGGAAAAGGAAGAATAAAATTTGGAACTCAAGACTTTTAAAAAATGTTAAAAATTGTTTTTACATATAATTTCAGGGAAATGTTATTTTATTTATTTATTTTCTTTTTTTTAACTTTTTATTTGCAAAACATATGTATGGGTAATTCTTCCACATTAACCCTTAGAAAACTTTCTGTTACAAATTTTCCCCCCTACTCCCCACCCCTCCCCTAGATGGCAGGATATCCACTACATGTTAATTATGATAAAATACTTGACAAATCGAATATATGTATACATATTTCCACACTTAACATTTTTGTGCAAGAAAAATCATATCTACAAGAAAGAAAAATCAGAGAAAGGAAACACAATGCAAGCAAATATCAATAGAGAGCATGAAAATGTTATGTTGTGGTCCACATTTCACATCCCTCTCTCTGGGATTTCTTCATATGGCTTTCTTCACTGAACAATTGGAAGTGGTTTGAAACAGGAAATGTTATTTTAAAAACAGAATTTGAAACAGAATTTGTGTTGCCCAGTTTAAAAAAAAATTAAAGTCCCAATTTTGATAATTTTCCTTCTGGGGAAGGTAACATGGTGTATTGGATAGAAAATCAGCTTCAGAATCTGGAAGACTTTTATTCATCCACCTTCTGAAGCAAAATGGTTGTGTGACCTTAGGTAAGTCATTTAAATTAGTGCCTAAAATTAGGCTCTAAGAAGCTAAATTGCATAACAGAATTGCATAAGCACAGTTGAAGAGAGATTTTCTTCAGCAGGAGTAATCTACCATTGATGGTTTTTTTAAAATATATATTGTTTAAAAATAATAACAAACTGTGGGGAGCTTAGTTTCATAATCGAATATCCAATTTTGTTTCCAAATAAATTTTAATGAAGTTTAGTTGAAAGCTTTCTTTAGACTCTCAGGTTTGTGATCCAAAATAAATTGACCAAACACATCTCACCTCATAGGTTAATGGATAAATCAGTCAGAAATCAGGATAACTGGGCTCCAGTGCTGTTCCTGTACTGTATGACTTTGGACCAGTCATTAGCTTCTTAGCAACTCCAAGCAATTTTCTTAGTTTACATATAGATATAGATACAGTTCCCTCCTGTGTAGGACAGTATCGACCATAAAAATAATCAGATTCTCAGTAAGAAAAGCAAAAAGGGGTTTATTATGATCTCTAGAGAAAGCATCTCCCATCTGACAAGGTGTTTGTCAGGAAAAAGGAGTGCAAAATAAAAACTTCACAACACAAGATTAAGTAGCCTGAACACAGAAACTCCTACCCCCCACCCTATCCTTTTCTCCCATTGTTTGGGAGAGTCCAGGCTTCCATTATAACCATGGAAATCTAACCCAGAAATAAAAGAATAAATTGCCTTTAAAAAGATACTTAAATGCTAACTAAGAGGTGGTGGGAAACAGGAGGGGACAAACACCTGAAACTTTTTTAGCTGTAGCTCTATTTGTTATTACAAAGTCTAAAATCACAATTAAGGTATAGTTTAAGGTTATATTCCCCTGAATGTGTTTTCACTCAGTTAATTCCACACACTAGTAAAATGAAAGGACCAGACAGTTAGAGGGACAGACAGACGGAAGAACCAACATTAATGAAATGACAGTGAGTAAAGACAGATACAGACTTTTCCTGCTTAACTCTAATAGCTTGCTTTTTGTAACTTAGACTCTTTATAAGAGGGTATAATTGATTGGATGGAGTGTTTTCTGAGAAGGTAACTCTGAAGAGGCCAGGAACCCCATTTCTTTTATGTATTATAAAATCATAAAGCTGAAGGGAACTTAGAGGTCATCCAATCATTTGCACTTTCTTATAAGGGATGTATTTTATGACTTCTCATTACCTTCCTTTTTAAAAAAGGGTTTCTTGCAAAAGTCAGAATGGACTCTTCATTGCTCATAATTAAAGAATATTTCTTGGAATAAAAGAGGATTTGAGCAGGAGATCCTAAAGAAATAAGGGAAAAAGTTACTTGGGGAAGGGAGGAAGCCAAGAAAAGGTTGGACCAATAGAAATAGGGATGGGAGTGACCTGCAGACCTAGGAAGGTGATTGGGCTCAATGCAGAGGATGGTTTGTCTAACACTTCAGCAGCTACCAGAGTGGATGCCATAAAGTAATTGAGCTACCCTTCTCAGGTTGTCACCTCTAGAGTGAGGGTCAGAGATGGGAATAGGTGAGCATGAGATCTTAACAGGCCCAGAGTTTTTCAGTGAATAAAGATATAGAGCAAAAAGAAACTATGATTCAGCTCATCAAAGCCCTTCACTCTACGAATAAGAAAAGTGAGGCCAGAGCCAAAGTGATCAAAATTGAGAATCTTGGGTCAGAACCCAGCTGTTCTGACTCCAAATGCAGCTTTCTTTCTATAATTTTATGTCCCCTTTCATCTATTCTGAGTGGCATGATTGCCACCACCATCATCATCAAAATAGCATTTAATAGCAACAATAATAATAATTCCCATCTGGAAGTGCTTTAGAGTTTACAAAGTACTTTCTTCACAAGAATTATATGAAATGGGTAATGGGTCAATATCCTTTTTTTACCTCAGAGAAGATAAATGTCTTGCTAAAGGTCATGGAGCTGATGGAAGTCCAAGTCAAATCCAAACCTTATGACTAGATAGAGAGAAAGAACATGTGTCAATTGCTCACTATGTGCTAAGCATTGATCAAAGTGCAGAGAATACAAATACAAGAAAGCAAGATAGTGCTTGCCCTCAAGGAGCTTGCATTTGAATGTTAAAGTATGATACAGAAAGGGGGAAGAATTGTTCAGTGGACATGGTGAGGGGAAAACTGAAGTATCATGGGGGACTGGACCTCAGCAAAAGAAGGCAAAAATTTAGGCTAGGGACCTGGAGGTTGACTTCAAGTCTTTAGCTCTTTCTCCACTCTAAACTCTACTGTTGTACAGCCATAGAGATTCCCACACCTAATAAGAGCAAGCTTTTTCAAATAACCTGCAAAGAGAGCTTCAGGGGAGGTCACCCTGATTTCCTAATAATTGATGCCTTGGGTCATCTCTGAGCTGATTGCCTTCATCCCATCTGTGCCCTGGCAATATCTGCCAGGCTATCACAACAGCATCCCCAAGGCCTCAGACAAAGCCCTTGAGGAATGACACTTTCCTGGGTGACATTGACCAAGCTGCCTCTCTGCCCCTGAGCAAATGTACCAGGGTTTTCTCCCTTAGCTCACATTGCAGAGCCAGAGGAGGGGTTTCTATTTTAGTGTTAGCCACTAAATTTAGAGGGATTTAGAGGGAGCTCATTTGGTGAAAAGAGCATTGGACTGGGAATTGGGAAACCTGGGTTCTATTTTTTATCATTACTGTTATGATAATTAAGCATATGTTGAACACCAACAACACACGGAGCATAAAATTAGATACAGTCCTTGCCTAAGGGCCCCATAAGGCTAATTAAACAAACTACACACATGGAGAGAGAGGAAGAGAGGGGGGGAGAGGAAGAGAAAGAGAGAGAGAGAGAGAGAGAGAGAGAGAGAGAGAAGATGAAAGGATGTGCTGTCCTTTAGAACTGAAGACAATTCTGCTGACCTCTCCTCATTTTGCTAGACACTTTTCCAGTTGCACTAAAGCTATCCACATTCTTCTTGTCACTTCCCATATACCTCTGCAATACATGTCCAGTGATGCCCTTGACTTTTCCTCAGTAGTCATATGGCCCAAAGTTTGTCAGTCTTGGTTAAGGGGAGTAAAAGCAAATTTGCACCCATGCTCTGTCAGGGTGTATACAGTCTAGACCATAATATCTATGATGATTTGACCACAAACCTGTCATAAAGCCATTATTAAGAATGGGTTATTAGAAAAAAGGAGATGGATTAGTCTGATAACTAGAATGAAAGAAGGCAGATGGACAGCTCCAAAGCATCTATTAATATTCACAAAATATTAAAAGAATCAAGGACTGATTATGTTTTCAGTAGATCTTTTAGGGAAGATTTATGGAAAGCTAAGAGGAGACAGCATGGAGCAGTAGGGAGAATCTGGGATTTGGACAGATAACATAGTTCAAAATACAAGCTCTCTTATATAAAATACCAGGGAGGCAGGGTGAGTGATGACTAAGTACCTGGGTTCAAATCCCCTGAGTAACTTAACAAATAGATAGGTATTAAGATGGGCTTGGAGTCAAAAGGACCTTTGTTCAAATGCAGCCTCAGGCACTTTGATAAGTCACTTAACCCTGATTGCCTCAGTTTCCTCATCTGTCAAATGAGCTGGAAAAGGAAATGGAAAACAACTCCAGTATCTCTGCCAAGAAAATGCCAAATGGGGTCACAGAGTTGGGCATAATTGAAAATGACTGAAAAACAACAACAACAATTAAGTGCTTGATACAAAGAATAGTATAAACCTTACTGTAAAGGAGATGCTTAACTATGTGGTTATGGGCAAGTCACTCTTGTTTTCCTCCTCTATTGAACTAGCTGGTCTCTGAGGCCCTTCCAATTCTAGTCTATAAGCTGTCTTTTCCTTGGCATAGATTCAAGAGTGTGACATCATGGATAGAGAGACACCCTCTAAGCCAACAACACTTGGGCACAATTCCTGCCTGCCACACATAATGGCTGTGTTAGCCTCAGCAAGTGCTGTAGCCAACTCAATAAATAGTAATAATTAATAATAACAACAGCAAGCACTTATATAGCACTTTAAAGTTTGCAAAATACTTTATAAATATTATTTCATTTTATCTTTACAGTAATCTTGGGAGGTAGGTGCTATTATTGTCCCCATTTTGCAGATGAAGCAAAATAGGCTAAATGATTTGTCCAGGATCCCGCAGCTGATAAGTAATGAGGTCACATTTGAATTTAGGTCTTCCAAATTCCAACCCAGCGGTCTAAGGCTATAAGTTGCAGAAAAAAATGTCTACCTGCACTTTTGGAGTGAGTTTCACCATTTGGGAGTTCTCTATATCAATGAAATAATTGATCCAGCTATTCTAGATATTTGTAAGGAAACTCTCTCCACACTTATAAACCTCCATAACTCCTCTGTGATATTCCAAGAACTGCCCAAAGGCATTGATTCACTGGTGGCTCCACTATCAAAGCAAGGACTTGAACTCAGGTTTTCTTCAAGTTCAAGGATAATCTTGTTTCCACTAGATCTTGTTGCTTCTCAGCTCCAAAATGCCAAGTTTTAAATGCTATGCTAAAATCACATGATGTCCTTCACAAAGTGAAATGCTTATAATAGCCATGTGCATGTTAACAAATCTTTTTTTAAATTTTTTTTATTAAAGCTTTTTATTTGTATAACATATGTAGGGTAGTTCCCCAACATTGATCTTTACAAAGCTTTGCATTACAAATTTTACCCCTAGTCCCCTCCCCTCCCCTAGATGACAGGAAGTCCACTGCATGTTAATAATGTTAAAATGTTTGAGAAGTTATGCAATAAAAATCCTATCTACAAGAAAAAAAAAGAATCAGAGAAAGGTAACACAATGCAAGCAAATGTCAATAGAAATCATGAAAATGTTACATTGTGGTCCATATTTCATTTCCCTCTCTCTGGGTGTATATGGTTTTCTTCAGTGAACAATTGGAACTGGTTTGAGACAATTCTTTGTTGCAGGGAGCCATGTCCATCAGAATTGATCATCATGTAATACTGTTGTTGTTGTGTATGATGATCTCCTGGTTCTGCTCGTTTCACTCAGCATCAGTTCATGCAAGTCCCTCCAGGCCTCTCTGAAATCGTCCTGCTGGTCGTTTCTTACAGAGCAATAATATTCCATAACATTCATATACCATAATTTATTCAGCCATTCTCCAATTGATGGGCATCCCTTCATTTTCTAGTTTCTAGCCACTACAAAAAGGGCTGCCACAAACATTCTTTCACATGTGGGTCCCTTTCCCTCCTCTAAGATCTCTTTGGGATATAGGCCCAGTAGAAACACTGCTGGGTCAAAGGGTATGCACAGTTTGACAACTTTTTGAGCATAGCTCCAAATTGCTCTCCAGAATGGTTGGATCCGTTCACAGTTCCACCACATGTTAACAAATCTTAAGAGACCAGTGTGGGCTAGTGATGCTTAGGACCCTAGGCTTAGAGCAAGAATAAAGAGGACACCTAGCCCAATCCTTTCATTTTATAGATGAAGACACTGAGGCACTAAGAAATTAAAAGACTTGCCTAGAATCATATAGCTTATTTAGTATTGGAGGTTGGATTTGAACCCAACTCCTTTGACTTCAAATCTAGAATTATTTCTACTCCTCTCCATGCTTTCCCCACTAAATTCCCTTTTGGAAACAATATAGTTCAAAATGGATAATAAGGCCGATTCTAGGTTGACTCATCTCATGACTATTGTCTGTGACCATAACAGAACACTGACTCATCTTACTGTCTCCTCAGTGCCTGTCCTGGGCACTCATTTTTCACTCATATCTTTCTTGCTGCATCTGAGCATCTACTCCTTAAAAAGTAGCTGTCCATTTCATCAACAGGATTTTATTTTTTTCAAAGTACCAAATATTAAACCCTAGAGATTCATATTGCCCATACTTGAGGAACAATTGCAGCTAGTGTTCCAGGCTGGACTTGGTCCTGTGCTTCACAATACAGTTCCACATGGCATGGGGACAGGAAGAAGTAATGTTTAGGAGAATGAACAGAGGAATAACTATCAGTCTTGACTCTAAAGAAAAAGGAAAACTAGGCTGTAGATGATTCATCCACTACATTGCTGTGAGACTTTGGGTCAGTCATTTCACTGCCTCAGTTTCCTGTTTGTAAAAAATGAAGGGATTGAATCAGAACTCTTAAGGACCCTTGCATTGTGAATGTTCAATGACTCCACCTTCCCCACAGTTTGCATTCCTCTCCCCAGTGGTAAAAAAGGAAAGACTCATTCCTTTTTATGGAAAGAGAAAATTCCACCCAAGAAAGAATCAAAAAGAGAGCTTTGACCTACTTAGAAAACAAATACCAGGTGGTGTTATTGAGTACTTGAGATAATTGTCCTGTGTGTGAGTCTGCCATTGGTTAGTTTCACTGGTTAGAATACCTCATAGACCAAGGTTATTGGTTTGATTCACCTACCAAGTAATTTAGGTTGGCTCTGTTCCACAGACTGCACCTCTAATTCTACCCATCTGTCTGTATGCCTTGGGTCAGGACTATAAAGGTGGGCAATTTCAACGTAAATCCGCCCCCAATACAGGAAAAAACAAAAATCAAGTCATGTATCCTTTGATCTATGGGGTACAAAGGTTATCTCATTTCATTATAATCTTTTGAAGAAGAAGTCCATATAGTGGATTTTGTTTAATTTTTTTTCAGAGGAGGAATTGGACTCACTTGAATGACTCCTATTAACTTGCTTAACATCTTTACAGGACATTCAGGATTAGAATTCAGTGCCCCAAAATCACCACACATGACTGCTTAGTCCACCAAACCATATGGACTCCCCTCCAGGTCCTGCTGAGATTTGCTGTCATTACATTGATCAGGCAGAGAAAGGGCAGCTGCCCACTTAAAGGGAGTCCCCTCTTGCTTGGCACTTTCCCTATCTAACTAGAGCCAGCCCCGTTACTATTTTAATGGAAGGTAATGAGCTTCCAGCAGCGTTGGGCACTAGCCATATAACCGCACTACCATGTTCTCATCATCTCAGGTTACTGAATAGAGTATCTGAGACTGGTGCCATGGTTCCTCCCATGAACAAGTGCCAAGGTCACTTCCCAGGCCCCCGAGCATATGTTCCAGAATCCTTTGGGTTTTCACCAGACTGTTCTGGTGGGAACCCTTTCCACTCTGGAATTTTCCTCTGCTCCAGACATTATCAAATCAAAAAATTGTGACACTTTAGAGCTCACTTTAGGATCTCAGACAAAGGTATCCAACTCAAAATCCAGAATGCCAGGAACCAGATTAAAATGTACTTGGGAAATAGTTAACAAAATAAATAAAATGTAAATCATATTAATTTATATATCAAACCAATCTGTGGTCACAGAGATCTATTTCTATTTGAGTGTGACACCATTATTCTTAGAGGTCACAGATTTAGAGGACCTTCAGAGGCCATCTATTCTACCCCTTCATCTTACATGAGAAAAGAAAGATACAAAGATATGACATGATTTATATATGAGTAAGGGACATAATTAGTGCTAGCATTCAGATTCTCCATACTCTATACCACAATACTCTTTCAAACTCTCGACACATTCATATCTTTTGAGGGAAGTGGGGGAAATATAGAGTAGACTTTTCTTTTTTATTATACATCTGTTGTGAGTTACAAAAAGCAGATGAGGGGTTCTGGGGAGTAAGATCAGTCACAACTGCCCTTCCTATAACAAGCGACCTTGAGCTAGATAGTCCTTCTTTTCTATCATTAGATTTTTTAAAAGTACTAGTAATCCGCTGCCTCAGTATAGCCAATTCTCCTTTCCTCTGTCATATCAACTGACCTGAAGCCCTAATGGCCACAATCAATTCCAACAGCTTTGCTATTCGCAAGGCTAAGTGATGAGTGGTCCCTAAAGGCCTATTGGGGCTTCCTATCTGGTCCATTGAACACAGGTGTCATCTTTACATTTTCATTATTATCGCCATCATTGACATCAAAAGTGAATGCCCATAGAGCATGGTTTGGGGGGGGATAGGGTATGCAGGAAACCCAGGTTTGTATTGCAAATATGCCATTGGTTTGCTTTGTGATCATGGGAAAGTTGCTTTCCTTCCTTTTCCAGTGTGTGCAAAGGAGATGGCAGCCTGGCCACTCGCCATCAAATTCAGAATGTGTTTTGAACTTCTCCCAGACAAGTGCTATGATCAATGAACAAGCCAACAAATATTTATTAAGTCCCAGTTACATATAAGACGCTGTTCTAAGCAATGGGAGAGATATGAGGACAAACAAAATGTGATCTCAGCCCTGAAGGAACTTGCACTGTATTTATAGAGACACACAAATAACCACAATACAAAATAGAATATGGGAGGTGCATAAAAGAAAGTTGTGAATGTACCAAGAAGAGAGAGGAATGATTTTTAACTTAGATGACAAGAGAAAATTTCATGGAGGCCATGGTATCTGAACTGATGTATAGGGAAGAGGGAAAGGTTCCAGGTATAATGAGAGGTGCGAGCAAAGGCACTAGAAAGTAGGCATTTTAGGATCAAAATAGCTAGAAAGAAAGTTAGATTGCAATCTGACCACTGAGGACTTTGAATGCAAGGCTGTTCAGAATTGAGACTTTATTCAATGTTTGGACTTTACTAAGTAGTGAAGACTTTCAAGCACTGGAATGAAATGATCAGATCTGTCCATTAGGAAAATTAATCTGGCAAGTAACATAGTATGGAAGGGAAAATGAGACAAGATGGGAAGACCAATAAGGAAACTATTGCAATAGACTAGGTAAGAGGTAGAAAAAATATAGTAATAGAATGAGAATTCAATTACATTTAATTCAGTAAATATGCATTGTATTCACTATATGAACGATTTGTGATAGACATTTTTGAGAAACAAAATAAATAAATTAGATTATATCCCTGTCCTCACTGTTTGTAATCCAGTAGGGATAATGTGATCTTCTTCCTTCTTCAACCCTTCTCCTCCTCCTCTTCTTCTTCTTCCTCCTTCTCCTCCTAGTATTGCCACCATTATTACTACTTCTAATAATGATGATGATGATGATATGATGTATCTAGCATTTATATTGTGTTTAATGTTTATGAAAAACTTGAAAATATTATCTCGTTTGACTCTCACAACAACCCTGGGAAGTAAGTGCTATTATTTATTATATCCATTATAAAGATGAGGCAACTGAAGCTGTGATTTTAAATTACTCACTCAGAATCATATCACTAACATAAGTACCTTATATCTTCCTTATTCCAGGTCCAGTATTTTAACCATGATGCTACCATTCCCCTTCTTTCATATATAGATAGAAAGATATACATAAACATATATATGCATACAATATATATACACATATGTATATGCATATATGTGTTTGTATATATGTCTTTAACTTATTTCTCTTGTATATTTGTATTTTTCAATAAATGCTAAAATTAAAATAAATTACTATTTTGAATTGCATATAATAGAATATATTTATATACTCCTTTCAGGTTTAGAAAGTACTTTCTTTACAAGAATATGATGTCGCATCAGTGTTATATTCAGTTTGAAAATGAAGAACTTGGGGTTTAGGAAAGTTTTGTGATTTTTCTCACATTCACGCTGAGGTTATAAAAGCTCCAGGAGTTTAAAGCCAGGTTTTCAAATAGTGAGTCTAGTGACCTTTTCACAATAATACATTACTTCTATTCTATCTGGTCCCATTTTTACAGGATGCAAATAGCCACGAGACAAAGTGCAAAGTAAATGCTTCTTGTATCATCTTTAGCAAGTTATTTAATTTTTCCGTACCTCAGTTTCCTGGCTGAACCAAATGACCCCAGAGCTCCTGAATACCTTTAAATCTATGATCATAGGATTTTTTTTTTACACAGGTATGATTTTATCAATGTTGGGAGTTCATTAGCAAAGAACTTCCTTTATCAATCAATACCTTCTCTAAACTGATCGTTCATTATCAATATTGTACAGTAATCTTATAATTTCATTCCTAAAGCCTTCAATGGCCACCATTTGCCTACTCTAAATAAAGTCTACACTGCTGATTCAAGTTTTAATTCTGGAATTCCTTGAATTCAAGGTCTTCTAGAATCAGGTTACAATCTAATTTCTAGCTATTTTGTCTGAATTAATGAGAATTTAAGGGACATAATCAGGGTCACACAGCCAATGTGTCAGAGGCTACCTTGAACCCAAAGCCTTCTAATTTAGAGGCTATTTCAGTGTCCTGTATAATAGAACTGCAAAACAGAAGGCCTGTGGGCCACCTGTAACCAACAACACTTTTGATTGTGGCCCAAACCAGATTAAAATTTTGTTTCTACCTGATTTTAATGTGTTGCTGTATTAGTTAAAAAAAAAGAAAGGAAAGGAAAGGGAAAAAATAAATATATATGCATATAAACGCATATGTTTATATATATGCATATGTGGTTTTCTCTGTTGATATATGACCCACAGGGATATTTATGTGTTTTATTTGAGTTAAATAGTATCAAACTTGACTGAGGAGTTACATGTTGCATTAGATAAATACATATTAACCTTAACTATGCTTGGCCATTAGGTGGCACAATGGATAAGAGTGTCAGACTTCTATCCATGAGTTCAAATCTGTCCTCAGACACTAGCTGTGTGACCCTGAGCAAGTCACTTAACTGTTTGCCTCAGTTTCCTCATTTATAAATTGAACTTGGAAAAAGAAATGGCAAACCACTGCAATAAGTCTGCTAAGAAAACACCAAATGGGATCTCAAACAGGCAGAAAAACTACTGACTAGATGTTCTCTTCTACTTATTTTGTTAAACATTTTTCGATCACATTTTAATCTGGTTCTGTCACACTCAGAAAGGTGACCCATTACAGCCCATTCTCATGTGTTTGACATCTCTGCTGTACACCATGTTGCCTTTTTTCAATGCTAATTCAGGAAAAATTTTATGAGAGAAAATAGGGAACAGGTGCTTTATGGAAAGTATATTGAGCCAATGACTGACTACATTTACTGACATCAGGGGGGAAAAGACTCATGGGAAAGATTGTTTTATAGCATCAAATAGGAAGATGTTTGGTGGGATTTGGAATCATAGGAGCTGGATTTGAATCTCAGATATTCATTAACTGCTTAAGTAACTCTGTACAAGTCACTTCACTTCTTGGCTCTCCTTGGCCATTGCTCTGCATGGCCTCTGAGGTCCCTTCCATCTATAAATCCTAAGACTCTGAGACTTTGAGCCTGGGTGACTAAGAGAATAATAGTTTCATTATCAGAAACAGGGAAGGGAGATGTTTGGTAGCCAGTTGAAAATACAAGTCTGGAGCTCGGGGCCAGGTAGTGGATCATAGACATTGTCAACATTGAGGTAATAGAAGTCTGGGAGGTGGTGGAACAGGACCCCTGTAAATACCCCAAATGTGACAACTGTAGCCCACAGCAGGGCAAAGTAGAATATCCACATCCTTGCTCTGATAATAGGGAAAATGAGGCTGTGAATCAGGAAATGGATCCCTTGGGGCCATGGGCTGAATCCATAACAGCACTAGGATTAATCACTTCAGTCATTATTTCCATTAACATAATGCACTCTGAAAGCACCTTGCTTCTTCCAAAGTATGAATCTGCTTAGGAATGGGAGAAATCTGGAAGTGATATTTCTCTGGCCATTTGGCTGGAATGTGTATTGTACTGGATTTAAGGGGCTATTCTGGTGTGTGTGTGTGTGTGTGTGTGTGTGTGTGAGTTCTCCTGTGGTTTGTATGCATCTGGGTAACACAGATTTCCATGTGCTTTCCATCAGAGACTGGAACGTGCATATCTATGTCTCCAAACGGATTGTACCTTGGGTACTTACAGATATCTCTGGCATGTGGCTCAGGGACATGCTAATAGTGTTCCATGTGTGATTCATCAGCATAGGTGTTTGTGCAGACAATGTGACGAGGGGGATACAGATGCTGGCTTCATTTCATCATAACATGCTGGGCTTTTCTACCTAAAAGTAACTCTTCTGACTCCCTGCCAATAACACATGCAGATGGAGTTTTCTTCTCAAAAGGGAGAGTGAGTCACAGTGATGTAGCCATACTTCCCTTGCCCAGTATCATTTGTGGCCAATGGCATCCCTGCCAGGGCTGGTTAGGGCTATGGTCTATTTTACTTTGGTCTATTCCCACTGCTTAGGATGAAGCCATGGAACTAAGCAGTTACAGTCTAACTTGACTTGTTTCTATGCCTTTGCCCCTTAATTGAATGAAGAAGCTCCATAGTTCTTCCACTTAC
The DNA here is from genome assembly GCA_023553655.1 of Myrmecobius fasciatus. NCBI lineage: Eukaryota > Metazoa > Chordata > Mammalia > Dasyuromorphia > Myrmecobiidae > Myrmecobius > Myrmecobius fasciatus. The sequence goes on from JAJPUD010003423.1 coordinate 55,385, forward strand.
TATCTATATTATATTAAACTAAGGTTCTTTAATTCTCTGGCCTGTTTTCTTCTTTTTTTCATTTTATTTTATTTTTTTATATGCAAGTATACTCTTTTTTTTGTATAACATATGTATGGGTAGTTCCCCAGCATTGATCTTTACAAAGCTTTCCATTACAAATTTTACCCCCAGTCCCCTCCCCTTCCCTAAATGGCAGGAAGTCCACGACATGTTAATAATGTTGAAAAACTTGACAAGTTATGCAAGAAAAATCCTATCTACAAGAAAAAAAGAGAAAATCAGAGAAAGGCAACACAATGAAAGCACATATCAATAGAGATCATGAAAATGTTACATTGTGGTCCATATTTCATATTCCTCTCTCTGGGTGTATATGGTTTTCTTCAGTGAACAATTGGAACTGGTTTGAGACAATTCTTTGTTGTAGAGAGCCATGTCCATCAGAATTGATCATCATGTAATACTGTTGTTGCTGTGTATGATGATCTCCTGGTTCTGCTCATTTCACTCAGCATCAGTTCATGTAAGTCTTTCCAGGCCTCTCTGAAATCGTCCTGCTGGTCGTTTCTTACAGAGCAATAATATTCCATAACATTCATATACCATAATTTATTCATCCATTCTCCAATTGATGGGCATCCCTTCAGTTTCCAGTTTCTAGTCACCTCAAAAAGGGCTGCCACAAACATTCTTGCACATGTGGGTCCCTTTCCCTCTTCTAAGATCTCTTTGGGATATAGGTATGGCCGGTTTTCTTAAATTCTCTGGCCTGTTTTCTTACATGTAAAGTGATAGTGGGCAGCTAGGTGACACAGTGGATAGGGAGCTGAACCTAGAGTCAGAAAAACTCACCTTCCTGAGTTCAAATCTGACTCAGGCACTTACTAGCTGTGTGACCCTGGGCGAGTCACTTATCCTGTTTACCTCAGTTTCTTCATCTGTAAAATGTGCTAAGGAAATGGCAAACCATTCCAGTATCTTTGCCAAGAAAACCCCAAATGGAATCAAAAAGGAATCAGGATGAGAATGACTATAAAAGAAAATGAGGAAGATAAACTAGGTTGTCTCTAAGATGCCCTACAGCTTCAAGTTTATTTTCCTATTATAAAGAGATCAATCAATAAATAAGCATTAATTAAATACCTACTGTGTGCCAGGTATTAGTTGTTTAGTTTATTATTCTAAATGAGAAAGATAAACTAAGTGGTCTCTAAGATGCCCTCCAAGTTTATTTTCTTATTATATGAGATAAATCAATCAATAAGCATTAATTAAATGCCTACTATGTGCCAGGTGTTATTTAGTTTATTATTCTCTAAGGATACAAAGAAAAGCAATTTTCTTTTCCTGATCTCCCAGGGCTTACAGTTTAGACAGAAGCAGGTTCATAAATAGATACAAAATAGAATAAAGCTGATGGAGGAGAAAGGCAGGGAAGAGGTACTAAAAGCTGGGGAGATTGGGAAAGGATCCATATTGGAGAATGTGCTTGACCCAAGCCTTGAAGGTAAGTTTAGATTCTGTGAAATGGAAATAAAGAGGGAATGCATTATGGGTATGTACAAATATATGCAGGCAAAAAAATAAGAGTTTTGTGTGAGGAGCAGTGGAAAGACCAGTATGACTGAACCACAGTATGTATGGAGCCTAGAAGCATACTTAGTGAATTACAAAGAAGAGAAAGAATTAAGCAGTAAGCATTTACTAAACACCTCTCATGGGACAACATACTATCCTAGGCATTGGAATACAGAGACAAAAATGAAATGGTCCTGTCTTCAAGAAGCTTAGAGTTGATAAGCGTCTGAAGAGTTGTCAAATAGAGAGCTAGATAAATGGATGGATGAACGGAAAAATAAATGGATGAATAAATGAATAGATCTCTTTGTAAAACAAAACATTCAAAGCAGAATGTAAAGTAAAAGGAACAAACTTGGTCTCAAAGAATAGACATAAGAAGACACTTGCGCTTCCCCACACCAACTTTGCAAAGGTAGAGATCCATAGATGTAGAACATTGCACATGATGTCAAATTTTTTTCTCTCTTTTAAAAAATCCTTTGTCATAAGTTATGGCTGTCTGAGAAGCGAGATGGGGAAAGATACAGTAAGCATCTAGAGGATATAAAAACAAAAGATTTTGATAAAAATTCATTATTTAAAAATAATTATGTCTGAAGTCAGACTATTAATTGGTATCAGGGCCAAGAATCAAGCCCACTTCTCTCAACTCATAAACAGTGTCCTTTCCATCCTGTCCCCAGGCTATGTAGGGAACTGTGAAGTGTGAGGGATTAGAACATATGGCTGCTTATGCCATCATTTGATGCTGTTCATATCCATAATTATCCATGGATATGAGCAACATACTAGGGCTGGTGTGTTCATGGGAGTCCCAAGACTTTCATTATGTACCTCAGAAGCTACTGAAATACCACCTTTGTTATGGACCTTAGAACCCCCTGAAACACCATCTCTTTCCCCAACAGAGTGGCGACAAGGAAGTGGGGCTAGGATGATCCTACAAGATGAAGACATCACCACAAAAATCGAGAATGATTGGAAGAGACTCAACACCTTGGCCCATTACCAGGTAAGGAGGAGGAAAGGTCAGGTGAGCAGAGAGAAACTCCATACTAGAGTCTATCAAAATGTCCAGTACAGTTCTGGCATTATAAGCTCTTCTGGTCTTGAGAAGCAGATCCTCAGTTCCATTTGGTGGTATTCTGTACTAGTGCCAGTGGAAGTGCCCTCATAGAAGCCCTGTACCCCAAGATTAAGGCGCTCAATCTCTCTACAGGGCAAAGATTTGGAGCACAAACAAGGGACTAAAGGTAGGATTCAACTAACCTGAACTGGTGACTTTTAGGCAGAAGTGACTATCTGCATTGGAGTATGGTAACAAAAGGTTCTTTCTTACCTAATAGCTAAATGGGTGTTGCCTCAGTCAAACTGAATCCTGACTTTGGCTTAGAAAGGGCAAGGTCTCCCACTGCTATAAACATCTCTAATTATCCTGATCTCTGTCTGGCCACTGGACCCAGATAGCTCTGGAGGAGAATGTGAGGCTGGTGACCTTGCACTGCCCTCCCAGATCACCTCCCTGGTGTCTCTTCCAGAACGAAGGACAAACAACAAAAGTAACAAGAGATGCTACAGCAAGGTGTCAGCCTTAGGTGGTATGAGCAGTGAATAGCAAATAGAAGAGTTTGCACTAAGCATCTTTCTGTCTCTTGAAATCCAGGATTCTCTCTTAGAAAAGGTAAATCTCTGCCCTTCCCAAAATGCCTGAGCTCTGAATCAAAGATTCTGATTTCACTAGATGTAGACTTAAAGGCAGAAGGAACATTAGAGGCCCTCTATCTAGTCCAGTCCCCCCAGAAAGATTTAAATGGCTTGCCTAAGTAAGTGGAAGAGCCAAGATTTGAACTCAGATCCTCTTACTCCAAATCTAGCACATCATTCAGTGTGTGTGATGACCTTTGAGTTCACCTAGCCTAATCCTCTCATTTTACAGAGGCAGACATTGACTGAGGTAATACAGGGAGTGAGTAGGAGAGCTGAGACCCCAGATCAAATCTTCTGAGTCCAAAATCCAGTGCTCTTTCCATTATTCCACATTGCTTCCAAAAGCCATTGTAGTCCCTTGCTCATAGAAAATCTTCATTTTAATTTGTGAGAGGGAGGAAGATATACTAGAAAAATAAGTGATTTGGGAATCAGAATGGTGGGCTTCCATTGTATCACCTGTAAAATGAAGGGGAAGATCAGATAAGTGGTCCAGTGAATAGCATGCCGAAACTAGACTCAGGAAGATCCATCTTTATGAGTTCAAACAGGGCCTTGGTGTGGATCACCTCACAGCATTTTCATTCTTTTTGCTGTTGTTTGCTTGCATTTTGTTTTCTTTCTCATTTTTCCCCTTTTTTATCTGATTTTTCTTGTGCAACAAGATAATTGTATAAATATGTATACATATATAGGATTTAATATATATTTTTACATGTTTAACATATATTGGATTACTTGCCATCTAGGGGATGGGATGAGGGGAAGTAAGGGAAAATTTGGAACACAAGGTTTTTCAAGGGTTAATGTTGAAAAATTATCTATGCATTTTTTTTTACTGAGGCAATTTGGGTTAAGTGACTTGCTCAGGGTCACACAGCTAGGAAGTGTTAAATGTCTGAGACCAGATTTCAACTCAATCCTCCTGACTTCAGGGCTGGTGCTCTATCCACTACATCACCTAGATGTCCCCATGCATATGCTTTGAAAATAAAAAGCTTTAATTTTTAAAAAGTACAAATAAAGCTTCAGATACTTAGCTGTGTGACCCTAGACAGGCCAGTTAACTATTTTTGACTCAATCTTCTCATCTGTAAAATGAGCTGGAGCCGAAAAGAGCAAACTACTCCTATGTCTTTGCCAAGAAGACCCTAAAGGGGTCACAGAATCAGACATGAGTGAAATGACTGAACAAAATGAAGGAGGTTAGACTAGAGGGCTTTATTTCAAAAACATGACCCTGATCCTCCAAATATAGCGAATAAGAAAAATAAGTCCCTTTTAGTTCTGTTGTCTATGATCCCATTCAACCTAGTTTCGTGGTGTGGTTGACATTTTCACACCTACCTCATCAGACACCTTTCTACTCTAGGTACCAGATGGCTCAGTAGTGGCTTTAGTCTCCAAGCAAGTTACAGCTTATAATGCAGTGAACAATTCCACCGTCTCCAGGACGTCAGCAAGCAAATACGGTAAGGGCTCCTCATCCCGGGGAAGTAAGGATGCTGCCCTGAGCAAGGGTTGTCATGAAGACAGCATGGCTGCCATATGACTGGCAGATCCAAGGCCCCCAGGACCAGAAGGCTCAAGCTGAGCCATTCAGTTTGGCTACCAGGGAACAGGAACATAATTACTGAGTTCAGCTCCTAACTCTGATGGGAAGCAGGAGACCTAACAGAGACTTCCATCCCAGAGAATCAAGAGTGGAGCCAGACAAAGGGGAAATGTTATGGAGGAGTGAGGGAGGAGTAATGAGGAGAAAAGACAATGGGTGACTTTGGGAGAAGATTAGAGCCTTCCACTTCTTGTTCAGAGATACAAGCAATTACTCTTGAAGCTTTCATGAGCTAATCAGAGATTCTGAGCATAGAGAAATTAAACTTGAAAAGTCTTATGAAGCCAAAAGTGAGAAAAATACACAGCCTACATGGGTTCAGATGTGAGTCTGAATCCTGGCTCAGCCTCTCAGCTTGGCTAGGTGATCTTAAGTAAGTCAGTAAGTTAGTCAGTCAGTCAATAAGCAGTTATTAAGCTCTTACTATGTGCCAAGAAAGCATTGTAGTAAGCAATAGGGATACAAAATTAGACAATGTAATATGAAAATAACTATATATAATCACACATACATATATCTAGAATATACAGTGATTTTATATATATATAGAACACAGTCTTCTCATCTGTAAAATAGGACATGCCAGAAGCTTCCTACCTCGAGTCATGAGGCTCCATCAATGTAATAATGTATATGTGCTGAGGTATATGAAAGTATGTTTTAAAAGCATGATTAAATGTAATTGTTGTTGCTGTTACTGCTCCTGTTGTGGTTAAGTGCAAAGGGAGCATTGAAAAAAGAAGTAGAATGAATATGACCAAATTGTATTTGGGAATGAATTTCAATTCAGGCCTTGAAGCAGGTAAGAGATGATAAAGAGAAAGATGGAGGGAAGGTTATGAACAAACACAGAGGTAGTATTCAAGAAATGTTTTTTTAAAATGCTATGTTTAAGTTCTATGCTGGGCACCATGGGGGGAAAACACTACAGAGACAAGAAGGATATGGTTCTTGGTCTCCAAGAACTTGGGACAGCTGGTGGCACAGTGGAAATCACACTGGGCCTGGAGTCAAGAAAACTTAAGTTAAAATTTAGCCTCAGACACCTAGGAGCTGTGTGATCTTGGGGAAAGTCATTTAATCCTGTTTGCCTCAGTTTCCTGTAAATGAGCTAGAGAAGGAAATGGCAAAGCCCTCTAGTATCTTGATGAAGAAAACCCAAAATAGGATCAGGAAGAGTCAAGCAGGATTGAAATTACATTGAAATAAAATTGTTACAACAAAGGGGCAATAAGATAAGCCAAAAATAACAATGAAGAAGAATAAGGATCAATGGAAAGATGCAGTGCCTGGGGCTATAAAAGTTATAGTGGGTTGTACCCCCAGGATTTCTATCAGATTATCTGCAACAGCAGAGTTAGCACACTAGAGGGTAACAAATGATGGAAGTAGAGAGGGGAAAATGAGAAGTCTTATGAATTGGAGGTGGTTTTGTTGGCAGAAAATATGATCCGGTACACGGGGAGCCCCGACAGCCTCCGATCCCGCACTCCCATGATCACACCAGACCTGGAAAGTGGGGTCAAGATGTGGCACCTGGTGAAGAATCATGAGCACGGGGATCAAAAGGAGGGTGACCGGGGAAGCAAGATGGTGTCTGAAATCTACCTAACCCGGCTACTGGCCACCAAGGTATGGGACTGGGGTGAGGCTGGAGTGACCCAAAGAGCTTGTGTTCGGATAATAATGAGATCTCTGCAACTCTGTGCCCTCCCCACACACATACAGCCTGCAAATCCTTCAGCTTTGCCCCAGAAAAGCAAAAAAAAAAAAAGATGTCTTTTAAGGGAATTTCTTTTTCTCTCATCTACTTCCTTTGACCACAAATAAGTCATTTCGTGTCTATGAGCCCCATTTTGCTCATCTCTAAAAAAGGGATAATAATATCTAAGAGTCTGTAGTTTGGTGGCAAGAGCTCTGGATTTGGGGTTGGTCAATCAGCATTCAAATTCTGGCTCTTCTACTTACTGCCTGTGTGACTTCAGGCAAATCACTTAAGTTTCCCTGTCCTCACTTTGATAATCTTTAAAATGGAGAGGTTTGGTTGGATTATTTCTGAGGTTCATTTCAGTTCTAAATCTATGATCCCTTGACTCAATTTGCACTTCATTGTTGTAAATCACTGAAGCACAATGGAAATGTGAGTTGTTATTATTACTGACCTTGGCCTGGCTTTCCTATTGGACTGAATCAAATTAATCCAGGTTCTCCAAACCTCCATTCATTCTTCAAGCCTTCTCTCCTGAGACTGACTCTGCATCCCCTTGTTCAGCAGACTGACTGATTATATTATGGAATGAAAAAAAAATGCAACAACAACAAAAAAAATCCAACTACTCATCAGCAAGTGTGAATAATGCCCAAATTAAACCAGCAGATTGTCTGTTCTGACCAAGTTCATTAGCATTTTTGAGAAATACTTGAATAACACCTGCCAAAGAGTGCTAAATCAATTCCATTGTGGGTCCATTTATGTCCAAACACTAGTGTTCTAGAACCAATCCAGGTGCAGTCTGTTGAGACAGACCCCTGGGATAAGATCTTCTGAATCCGACAAAAGGGTAGGTCAGAAGAGACATCAGATTGGGGTCCAAGTCATTCTCCATATGTGTCTATTCAGTTTTTCCCCAATACTCTAGGACTGATGCTACCATACCTGCTCCCTACATCCAGCCTTGTGGTTGGTTCTTCCTCAGAGCTACCTGGAGCTAGTCATGCTGACATTTGTTTTTCCTCTCTGCCCTTCTCCCTTTCCTACCCCATCCCAACAGGGCACTCTGCAGAAATTTGTGGATGACCTCTTTGAGACCATCTTCAGCACTGCCCACAGGGGATCTGCCCTGCCCCTTGCAATCAAGTACATGTTTGATTTCCTGGATGAACAGGCAGACAAGCATGGCATTCATGATCCCCATGTCCGGCATACCTGGAAGAGCAATTGGTGAGTGGACAGGAGAGCCTGGGACAATTGCTTAATTAATTTTGAATCAGAGCCCCCCAGGGTACCAGGGAGCCAGTTATTTTGTTTTCATCTTCATGGGCGTCTACTTTTAAGAGGGTCACTTACTGGTGTATGTCTCTCTCTCTCTCTCTCTCTCTCTCTCTCTCTCTCTCTCTCTCTCTTTCTCTCTCTCTCTCTCTCTCTCTCTCTTACCTTTTTTCAGCTCTTTGCTCTCATGTTGTCAATCATTTATCCATTTCCTCACTCCCTAAATGCCTACCAGTAATAATCTCTGGCTGTCCATCCAAAAATCTGCTTTCTTTCCTTCCCTCAAATCCTGTCTTCAAAGAGAATTCTGCTAGTTATCTTAAAGTCTTTAAAGGCACCCCAGATAGACTTAGACCTAAGAGGCACTCTATATCTATCCATTATTCCCTGACCTTTCTTTCCTTTTAAAAGATGTTCACCCCTCTTTGGGTCTGTGTACTATCCTTGTATTCAGACTCAGAGGGCATGTGCCTGAGTATATAATGCATACCATACAGCTCTTGCCATAAGGCTCTTATAATTCAGGAAATGTTTAAGATAAAGAACAGAGATGGTGGATATTTGAAACTAGCTCAAGCAAAAATTGTAAAATCTACTCTAAGATTCTTGCTTCTATTTCAAGGAGTCTTTATTTGGTCAGTTCCGCCAGATCTTCCCTAGAAGATGACTTCATGGCTTTATATCAGGGAGACCGTGAAAGGAATAAATTTGAAGCAGATGACAACAGTCTAAAATGTTTAGAGAGATCAAGGAAAACTTAAAAAAGTCATTAGATATAATACCTAGAAAGCCATTGGTATTCTTCAAGGGTGCTCTTTTACTAGAGTGGTGGGATGGCAGTATAACGAATGAGAAAATGGAGGCACCCTATTTTTAAGAAGTTGAGTAGTGAAAGGAAAGATGGGAGAAATAAGGTATCAGGATCAAGCTAAGTACTTTTGACTGTAAGGGAACTCAGTTCATGTTTATATAGAAAGGGAAAGGATAGAGGTGAAAGAGTGATTGAAGACATACAATACCTGGTACAGTATAAATGTTTGTTCAATAAATGAATGATGCTAGAAAAAAGAGGAATGATTAAGGGTTCAAGAACCTATAAGAAATGGGGAAAGATGGGACTGAAAATATAGGTGACTTACTGGGTAAGGTGAAAGGTAAATTATATCCTGAACTGAAAGTGATATAAAAACAAAAGATATCAAAACAAAGAGAAAAAAAATAGAGGTGATAGGGTTAAACATTAGAAAGGAGGAGCCACTTCTCTTCCTATGGGAGAAAGGGTGAGAGGATGTATGTAGAGAGAAATATTTTAAGGTGAAAAACAAAGGAAGAATAGAAGGGAAAGAGTTTGAGTGGGATAAATTTAATATTCTCTGTAAGAGCAAAGGGAAAGTGATCAGTTTGTTCTCCAAACCCCACACCCCACCTAGCAGTAAAGGCAAAGGTGAGTGTAAGAAAAGAGTACTGGAATTGGGGGCATGAGAAAAGTGGAGAATATTAGAAGTGACTGCTATGGGAATCAATAAGAAATGAGAAAAGAATTGCTACACGACAACAAGGTCCCATCGAGGTTATGTATCATGAGTTTGTAGTGGTACAGTTCTGTCACAATTCCCTGATTTTTGCCAGTAATGCTCTGACACCTGGGACATTGAGTGAAGGAAAAAAAAGATCATTTGGTGAATTTTTTTTTTTTGTGGCTGAAAATGAGTGCAAAGAACAGGCCTAGATGGTACACAGACATGAAAAAGCTGATGATAAAGGGACTGTGGATAGGAAATACCAAGTTCAATATCTCAGTAGGGAGGAAGTACAGATGGTAAGTAACAAGATTTAGGATATGGCCATATGTTGTATCATAGAGAAAGAAGTCTGCTACCTGAAGAAAGGTTAAGAATCATGAGGTCAAATTGTTCAATGAGCCATCAATTTAATTTCTTTTTAAATTTTAAGGAAGAGAGTAGGAAATGGGATAGCAAAGAAATTTCTGAACCATATGCTAAAGTCAAAGAGTAATGTAAAAGTGAGTCTAAGAAGGCCAAAGGCTATGGAAAGGGTCATATAATTAAATAGCATCTGAGGTTTGATTTGAACTCAGATCCCTTTGACTCCTCAGATCCCTTTGACTCCAGGAGCTGTGTTCTACCTACTATCCCATCTAGCTGCCTATTAGATCTATATGCTTTCTCTTCCTTCCACTCATATATAGCTTTGTAACAGTTGGCGTGATCCTTATAGAACTCCTTAAAGTTTATAGCCTTTTGAAAATTGAATTTCTTGTTCATCTCCTTGCTGGAAGCCTTTTATAGATTTGCTGTTTCCCTGGGTCTGCCTTTTGGCATAGATGGGCTAATTCATCCTAGGCTGTTGTGTTCCTTCCCACACCATGGCCCTTCTTAGAGATCTGAAGCCCTCTGCAATTGATACAGGTTCTGCTGAGTTCTGAGATGCAATGGACCACAGCATAGGGAGAGCTGGACTTGGAGTCAAGAAAACCTGGCTTCCAGTTCTTTTTCTGATGCATCTTGACCCAAGAGAAATCACTTAACCTCCAACTGTCCCCATGCAGCTCTCTAAGACTATCAACTGCAGAGAAAGTACCCGATTTGCATGAAAAATATGAGTGAGTTTCTTCAACTGGAAATTCTCTTTAACAGTGAAATCCCAAGCTTAGTCCCAATACCAGCTGGTATAGAACTATGTTCTACATTCTGTATTCTAAATTCTGAGTTCTATATCTAGAAGGAAAGTGTTTTATAATGGCATGATATAAATATGATTTTTTCTTATTACTATCACCTATTCTTTACCTCTGTTCTTAGTATTTTTCTAGACTTTCCTGCTAAAATCCATTTAAATTACATATATCAAAAATATCGCACTGAGTAAGACCAAGATCAATGTAAATCAGTATTCAGTTCAGTAAAACAAGCCTGTAGTATGCATAACACTCTGCTAGATGTTAGGAATGGAAAAACAAAAATAAAAAAAAATCTTGTTCTCAAGGGCATTCTACTAGGATTCTATTTTGTCTCTGACAGAGGGAGCAAGGAACATCGTGAGGGGAGAATATAGTTGCCCCTTCTCATCACCAACATCAGATGTAAGGGATATCCCAACTGAGCATGTCTATTAAGAGGACTCAGAATGGATTACTTCTAAAATCCAACTTGCATTCTGCATTCAGAAAAATCTAGACTTGAATCCAAACTCTGATGCAAATAAGCAGGGTGACCTTAGGCTAGAGACTTACCTCTTTTAAAATAGGCAACTCTTTTAAGATAATCAGTAACAAAACATTAGATTATAGCTCTGGACCAAAGCAATGAATCTATCATTCAAGGCTCCATCTAAGCTTTTTGGAAGCTATTCATATTTTCATCCTATGACTGTTGTTAGGATAAGCTCAATTTTAGGTGCACTTTTATAGATAACAAGGAGTGTTTCTGTTAATAGCCCAGTCTTTGGGGAAAGGGGAAGTTCCCACAAAGAATATTAGTATTCCAGATGACCTCCCAGAGAGTACACAAGATGACCCTCTCCCCATCCAGGGTGAGAATGTTTGGGTTATCTATTCAAAAGTCCCCTTTCTCTGTTTCAGATTACTCATTGTCTTGGGTTGAGGGTTGTGGAGAGGCGGGTGGGGAGGGCAGAACCATCTGGGAATTATGATGTCTGTGTATTGACAGAATTTATTTCCTCTGATTGAAAAGAGATCTTTTTTTTCATTCCTCCCCCAATCCTACAACTCACCTCCTCACCCTACTCCCCTTTTCACACACCCCTACCTTTTTTCTTTTAAATAAACCTCCTGTTCATTTAGTCTGAGTGGCTGCAATCAGCCAGAGATTAGTGCCTCCACTAATGTTAATAATATGCTAATGTTTCATTAGGCAGGAGCCTCTGGTGCTGGTGTCTAACTTGTTTGATTTATCTAACAGCAAAACTGGTTTTAAAAAATGGGAGGCAGGAAATACTACCACCATACCCTGCCCATAAACATCAATGCAGCAAATGGCCAAAAACCAGAGCCTCCAAGCCTTATCAGGTATGCTTTTGAAGCATCTTATATTTGTCCAATAGGAGAAACTGAGACAAAAGAAATTTTATGCATTGGGAATCCAGAGCCATTCTCATTTACCAATCCAAACAATAGTCTCTTTCATGATAGGATGACCCATGGTAGGCTCATTTAATAAATACTTGTTGATTTGACTAGATGAAGAAAGCTATAATGTCTTAGTGACAAGGGAAAAGTTCTGAATCTATCTGGCACCCAACTATAACTCCAAAAGCTCATAGTTATTTTCCATACTTCACAAAAATTTTCATGGCCCACCAGGGCCACTGTCCTGGACTTTTCTCTCTCAACAGGATGGCTGCTCAGAATGTGTTTATTTGAATGTCACAATGCTCAGAGAAGATACTAGGCATTCAAGAAACGTTTAGGACCATAGACATAGAATTTTACAGTTGGAAGGGACCTCAGAGAAGCTTGTTGATTGATTGATAATCCCATAACACTGTTGTTTTTATCTTATTTTGCCGCATTTATAGCATTTGTTATATGTATACCCAGTGTTGTACGGGCTGCTGAGAGATACAAAAGAATAGAGACATATTGCACTTGTTGAGTTGAATTGAATTCACAGAGTTTAAGTCCTAAGATCAAACAAATAAAAAAGTGGGGCTATTACCAACAGTGAGAATAACAACCTAGTCGAGGAAAAAGAAAAAAAAAATCTAAAACCAGTATAGAGTCCTGCTGTGGATGCAGTGAATTTTTCTAGCCCTGAGGCTTCTGTACTTTTATCATCTCTCAATGGTTGCCCAACAGTACTGAAGGAAGTAACTTTACTATGGCAAAGGGAGAAAGGGAAGAAAGAGAAAAGCAGGTGGAAAGCTACATATGGCACCTTCCCAGCTCTCTCCCTGGGGCCTCAGAAGACCAGCAGACACATAAAAGTGGCAAACATTCAGCAATCATAGGGAGAGATTTCTCAAGGGGCCTTTTTTGAGTAGCCAGAAACTGCCTTGACTCTCTTGAATGCACCAAAATGTCTTCCCAAGAGTCATTTGGATCTTTTGGAAAGAAATTCATTCTTGGGAATTCAGTCATACTGCAGCATCATGCTAGCCCTTTTGTGGGGTTTATCCATCACTCATTCAGTGAGCATTTATTAAGCACTTATTAGATGCCAGGCACTACACCAAGTCTTGAGGATGAGGATAAAGAGGAATCAGTTCCTACCTTTAATAAACTTATATTCTATTAGGCAAACAACATACATCCATACCAATTATTATCAAATGCATAGGACATATACCTAGGAACTGGAAAAACTAAGAAAGGCCTCATCTAGGTTTTTGAACTGAATCTTGAAGGAAACCACAAATGGGATTTTAAGAAATGAGAGTGAGGAGAGAGTACATTCCAAGCATGGGGAATAATCTGAAAAGACATGCAGACAGGAGTTGGGATATCAAGTATAAATATAAGATGAAGTCCATGGCGGGCTCATGGTCTGCTAGAAGAAACAGTATATACACACACATATCATACATATACATATGTAATACTCATAAACATATATAATAATAGAGATAATCTGCTGTTGAACAGTAGGTTTGAAGCCAGAGGATTTTGGTTCACATCCTGGTTCTGAAGAAATGGATTGCTAGAATTTTGTAGTGGGTTACTCTTGAACTTGAGATCTTCAGACAAAGACCAGATGACTTTTTATTGGATTGTGGGTAAAGATATTTTTGGTCAGGTAGATTTTGGACAAGGTGGCTTCTTAGATCTTTTCCACTTGTTGTGATTGTCTAAGCGTTGAAAGAAAAGAAAAATCAGTTATGAGGAGGTCACAGATGGTGACCAGAACATACAGTAATAATCTATCTTCAGTCATCCAACAAGCATCCATTAAGAGCCTTTTATGTCAGGCACTGTGCTAAGTGTGAGAGGTGCAAATACAAAGAATGAAGAAATTCACATTACTCTGAAGGAACTTGCATTCTTCTTATTAGAGCATTTTTCTATCCCTAGTCCAAGTTCTATGCTGGTTTATCTTCTCAGTCATGTCCAACTCTTCATCAACCTTCTTGCCCCCAATACTCAGCCCATTTATCAAATGTTGAAATGTCCTTACAATGCAGGATGAGTTGATTATAAGATGAACCTTCACAAAAGACTCTTAAAGACACTCAAAAAAAGCACCCTCTCCAAACTCTGACCACATATACATACACTTTCCCACATACCATCCCCACATACACTTGTCAAAAATGGGCTGCTCTAGGAGCCCTACTGGGACATGCTATAGCTACCATCTTCTCTCCCTACTAAACTTTATTAAAGATGAGGGTCAAGAAAAAGGTGTTTGATGGAAGTGATGGGACACCTGTCCATCCTTTGGTAGGAAGGGAAAACCTCTTATAAAATATTGAAGGAGGGAGGGAATGCAGAGAATCTATCCCCTTCCCCATCTCACCATCTGGTCTGCTATCCCATTCCAGGGCTAAAAGTCATCCCTGTCTCTTTCCTTCTTCTCTCCTTGCAGCTTACCATTGAGATTCTGGGTCAACATGATCAAGAACCCCCAGTTTGTATTTGACATCCACAAGAACAGCATCACTGATGCTTGCCTCTCTGTGGTGGCTCAGACATTCATGGATTCCTGTTCCACGTCGGAGCACCGCCTGGGCAAGGATTCCCCATCCAACAAACTGCTCTATGCCAAGGACATCCCCAGCTACAAGAACTGGGTAGAGAGGTGAGTGCTGGGAGGGGAGAGATCAAGGGGACCTCCTTAGGAATGTTCCATTTCACCAGGTCAGGAAATCCTAGGAGATGTATCACAAACTGGAATTTCTATAGGGCAAAGAATTTTTACTAATAACTCATTGAATCCTGACAACAACCCTGGGGGAATAGGTGCTATCAAAATCCCCATTTTGCAGATTAGGAAACTGAGGGTGAGGGCTATTAAGTGACTTGCTCAGGCTCACACAACTCCTAAGTGTCAAAGGCCAAATTTGAAAGAAGGTCTCCCTGACTCCAGGTCCAGCGCTTTATCCACTGTGCAGTCCCAGAGGCTCTCTAGAATTTCAAGCAAAGATAAGAGGAGGGAGAAGTACTTAGAAACCAAATAGGAAACCTTCCCCAAGTTCAATAATTGAAATGCTTGTGTAAGGGACAAAAACAGAGAAGATGGGTATGTGATCTTTTATAGTTCCCTCCCCTCATATATCATCAGCAAGCATGTTCTTTCTCCTCCACCATTCTATTCTGTTCCATATGGATTGTGAGACTTCAGGCCAGGAGTCCCTCCCATAAATATTTTAAGTCCTCTCCCCCAGATTGTTGAGAGGTGCACAAGCTTTCCAGTTGTTTTGTTCTCCAGTTTCAGTAGAATTTGGGCTAGTTTTCTGAACCACTTTGAACAAATCCTTGGGTCACATCATGACAATAACAATATATTGACTACCAAAGTACTGACATCCCCTTTGGGTCATTTTTCAATAGTACTTTGTAGTGATCAATTAATACTCTAATATTTAGCTCCACATAGTGACATCTGTGAAACAGCTGCCTTTCCTCCATCATTCCCATCTCCATGTGCTTATAGAACAAGACTTTGCTTAGCAAAAGGTCAAAATCTATATGAGAATTGAGCCCTTAACCTTAGACTTAGGAGTACCACTTACCAAATGTCTAATAAAACTTGTCCTCATTACTTTAATCCTTCCAACAACCCATGAAATTCTGTGGGCTAGAGGTATAACTATCCTTTTTGGTGCCTTGAGCAAACTTTATAAAATGTGCCCTCAAATTGGCTTCTTAGATAAGTCCCATTGCAGGTGGAAGGGCGGAGATTGATACTGAGATAATAAAGAGATGGATATAAAATAATAGGGCAGGAGGAAGGAGAACCTAAGGTATCATAGCCAAAGAAAGGGAATATCTGGCAGCTTCCTAGTTAACTAGTCATTCTTACTAACATACTAAGGGCAGCTATTTCTTTCCTTTGAAGGTGTGTAAATCACATCAGGGTCCTTTATATTTTGACATCAAACCATATTAGGCAACCTCTGATCAGACCCTGCCCTTATTTTCCTCTGAATTGAATAATTGAAATTTTGAAAATTGAAGAATTGAATTTTATAGTAGAGGGACTTTGTGATTGGAGAAGCCCAAGGGACTTGCCCAGAGGGGCAAAGGTCGACTCCAGATTCAAGTTCTCCCAAATCCTAGTCCAGTGTTGTTGGTCATAGCTTTTTTTCTCCTGTACTTTGAATTTTGAGTCTTTTCTTTCTCCCTGGGGATCACAGAACACAAGTGGAAATCATGATGGGGAATCTCAAATCGAATACTTTTTTTCCCCAAAGCAAATTTGTAGAATGTGAAATATAGAGACTAGAATGAAAGAAGTAGAAACAAAAAACCTAAGTTCAAATTCTTATTCAGCCATTTATTGTCTGGCGATCTCAATGTCATTTTAACTTCCTTGGACCACAGTTTCTCAAAATGAGAAGACTAAATAAGCTTGAAAGTCTCTAAATCTATAAACTGTGTGATAAAATGGAAAAGAAAGATGCACCCTTGTTTTTTCTCTAAAGAAGACACTCTTTTCTCTTTACATAATCCTGGGAAGCAGCTCCCATTTTCAAAAAGGGAAGAATAAAATATATGGGCAAAGAGTAAAGCTTTCCTAGTGTTAGCCCAAAAGCCAGGAGCACAACTAGTCCTCCAGGGACCTGGTCCTGCTTCCCATGCCTGAGTGTTGCAGTTCTGCAAAAAGAGTTGTGATTTCCCTACCCTGCCCCCCTCTTCTCCATCTCTTGCTATCTTTACTGCCACTCCCTCCACTCTGATATGTGTGTGGTAAGCATTAAGTCATGTCTCTCTGGGAAAGAGCATTTTTTTTTGCAGCTGCTTCTTTTGTCTCTAGTGTCCAATTGTGTCTGATACACCCTCAAAGCTCTCAAACCCCCTCACCCAGACAGTGGACTCATTCTTCTGAGAATGGGCTCTGCAGCATGATCTATTTCTTTGCTGGTAAAAAGAGATGTGGCAGTAGAGGTGGGAAGTACTGGGGCTACACATATTTATCATGGCAGCAGAGCTTCCAGAAGCAGAAAGATGAATTAAAGGAGTGAAATCAATGGGATTTTGTTGGTTATCCTCCTCCCTTTTTTCCTTCCTCCCTTTCTTCTTCCCTCCTTTTCTTCTTTCTTCCCTCCATTCCTTCCTTATTCCCTTCCTTCCTCCCTCTCTTCCTCTCCCTCTCTCTCACTCTGTCTCTCTGTGTCTCTCCCCTCTCTTCTCCCCCCCCCCTCTCTCTCTGTTTCTCTCTCTCTCTGTGTCTTGTCTGTCTCTGTGTGTGTCTCTTTCTCTTCTCCGTGTATGTTTCTCTCTCTCCCCCTCATCTCTCTGTCTCTCCCTGTCTCTTCCTCTGTCTTCTTCCTCTCTTTCCCCTCCAGGGATCCACTAGAGGGTACAAACATTTAGGAAACATCTGCACAAAGGACCCTTCCCCCCTACACATCCAGTTTGTCAGAGTTGTCGCCATCACATGTGCCCACACTGGGCTAATGACCTCCCTTCTGCTTGGTGTTAAATGAGATTTCTCTCAAGCAGCTGCTGTGGGTCACGAGCAGCCCTGGTCCACTTGGTTATTTTTAGGAGAGGTTTGACGGTTTCCATTTCTTACACCACTAGTTTCTTAGCAACCAATAGGACTCGCCGGAATGCCACCTCTTCCCTTGCTTGAAGCCCCTCATCCTTTCCTTGTCTCCTCTGGGCACTTCTGGGGTGGGGAATGGAGAGGGAGCTGAAGACCAGAAAGGGGAGAGCTGGTGATTCATTCCCCAGATGCATCCCTGGGCCATTTAAGAATAATGAATTTATTCAACTTTCAGTCCCTGAAACTCACTGGCTGTCTGGTTAGTTTTTTGGGGAAACTGAGGCACAGGAAGTCATGATTAGTTTAGACTCCCACAGGAAGTCCAGGTCAAGCTTAAGGCTCTAATTATCAACTTCTCAGTATCTCATGTGTTGACCACACCCCTGAGCCCCTGGCAGGTGCTGTGTCAGAAAAGTAAGTCTAAAATGTAATGGACTTCAGAATGTCAAGTCCTCAGGTATGATCTTGGACTGGTCACTTTTTCCTGGACTTCAATTTCCCTGTCTATAAAATGAGAGGGTTGGAGTTGTTTGACCCCTGAAATCCCTTCAATCTTTTGAGCTATGATTCCATAATACTTGAGTGACAGAGAGACAGAGAAGACAGACAGACAGAGAGAGACCCAGAGGGAGAGACAGAGATGAAAGAGAGACAGAAAGACAGAGAAAGGTAGAGAAGAGAGAGAGAGAGAGTCAGAGACAGAGGTAGAAGAGAAAAGAGGAAAGACAGAGACAAAGAAAGAGACAGAGAGAGAGAGAGAGAGAAAATTAAATTTATGTTATGCTCTTCTTTCCATGGTAGAGAACTGAGTGTGTTAGTCATTTCCCCTGGGTCTATGATAGCCAAAAAATTAAACTCACCAGATCTTATGCAGTCTTACTCTCTCTTCAAAATTGGTAGGAAATAAATGGGCTTAATTAAGTAACATCTCATCCTTTAGATCAGACCTTTATACATTGGGGCCAGCTGATTCTGGCCCCCCACATAATGAATTTAGCATTCTACAGTAGGACTTAAACTTTTTCCAGGTACAATCCCTTTGTACCCAAGGAATTTTTATATGTTCCCAGGTATAGAGGCATATAAAAGTTATACAAATCAAATACTGATAACAAATCATAATTTCACACCCACATTCAGTTATGAGACCCATATGGGATCACAAACCACAGTTTAAAAACCTGAGTTCTAGTGAATCTTCACCTATCTATACATCTTGTGCCTGGTTCAAAGTCTTTTGGGTAGCAGCTCAATGCAGCCCCATAGACTCTCTTCACCATCATTGTTGATGGTGGGCTTTGGATATTGCCTTATGTCCAAAACCTTAAGAATTTCATCAAATCCAGCCCTTTCCTCCTATCTTTCTATCTCCAATTTAGAAGTACTAGAAGAATTCTAAATTTATGTGGCAGAGTATTTAAGTTTATTATGAATCCCTTGGGATTTCTCTTTCCTATTTACCTTTTCATGCCTTTTTTGAATCTAATATCTTAAAGTCAAAATTTCTATTTAGCTGTGATTCTTCCATCAGCAATATTTGAAAGTCTTCTATTTTATTGAATGTTCATTCCCCCCTCCCCCTGAAGAATTATAATCAGTTTTGCTGGGTTGGTGATTCTTTACTATAATCCTGACTCCTTTGCCCTCCAGAATATCATATTCCAACCCCTCTGGTCCTTTAATGTAGAAGCTGCTAAATTTTGTGTTATCTGACTGTGGCTCCACAATGTTTAATTTTTTTTCTTACTATTTGCAATATTTTCTACTTGGCCCAGGAGTTCTGGAATTTAGCTATGATATTCCTAGGAGTTTTCATTTTGAGATCTCTTTCAGGAGGTGATCAGTGGATTCTTTCTATTTCTATTTTACCCTCTGGTCCTGGGATATCAGGCCAGTGTTCCTTGATAATTTCTTGAAATAGAATGTATGGCATATTGTAAGGTAATATGATGGATAAAGCATTGGAGTTGGGGTCAAGGAGACTTTACTTGAAATACTACTTCAGACAGTGATTAACTATATGGGTTCTTCATTTGTAAAATGGGGATAATACTAGTGCCAACTTCCCAGGGTTATTATAAGAGTCAAATGATATCTCATTATGTGTAAGTTACTTTTCAAATCTTAAATCCCTAAATGCCTGAAAACTGCCACTTCTCTCTGAGAAGATAAATTGAGATTGCATATGTAAATATGAGATTGCTATGAAATTATAAATTATCATAGATATAGAGAGCTGGAAGAGACTTCTGAGGTCATCTATTCCAACCTTTTCATTTCATAGATCAAGAACTTGAAGCAAATGGAGATGAGATGATATTTCCAAGGTGTCAAAGGTAGTAGGCATAAGAGGGGAGATTTGCAGTCAGGGGCCCCAACTCCCAAATCAACACTCTTTACCCCATTATCACCTTTTTTTCTTCATAGCAAGTTATCACAATAGCAATAACACTCTTAGGCCAGACTTGCTTAGTACCATAAAGTCTATATTTCTATAGATGATGAGAATAAATGTGGTACAAAACTCCATGGGGTAGGCAAGCAGAAGAACATAGAGAGACTTACTTTTGTCCAAGTTCAAAGAAAGTTGATGGTGATTTTCCTTGGCCTGACCATCTCTGCCACACTATCCCAGTCTTAACTAGCACATACTCACCTAGCAACCCAAGTACCAGCCCACATGGTAAAGTCTGAATTCCTTTCTTCACTGACCTTGAAAACGTCTTTTTTCTCTGACTTCTACTAAAAATAAAATTGAGGTAACATACATGACATAGTGGATAGAGTGCTAGCACTGAGTTCAAATCCAGTCTCATCTGGGGACCCCAGACAAGTCAT
The DNA here is from genome assembly GCA_023553655.1 of Myrmecobius fasciatus. Taxonomy (NCBI): domain Eukaryota; kingdom Metazoa; phylum Chordata; class Mammalia; order Dasyuromorphia; family Myrmecobiidae; genus Myrmecobius; species Myrmecobius fasciatus. Next base: position 75,807 of record JAJPUD010003423.1, read on the forward strand.
TTAACCCTGTTTGCCTCTGTTTCCTCATCTGTAAAATGTGCTGGAGAAGGAAATGGCAAACCACTCCAGTATCTTTGTTAAGAAAATGCCATTATAAAGGGTCATACATGAAAATGAAATTAAACAATAACAGCAACATCTCAGAAACTTTGGTCCACTCCAGCTCTAACATTAATTCTCTAAGATTCTGTCTCTAAGATTAATGTCTCCAAGGTATGAAGCAATGAGAAGACCACCTTATGGGGAGAGAGCTCAGGTTGCTTCAGGTCCAACCTCATTCATTTTACAGTGGTTTTAAGAGAAAGAGAAGCAGGCTTAGGATAGTGGATAGAGAGTGGATTTGGGAACCAGAAAAACCAAGACCCTGCCCCCTTTGACATCTTCTGGCTTGACAAATCACCCGATCCCTCAGTTCTAAGACAATTCCCCAATACTTTAGGTTTCAGGGCTACCTTGCCTTGAAGAAAGAAGTTTCCTCACCCAGGAATTTTCTTTCACAATGAAAACACAGGTATGATCCCTATTTCCTAGCCTCTAATGGAGAAGTTCTTCTCTCTATTTCACATAGAAAATGAATAGGACCCAGGAAGATTTCCCAGCATTACCATAAGTACTCATAGTAACCACCCCCCTAGAGAGTCCACAGATATCCAGAATGATATTACAGGAGAAAGAGATCTAGACCTACAGGTGAGGATTTGGGCTCAATCCTACCCTTTAACTTTACTGATTCACTTAATCAATCTGTGCCTCAGTTTCCTCATCTGTAAAATCTGTAGACTGGTAGTTTCTAGCATTGCTTCTAGCTCTTCATAGAACTTGAAGGAACCTCAAAATTCATACATCTTAATTTTACAGATGAGATAAGAAGTCCAGGGAAGTTGTGACTTGCCTAACATTACACAGACAGGAAGGGTCAGTGAAGTGATGGGATTTAAATTCAGATCCTTTGATTTCTTCCCATTATGTAACACTGCTTTCCCAAGGCTGATGTTGGGAGTTTAAAAAATGCATACAGAAGTGGGAGAATCTAAAGGTGGGAATGGGGGCAGGTGATAGGGAAAGGAGGGGAGTTCACACTCAAACCCAGTATAAACAGGTGTTGTGCAGAAATGGCTAAAAAAGGTCCAGATCACAGCAAAACTATCCAAGCAGAACACACTGTGTTGGATAAGAAGGTACAGTCCTATCTGATCTTTCTGTCTCCCAGAGTTTGCTGGGAAAATCTGGGAAGGATTGCCACCTTGTCTCATTCTTCCATCTTCGGGCCATGAGTGCATCCAGTTAAATCCCCAAGAAGCAGCCTTTCTGGGAACCAACTCATTGACATGCAGGGATCTCAAAGGAGGAAATTGGAGTAGAGGGGCTGGGTCTGACCTTTCCCTTCCTAGCTGCATAGCCAGCTGACTGAGAACACTTGTTTGAAGTTCATTAACAGGGCTTAATTGCATTCTTCACAATCAATAAGCCGTCTCTGTACAGGAGCCAAGCACAAAGGCCACCACAGCAAGTGCTGAAAAGGAGGCAATTGTGCACACAGCAGAGAGAGCTTCACAGTGGGGTCCCTTTACCAGGCTTGAGTGGTGCAGGAGAGGGTGTGGGAGATAAGGGGACACTGCAGGAAGGGGACAAAGGATCAAGGTTGGACCAGCTCTGCCCTGCAGGGCCCAGCAGAGGCACCTGAGAGGCAAGAACCCCAGAAACTGGGGTCAGAGATGGCAGAGACCCAGCCCTCCTCCCATCCCCCCTTACAATCATCCATCCATCCCTCTGGGCCCAGGGAGGGTGTACTGTCCATAGTCATTCGGTTTGATTTGTGATATGATGATAAAAATCATAGCATCACCAAATTGAAAGCTGGAATGAACCTTGGAGATCAACCTGTCCAGCACCTTCACTTTACAGATGAAGAAATAAATAAATCAAAAGACTTGGTGAAGATCATAGGGGTCATAAAAAAGCAGCACCAAGATTCAAACCCATGCCCTTTCACCCCAAATTCACCTTGGCCCCTAGAAGACCAAAGTCATAGATTTTATTGCCATTTGTAGCAGATAGCCTAAGGCACAGGCCAAACTCTAAATCCTCATTGGAGGCTCTCTCATTAACAATGGAAGGCATATGAGAGATTATGGATAATTTTATGCAAACCCATTCTCACCAGAAGAAAAAAAATATTCTTAAACAAGGGACAGAACAACCTTCTTCTATTCCCCACTACTCATAAAAAAGTTTCCTTTTAAAAAATTAGAGAAAATAATTAGGGAGTTTAATCATGATAGATAAGGCTTGATGCAATAGATTAGAGATGCTATGTAAAAATTCTTGTTTCATTTTTATAAGAAAATGTATCATAGTGCCTCATTCTACTCCTCAATACAATGGAAAAGAAGGAAATTTGTGGCTCCCCAATTATGACATAAAGATAAATTAATGGATTTTTAAAGATATATAGTATAAGGATTAATGTGTAAAAATGAAAGCCAAACATCATTAATCAATCATATCATCTAAGAAATATAATACTTTCAGGACAGAGATTTCAGAATGAATTTTTTTTCAAATTTCTTGCATTTCTTTGAATTTCTGTCACTGTGCTTGCATCAAGCAAAGTACTTGGCCCATAATAGGTACTGAATAAATTTTTGGTGATTGATTGATTGATTTAAATAGATTGGACTTCAAATCAGGCCACAGGGAGCCATATTTGTTCCATGACCTTGTAGATTTTGGCAGGAGAGTAGTAATGGGTTTAGGAAGCAGAATCCCAGGTTTATCATCCAAGCAAGTTCTCAAGTACCTTTCCTGGTTCTAAATCCAATTACTTCTTCTCATCAAGGACCAGAAGATCCTTTTTAGGATCTTCTTTCAAGGAGATCCTTTCTAAGGGGAGAAAACAACTTTAGTAGCAGCATGATAGGCACTTAAGAAATGTTTATTAATTGATTGATAAAAACAACATTAGGTGCAGTCAGATCATATGAGTTCAAATTTTGCTTCAGGTGTGTATATCTAGGTGATAATGGACAAATCACTTGTTCTCTTTGGATCTTAGTTTCTCAAAAAAATAAGGGAAGAAGTGAGTGACCTGAATATACTGATTTTCTTACAAACTCTAGATCCTAGGCCATAAAAAAATGAGGAATTTTATTGTTTAGTTGTGTGCAACTTTTCATGATCCCATTTAGGGTTTTCTTGGCAAAATATAATGGAGTGGTTTGCCATTTCCTTCTCTGGCTCATTTTACAGATAAGGAAACTGAGGCAAACAGGTTTAAGTAACTTGGCCAGGGTCATACAGCTAGGAAGTTTGAATTCAGATCTTCCTGACTCCAGGTCCAACACTCTCTTCACTGCACTAACTGTCCTTATAAAGAAATGAATCATGAAGAGCTAATATTCATATGCATGTGTGAAATGTGTTGGGAGAGGAGAATGGGGGAAAATCTATCTCTCTTCCCCAGTGTTAGCTCATGACTTGTACCCCTTGCTCTGGGGGCAGGGCAGCTTTAGCATCCCCTTCTCCATCATTCCCTGTATCCTTGGTCCCTGTTCTAGTTTCAATGTTGAGTTCACAATCTCAGAGCCCCGGCAACCACATCTCAGTGCTGTGAAGCTCCCCAGTCCTCGCCTTCAATGAGAGTTCTCCAGCAGTAAATTGAACTGTCATTTCACCAAAGCACTTGAGCCTGATAGCTGGTGTACCACTGAAGTGGCTCCCCTGTCAGCCTGTCTTCCCACCCCAGGGCATTGATAGGAAAGAGAGAAGGGAAAAGAACAGGCTCCTAGTGAATGGCTCCAAGGTCAATGCTGGGGGAAGAGACAAATCTAGTACCTGATTCAAGAGCAAGAAAGTATGTCCAGACCTCCAATGATAATTGCCCATTCACAGAACTCCCAGGACCTTACATGCATGATCTCAAGCATCCCCCTAACTTTTAGGTCAATATTCTAATCTTTTGAGGGTATTAAGGGTTTAATTGAGACATAGGCAAAGGGTTAGGTGGTGGTCCCAGGTGTCCCACATATCAGATCATCTCCAGTTCATAAACACAGGAACTTGTTTAGAACAGAAAAGCCCAGAAAGGAAATTGGTCTTCTTTCCTAAATTTGAGATGGGAGGAGTCTTTCCAGGTCACTTATTGTGTAAGATCCCTCTTCTATGGGAGATTCAGAATAACCTGAGGATTCTTAGTTGAATGAATGGAATTTAACAGTCAATAGGAATTAAGTCTCAACTTCCACCTCACTGGTAAGAGGGAAGGCAATCTAAAAAGACATTGATGTTATCAGGGATGGGAGGGAGAATTAATTCCAAGTCCATATTTAAAGCCTCCTTAATCTGCTAATATTTGTTAGAGCTAGAATTCTGATGGCACAGCTGCAGGGAGGTTGGGATAATTATTATCATGTATTAATAATAATATAATCAATAATTAATATCCTCCTGATAATGAAACGATGAAGAGAACTGAAGATTACAAGCTCAGCCTTACTCTCTTCCCTGAAGTCAGCAAAAGATAGCGATCAGATACTCTATATTTATAACCTATAAATGATCACCTCCAGGTGTGTATGATCCTGGATTTGGAAGCAAGGATTCCTGACTTCTATTTGTAACTCCCCTTCTGTTTTTCTGCCATGTTCATCATTAACTTTGATCTCCTTGAATTGGGCAAACAGGGGTCCTCGGAGTTGGAGGGGAGGGGGACAGGTGGAAGAGTGGGAACTGGATGTCTTTGGGGCACTGGAGGCTTATAGCTCCTCATTAGGAAACTGGGGAGCTTTTCTTTGGCGGGGATGGGGGGGGAGTTGGGTTTTGGCGCATAAAATGTCATATTGCAGAAATTAAAAATGTAAATGTTGGCATCCAATTAACCAGTTGACAGCAGTGCACAGCTGCAAGTGACAGTGACTGATTGCCTTCTGCCAGCCTCCTACCCCCCATCCTCACCCTTTCCCCTTCCATCCCTTGGAAAGGAAGAGGACATCAGGAAAAAGTGGCTATATTAAAGAGAGATTGTGGTTCCTAGTTGGAACCAACCAACTCCAGCCTTGTAGTGGACAGAGCTCTATAGCTGCTGACCCTTGATTGAAAAACTTGGAGTCAAATCCTAGATCTATCACTTACCATCTATGTGACCAAGGGCAGGTGACATTCATCTCTCTGCGTCTCAGTTTCCTCCCATGTAAACTCATCTCCAAAATCCCTTCCCATTCTAATCAAAGTCTTTGATGTGTGGATAGCACACTTATGTGGGATTGTCAGATTTGTAGGGGTCTTGTATATCTGAGGAGATACCATAGGACACTGAGTCTATTTTGGTTGCAGTGCTGATGGGAGAGAAAAGAAATGGAGAGAGGAAGGAGGTGTTCTTAATGCCCCCCCGGCTCTCCCTCTCACCAGTTCTGCCTTATTTCCTATTTGATGTAGCTCTCTTAACAAAAGAAAAAGAAGAAAAAAGATAGGATTTCAGAGGAGAGCTTTGGGTACAGAACCTAGGAGAGGGCCTGCCTGCCTCAGCTACATATATAAGACTTCTCAGGGCCTGAATTGGGTATTAGTGCTTTTGAGAGGCAGCTAAGTGTTATAGATTAGTGGTTTCAAATTTAAATAGAAATGGAGCCTGCTGCCCCATATTCACTTAGAAAACCACAAATTAACATTATTTTATGTTGTATTGTATCTTTATTATTTTGTTAAACATTTATCAATTACATTTTAATCTGGTTCAAACTTTAATGGCCACAGTCTCTGAGGCTCTGGATAAAGAACAGAGTAATAGCCATGGAGTGAGATAGATTCAGGTTCAAATTCTGCTTCAGATACTAGCTGTGTGACACTGGGCAAGCCAGTTAACTCCTCTGTGACTCAAGTTCCTGATCTGTAAAATCAGGGGTTTGGAGCAGATAAGATTCTAAGGTATTCTAAGTCTATGATCCCATGAAAGAGATAACCCATTGCCTTGCACAAGGGTAGGAATTTGACTTCTATTGCCAGACTCAAAGGTCAATCAGTCAGTCAGCAAGCATTTACTAAGTTCTTACTATATGCTACTGGGACAGCTATGGGCACATTGGATAGAGTGCCAGGCCTGGAATCAAGAAGACTCATCTTCCTGAGTTCAAATTCAGCCTCAGACATTTATTAGCTATGTGATCCTGGGCAAGTCCCTTAGCCCTGTTTGACTCAGTTTCCTTAATCTGTAAATATGGAATGGAGCTAAAAAAGACTTTTCTCCAGTTCCTTTCCAAGAAAAGGCCAAATAGGGTCACCAAGAGTTGAACATGACTGAAAACAAGATTGAATTCCTGTGTTAGGCACTATATTAAGGGCTGGTAATAGAAATGTAAGCAGAAAAATAAATAAGCTTACACTCTATGGGGGAAGACAACAAATAAAGGGGAGCTGAGAAAGAGGGGAAGGGTTGGTAGAGAAAGTCCTGTGGAAATGAGTCAGAAGTTCAGTCTGGATAAGAATGATGAGCAGTTAATAGAGACCTGGGCCTCCATCATCAAATGGTTCTGGAATGGCCCAGTCAGAGACTGGTCAAGGGACCTGAGGGTATGTCCATGGTGAGCAGCTGTCTAGGAGCAGCCCCAGCCCCAAGAGGTTCCCATCGTGTGCCCATGGCTCTCCATAAGTGGTTGTGGTCCCCCCACTGTTTTT
>JAJPUD010003423.1:82485-96852 GCA_023553655.1 Myrmecobius fasciatus
ATCTGGGGGTCTCTGCTCCAAATATTGTGGTCCTAAAATTTCTCAAGTGCTACCCCCTAAAGAATCCCCCTCAATGCCTTCCAAAGCATAGCTCACATGTAATCAGTCTTTGCTACCATATATGGAAATCTCAAGATACAAACCATACCCAGAACAGTAATCCTGTCTCATTACTCATTTTTGGCTCAACCCCAGTTAACAAATAAATCAGGTTTTTATGATCATATTCACTTGTCCTTCCTAATTCTCCTTGACTTCTAACGGCAGTCCTGGGAAACCATATCCTCATAGTTTTTCCGAGCACTAAATGAAGTCAGACCCCTTCTTTCTAATCTCCAAAGTATCTCTTTCCCTCCCACCTCCCAACTCTTATTTCAGGTTAATCCTAGTTTCTTTAAAGCTCCAAGGACACCAACAAGGCAGCTCACTTGAATTCTGCACACAAGTTTCACTGACTGAGTCCCCTTTTTCCTGGACCTCAGCCCAGGACAAAAAGTCTGAAGAAGGATCCTGTGTACTATCTCCTAAACTCAGTTTTTCTGGAGTTCCAAATTTTTCATAATTCTGGCTCCCAAGGTCACCAGCCCATCTAAATGTCACGGACTTGTCTTTCTTGGTCTTATGAATCTTATAAATCAACAAATGCATAAGCCTTGACATAGCAAAAGCCCTATCATATTTCAATTAATGTAGCTCCAGCTACACTAGGGTGATTCTTAATTTTCCTATAATCAGAGGGCAAAAACTTAAGTAGAATTAGGTACAGCATTGAATCTTGTCTCTTACTTCCAACCTTTCTACTATAATACAGAAGGGACTCAGGTGAGTGGCCATGTGAAGGAGATGCTGAGACTACCCTGCTCCTCAATCCTAACTTTGCTCTTCTTCATCAAGCCATCTGAATTAATAAGAACTTTATTTTTTTCACTTTAAATGTTTTTGTTTTTATTTATTATTTTATTTTATTTTTTACCTTTGTTTTTAAATTTTTTAACTTTTAGGATCTCTCTCTGATTCCTACACACAATTAAGAAACAACATGTGAAATTACACAAAACATTTCCATTTAAGTCAAGTTGTGAAAGAAAGCATGGATCTACCAGCCTAATGAAAATTAAAACCTAATGTTAATAGCTTTAGAATTATATTTATGTAAATTATATGAAAGCTTATATAGTACTTTAAAGTTTGCAAAGTACAGCTTTTCATCTGCTATCTCACTAGATCCTCCCAACAACCATGTGAAGCAAGTGCTCTTGTTATCCCCATTTTACAGATAGGCTGAAAGAAGATGACTAGCCCAGGACTACACAGCTAATAAATGTCCAAAACAGGATTTGAATTCATGTTTTCCTGACTTCAAGTCTAATGCTCTATACACTATGATCCTAACCTGGGTCCCATTATGTTCTCAGTGTCTGGGGTATGGGGTGAATGAGTGGGACACAAAGAGAAACATATAAAAAAAAGACACATCAGACCACCAAGCATTTGTAAGTACCTATGTGCTAGACACTGTTCTAGGTACTGAAGATTACTATTATTTGTTCTTTATTCTCAAAGAGGACTATGACTTCAGGGAGGGGATGCCATGACATGCAAGTGAATTAGATATAAGTAAGGGAGAGCTTTGCAAAGTCACCTGCCTCATTTCCCCCTCCAGAGCCATCTGGGCCCAGTGGCCAGGTTTCGATCAAGATGACCAGAGATGGCCCTGGATGCAGTGGAAAACTGGCATTTTTAAACTAAGGTCTTCAATAGGTCTCAGTTTGACCGAGGTAATACCCATCTAGTAATTAATTCTAAGTATCAATTGAGGCAAAGAATCTCTTCTTTCATCTAGTCCAAAAAAGATATAGATAAATAAATAAATGAACCTGGAAAGGGAAGACCCTCATGGTTTCTGGCCAAAGAAGAAATGACTTCTATTTACATTCAACCTGTGTCAATCTGGACCCAAACAATGACCAAATGGGCCTTGGCCCAGGACCAATTATTGGTGGCCAATTAGAATCAGATTAGTTTTACAAAACAAGAGACACTAGACCAAAAAATCTTGCTCTCCTTCCTCTTTCCATCTCTTGATTATTTTTCTATCTTACACCTAACTGACTTATTTTCAATTTCCCTTCATTGGGCCCCCCAGTATAGAGGAAGGTATTGGAATTCCAACCAGAAGATCTCAGATTGAGCCTCAGCTCTACTACGTACTAACAGTGTGAACTCGGGCAAGTTATTTATTTTTTTTGAAAACTGTTTTAGCACCTGTGAAATGGGTATAATATTGGCACTGCAGATGCGATTGTGAGGAAACCACAGAAAACAGTCCAAAGTGACATATACATACATTTCCCCCCACTTCCCTTCCCAATTCTCAAGGATTCCCACTTGTAAGAGTCCTTTCTGTTCTTGAAATTTCTAGACATTATGACCAGGATTTGTTGTGAGATAGATGCTGTCTTCTCCAGCTTTCAGATTCTATCCTGGACTCCATAGCCATTCAACGAAAGACTCAAAAAATATTCATTTTCAAACTTGTATGACTGCAGGCAAGTTAATCCCTCTCTGGGGCTCAGTTTGTGAAAAGGTTGAGCAAGCCTGAAGTTCCCTCTAGTTCTGACATTGTATGAACCTTGATATTGAGGGATAGTGACAGAGATGTCTGGGTCATTATTTTTCTGCCCAATATCCTCACAGACCAACCTTAAGTTTGACAAAAAAAACCAGAGAGCATCCTGGCAGAACCAGCCCAGCAGAATGATGAAGTCAGCACTTACTGTCATTTGCCACCTTTCTGGCTTCCCTTTCCCGCCCCTAGGAACAACCTCCATAGCCTCAGCTCTTCAAGGAAGTCCCAGGCTCTCTTCAACTTCTCCTTCCTCCAGCTCTCAGGAAAAGAACTGATAAACTGAGCTACCTGTGACATAGAAAACTTAACATGCTTTCGTACCCAGAGGTAGTCACTTCGCAGCAAAGCTCAAACTGGTGACTCTCTGATGGTGGAATTTCAGTTAGTGAGGCATTTATTTTGGAGGGTTGGAGACCTTTTTAGCATCCTCCAGACAACCATGTAGTGAGCCTAGCTCTTGTATTATCTTATTTGATCCTCTTGCATTAGGACATGGAATTATAGATTTAAAATTGGAAGGGATCATTAGAGATCAACTGAGACTGGACCCCTCACTTATAAGTCCAGGAAGATTCAGGCAGCTCATAAGTGTCTGAGGTAGGATCTGAACTCAGGTTCTCCTGACTCCAAGACCAAAGGGCTACCTCCTATGACATGGAGCTTCATGGGGATAGTGCAAGTATTATTCTTCATATTACATAGATGAGATGCCTGAGAGTGAGGGCTCTTTCCCATCATGTATGTAAGGAACAAAGCAGAAGGTGGGGCATCCCAGGAAATGGCTCAATCTCCTTCAGAAATGGTCCCAGGGAAGTGGGCTGGCCAGTTGTCAAAGCTACTGGAGCCACACTGCACCAGTCATTTTAATATAATTTTTCCCTGCTGTTTACTGTCTCCTGCAGACACTCAAGTAGCACATCACTCTCTATAGGGATTCGTGTGAGCTTCTACATTTGCATTCCCATATTCACACACACACACACACACACACACACACACACGTACCTGCATGGTATACTGACATCTCCACATATCAGAATGCATCCCCACACCTCCCTTCTGCAAACCCTCTCCCCCACAAGCCCTACAAGAGTTTGCTCACCTAGCCTGACATGCTGCATGGGCGTGTACACACAGATGCACATGTATGCTCTCATACCTTGGGATGCATTTACACGCACCCTGGGCATGAGTATATGTCCAATGCACTGCCTACGGTGCACCACCAACACGCCCAGGTGCATGCTGACAGGTAATCCATCTCCTTGGTCCCTTTTCTGCAGATCCTCGGACCCTTGGACCACGATGACCAGTGTGGGAAGCAGAAACTAGCCTACAAACTAGAACAAGTCATAACCCTCATGAGCATAGACAGCTGAGAACTGTCCTTCCGAGACTCCCTTGGAGGGGGGACATACCAAGCCGTGCCTCAGACTAAATCATCATCTTTACCAAGTGCAAGTTCCGACTGGCTACAAGCATCACCTGAGCAGCGCTCTCTCTCTCTCTCTCTCTCTCTCTCTCTCTCTCTCTCTCTCTCTCTCTCTCTCTCTTGCTCTTGCTCTCTCTCTCTCTCTCTTGCTCTTGCTCTCGCTTTCGCACTCTTGCTCTTGCTCTCGCACTCTTGCTCTTGCTCTTGCTCTCTCTCCTTTTCTTCTCTCTCTCTCTTTCTGTCTCTCACTCTCTCTTCTCTCTCCTTTCTTCTCTCTTCCCCCCCTTTTTTTTGCTCTGCCAACATTCTTGGTGGGACCAAGCCACCCAGTCCCCAGCCATCCTGGAAAGACAGAAAGACCACAGAGTGGGAGCAAACAGAAGGACACAAGAGCTGAGATCTCTTTCCCAGCTGTGGCCCACCCTCATCAATCAATGGATGATGATATCTCCAAATGGAGACAAATACCCATCTCTGTGCTGCTGTTTCCCCATAACTCCTTCTTTGGATGGACCCATGGCCTAGGGAATGGACAGAGGAACTCAGTATTATGTTGGCTGGGAAGACAAGGACACAGCTTTCTCCTTCTACCTGACATCCATCTCTAGCTCTAGCCAATGGTCCCTTCACTCAGCGGCCTTGAGAAGGAAAGCCTCGCCTTCCTGGGTAAAGTCAAGGCTCCAAGGAAGAGACACCCAGAAAACTTACCCCTTCTTCTGCTTCTTTATTGCTGGAATTCCCCAGGTTGCCCTCCCTCTAATCCCTGTATTGACCAAGCTCCTCTTTTGGTTCTTTCTCCCTGGAGAAAGTCAATCGGAAAGAAAATGTTACAATGGAAAGACACCTGGATTCAAATCCTTTCTTTATTTACTACCTGTATGACCTTCAGGTTCCTCATCTGAAAAATGAAGGAGATGTACTAGATGGTCTGTAATCGTCCCTTGTAGGTTTAAGTCCAATGGTTCCACGAAAAACTGTGATCTGACTCCCAATAGCACAAAAATGCAGTGTATTGGGGAAGAGAAGTGGTGGGATGGGATGGCAGGGAGATTGTGCTGTCTTAGAACAAGATTTCTTATTTTTCATCTACCTTCCCATTTAAATGAATCACAACCACCTCCCCAGGTCTAATCCATTGGCTCATCTCTGCCCAGGGCCTCACACTGGACGACAGAAAGCAATTGCTGCTTCAATAACTGTCTTTCTATTCCCCATCATAATCACTCATCAGGGGTCCCTTTGAAATGTGGATTGTGTCTGGGAGATGCTTTTCTCTAATTCTAAGAAAGAAATTCTCCACAGCCTTCTTTACTCTCCCAGCAGCACCCCACTATTGGGGCCGATACTCAGCTAACACACTGTCCCCGATCATGGTTCCATCAGCATCCAAGCTATCTTACCTATAACTCCCTCCCTCATTACCCTTCTGGACATCACCTGTGATTGGTGCTCCTGAGCAGCCTTAAAATGGCCAAAGCAAAGTCCTGGCTGGCCTTAACAAGGATGAATAGTGGACCTTAGACTAAGGACAAAACTGAAGGAAGAATCACTCTAATTCTGCCATCTGTCCATCCCCTTTCTTGGTTAAATCCAAAGCTTAATCCTGGGTAGGCAACACATACATACAGACAGGCAAACAGATAGACAGACAGACTGGGGCTACACAATGCATGATGGAGCATGAAGGTTAGAATCAAGAGAGACCTTAGAAGTCATGGCCCACTTGAGGAGACAAGGAAGCAGAAGAGAAGCACCTTCTAGGAGATGTGCTGGAAGGGGAGATAAGCACCATTTCCATACAACACTCCTTACCATCAGATATCTTTCTCCATCACTTATTTTTAATAGTCTAGTTAGGGAGAGAGGATGATAGTTATACTTTTCCCAGCCCTTTGGGGTAGATTGGAGGGAAGGATGGGGGTATCCTAGAAAGTGTGTGTACATGAATATGCACATGTGTGCATGTGTGGCTGGGACAGGGCTCCAAGTTTGGAGCTCTTATGTGTGTATCTGAGACTTCTGTGAGGGTTCGCCTCATAAGCAACTCATCCTGCACCTTAAGGACATTTATTTCAACATTTGCTAAATGCTTCGAGTACTCATGGTTAGAAGGGAGAGGAGAGGAAGGAGACAGTGATGGGGAAAGCTTCACCCACCTAAAAGAAGCCAGTTTAGTTGCCTGCCAAGTTTCAGATTTTGATGGTTTGAGGGCTGGGGTGGGGAGGGTGGGGAAGCAAGAAATAATGGACATCCTGGGAACAGCAGAGAATTTGACAGGAAAAAAGGGCATATTAGGTACGTGGCAAACAGAAGTAGGAGAATGTGAAAAGATTCATTTTAAAAGAGAGAAAAAAGAAAAAAATGCTTTGGTGAATGAATTGCTAGGCAGAGAAACTTAGAAATTACTTTTTAGCTGGTTCTCTTTCCTCTCAACAATTTATAGGACTAGGCAGGCTGAACAAAGTAAGCAGGGGACTGGCCAAGGAAAAACCTGGCCACTGAAACTCTTTTGCACATATGATGGGGTTGGGGAGGAAATGAGGGAGACACAGATCTATTTAACACAAGTTTGCCGAATGGAAATTGTCTGTGTGAGTGCAAATATGTATGTGTGAATAGGCTTTGATTTTCTTCTTTTTTTTCTTTTTTTTGCACAACTAGAATGAAAAAAAAAAAACAAAGAACAAGCAGCAAAGATACTGTTGTCATGGTTCTGTTGAAACTTTTATTTTTTAAAGAAATGTTATTGTTGATATTGATAATATTTTGCTGGTACAGGATTTTTTCTCCCTGTTTTTGTTGTTGAAAAAATTACAATTGCCTGAGAGAAATATATATTTCTTTAAAAAAGAAGATCACCATATCACAGCTTCCCTATTTCTCTTGGGAGATGGTATTTTAATTTGTAGAGAAGGATAATTTAGAATTGTTGTAGTTATTGTTTCTTTCTGATCCTCTGAACATCCAGTTTTTCCCTTTGTCCAGATAGCCTGGAGACCTGAAATCATGGGAATCTCCATGGCCAGAATCTGTCTTATGTTTTTTGTCACTTTTTCTTTCTATTTGTTTCATTCGGATTCTCAGTCCTCATGTGATAACTGTAGAAAACTAAGGTAAAAAGCTAAGAGAGAGAAAGATAAAGAGGACCCATTCCATCTTGCTAGCTGAGAAGCTGGGTCTTCCTCCCATTCTTTAGAAGCATCCAAAGGGTAGATGGAAATTCACAGCACTTAGGGCTACACCACTGGGGAAACAGTAAAATTAGATTGAAAGGGCAATCCTCTCCCCTTAAATTAGGAGAGGTCCTTTATTGGAGGCTAGGAAAGCCTTTATTTTTAAAGCTGACTCTCATGGTCATAGCTATACCATAAGGTAGAAACTTTAACCCTAAAATCTCTGATCAGAGCATAGGGGGGAAGAATTGATCTCTCCTCCTTCCCCTCTTCAATGTTAGCCTAATCAATCAAAAAGCATTTAATAAGCATTTACTATGGGCCAGTAGGATACAGTAGAAATAGTTCCTGTCCTCAAAGATCTTATAGAACACAGGGACTGTGATTTTTTCCTCATCCCGTCCCTACTTTATACTTTTTCTCCCAATTACTTTTGAGCTCTGGCAGTTCAGAGTGTGACCTTGTCCCTCTGAGGGGCGACTGCCTGCTCTGTCCCTTTGGAAGAATTGGTGTGACAATAGTTTAAATATAAAGGTAAAGGTGTATCCTTAAGGAAGGAAGGGAACTGCTCTTAGTTATTTCGGTCCAGGGATTGAAAGGGTTACCAGAGTTGATGTCCACAGAGATTCAATCTGCCCCTGACCTCCATCGGGGACACTGGAGTGGTTCAAACACGTGACATAGCTTTTGGATTCATCTCCATGGCATTCCTGAAGAGAAAAAAAAAAGGTTTCTTTGATTCCCTTTCCCTCAAAAGTGATTTCAGGTACAGAGACCTTCCCCAGAGTCACATGGGAAAGGGGTGGGAATGTTCCCGTGCCCAGACTGGGATTAAAATTAATCCCTTAATCTCCACCTAGATTATATTGAAAGCCCACTCTCTACCCCATAGCCAAGAGCATAGTTGGGTGCCTCTGTGCCCCTAGCCTCCAAAAGAGACACTTTAGAACAAGGATATAAGGAGGGACACAGAGACCTGAACTGATTCAATGCCAAAGAAAATAATTTAGAATTAATCTCCTACAGGGTGGGAGTGGGGGCCAGTGTCAATCTAGTCTGTTCCCAGGCAGGGGAAGGAGATGCTGGTGGGACTCCCCACCTGCCTCATTCCTTCACCTTGTCCCTTAGGTCACACATGCCCCCCTGCTTGTAACTCTGGATCCCAAACTTCCTCTGCCCTGCTATGCCTGTGTACCTGAGCCCAGCTGCATGTGTAGCTCTCAATGGCCGGCATCTTCCTCACTGCCCCTTTCATGGTCATGCATGTCTCCAAGGTCCCTCTCCTTCAGCCTCATGCACGTGTGGCAGCTTCTGCTTGGGAGTTTGTGGGGGGAAAATTCTATGATGCATGCTCTTGTCTCTGCTTTTCCCCACAGATCTAGTCTCTTACCTCCCCTCCCTCCATCAGACCTGTCCTTCTCCCTCCAACCTTCTCCCTGTCTCTCTGTCCCTCCCCATCCCTCTCTTTCTCTTTCTTTCTCTTTCTCTGTCTATGTGTGTGTTTCCTCTCTCTCTCTTTCTCTCTGTCTCTGTCTGTCTCTCTGTCTCTCTTTCTCTCTCTGTCTCTGTCTCTCTCTGTCACTGTCTCTGTCTCTACCAGTCTCTCTTTCTATCTCTGTCTCTCTGTGTCTTTCTCTTGTTCTCTGTCTCTGTCTCTCTCTGTCTCTGTCTCTCTCTCCCTCCACCTCCCTTTCTCCCTTCTCTTTCTCTCCCTTCATCTCTCTCTCCCGTTCTTCTTTCCTCTCTCTCTTCCCTCCCTCCCTCCCTCCCAATAAGCCTGGAAGCCAGTCCAAGTAGGCCCATGGTCCCAGGAGTTATGGCCACCACAATTTCTCCTTGTTCTGCTCAGCTTTACAAAGTAGGTCCATACTGAGCTGCTTTAATCAAGTCCCTGTGAGATGCTGGTGTGAGCACAAGAACAACAAACAATTTTTGATTCCCTTATTGTGGGCGTTCTCTTAGATGACACAGGCCATAGGGAACCTCAGCTCCTTCAAACATCTGTGATTTGTGTCTGTCCCAAGTCATCCTCTCTTGCTCTTGGTCCAGATCCTTTCCAGAGGACAGCCTGCTCCCCACTACCCTTATCTGCATCAGATGGAAGGTGACTGATAACTTTGGATCTGATCCAGAACAAAATTATTTGTTTTTTTTTCCTTCTTACCCATGATCTGAGTCAGAGGAGGAAGAGGAAGGGAGGCTTACATGGAAGGTCATGATAATTAAGTTGATTATCATTTGACCACTAGAGAGCTGAGGATAGTCTCAGGGGCTGTGGTGGAAGTCCTTGCTGGGAAACTTTTTTTAAATGAACCAAAATCATAAAAATGAAAATGATCAGGAAAATCCCTAGAGAATGAATGGATCCTGTTCTCTTGGTACTTAGAATGTATCTTTGTATCCAAGAGATTACTGCTTTTCAACACACCCTTTTCCATCCTTCTCTCACCCTAGAACTAGAAATAGGTCTGGGACACCTAGAAGGCTAATAATTGAAATAGGAAAGGTAAGGGAACAGATGGCAGATACAACCAGCAAGTCCCTGACATCCAACTTTTGTTGAAAAAAACACTTGTCAAGTTTTAGAAGAGCTAGCTTTGGATTCTGGTAAGACCTTAACCACCAAAGAAATCTTTGTTTTCCAGGGCAAGTCTATGAAAATCAGACTCTTAGAGTTGGAGATGCTACAAGAGATCTTTTAGGTCAATCCATCCCTGACAAGTATTCATCCAACTTCTACTTTTTCCAGTGATGGGGAGCTCACTACCTCCTGAAAAAGCCAGTTCTCTTTGAAGGGAGCTTTATTTGTTGGGAAGTTCTTCCTAAGCTGAGCTAAAACCAGCCTCTCTTTAGCTTCCATCCATCACTTTTAGCTTGCTCTTTGGGTCCAACAGAATAAGCCACCATAGTGTAATGGGAAGAGGAATGACTCTGGAACCAGAGCTCCTGGTTTTGAGCCCTGACTGTGCTCTCATGTCACCCTAAATAACTTGTATCAGCTCCAGGCATGTCAGTTTTACCATGCGCAAAATAGAGGGATTAGATTTCATGATCTCTAAGTCACAGATCTCTTCATTTCATCCCATTTCCAGATGAGTAATTTTTAAATGCTTGAAAAAAAATGTTCTTGGGTCTTGCTGCCCCAGATTTTCTTTTCTCCAGACAGCTGAATGACCAATTTAAGCATTTTTAAAATCACATTAGAAAATAAAAACACTTGTTTAGTGAGCCTAGCATTGTGACTGAGCTACACAGGAAATAGAACATTATTGAATAATTCTTATTTGATCATCTCCTTTGGACTTGTGTCTCATCTCTAGGACCAGGCCTTTCTTACAGTAGCCTTGCTTCTGTAGACCAGATAACCTTACAGAGAACATGATTATTAATTGTATGGGTTTCTTATGGTGAATTCTTTGTTAAAATTGTAAGACACTCGGAAGCTTTGAAGGTAGCAGGTGAGACTCCTTAGAAACTGAGTCCTACAGTAGTATTTGACCCTAAATTGATACACAGAGAGAATCAGTTACCCTGGCTTCGGCCTAACATAACACACCTCTGCCATATGCATCTATTTCTTTTTCCAGAATAAGGGCATCTTGGTTAATATTGGTTGATGTGGTTTCAAAAAATTATTAGTTATTATTATTATTATTATCTTGAGGGTGTCTTTCCCCCTAGGAGGGCAAAGCAAAGAATAAAATTATTGAACAATGCAAAGGAAACTTTAAAAAAAACAGACTACCTGACCAAAAATAACAAAGGGAACACAGAAAGCTGCTCACATTGACAGACCAGTCAGCAGTTCAATACGCACACAAACATAGATATAATATATATATTTTTTATTTTCTCCCTCTGGTTACTGTTGTTAGTCTGTTGGCTTGTTAAACCTTCCGTTCTTTAGCAAGAAAAGCTAGTTTAAGAAAAGCTAGTTTACCTCAGAGAATCCGTTTCCATTTGGAAACCAATTACTTCAAGTTTTGTAAAATGGCTAGCATTGCCCTCCATCCCCCATTACTAGTAGAGGTTGGGGGAAGGAAGGAAAAGGGTGGGATGTGTGCTTCGTGAACTTCTGGGACCAGAGAGTCTAGACTGATCATTGGGTACTCTGGTGGTTGGTAATGCCAGGTACACTACAGGATGGGAACGAAATGTTGGACTCCAGCCCTCCCTCCCTCTGTCAGGGTTTAAGCTGGACCAACCCATCTTTTGATACCAGTTAGCTATAGCAACCAAAAGGCACTCCCAGGCCTTGTCATTAAGTAAAGATCATCAGCAAATGAGCTGGGGTATGGGAGAATTGAAACAAAATTCCACCCTGATAGGTTCTCCCACAGCTCAATCCCAAGCCTGTAAAAGGAAGAAATAAATACATGACATGGATAAGGAATAGGCAAATGGGTGGTTTAAGGAAAAAGCTGAGCCACATGCTTGCTGTGGGACTCTCCAAGACTAGGTAGGGAGGTGGGTCATTTCTGCCCCATCATCTCCCAGCCCCAATTTGTTTCAATAAAGCTTCCACCTTAAACACTGACCCTTTGTAAAAACATATCCTTAGACAACAGTGTTAACATGAGCCTCAAAGACATGTGAATGAAATCTGTTAGAAAGGAGGTTTGGGTTTCGTTTTTGTTTTTTAAAAGAAAAAAAAAAACTATCCTAGTGAGATAAAATGATTAAAAAATAAATTAAAAAAAATAAACTTATGCTATTTAAATTGGAGCCCAGTTGTTACTTGGTAAAGGTAAGCTTCTGTACCTTTGTTATAATTAATTGTATACCTGTGTATGTAAATATAAGGCCTTCCTATTTTGCAGTCCAGAACAAAAAAAACTTATTTGTAATATAGAATAAAGTTTATTAAAAAAATAATTAAAATTGTGATTGCAAATATTCCTTTGTGCTCCTGAATCAGAATTGTAATGATTAGGAGAGGAGTTGGAGTAGGAGTGGAATGGAAGGAAAGAGGGCTGATTTTATCCATGTGGCATATTTTCCAAATAGAAAAATATATACAGGATGATAATTTTCAAGGTCAAGTGCATTTTCCAAGGTCGTGTTCAAAAAAGCCTCACATTTTTGTGATAACTTACATTTATGTAATAGCTCTTTGGGATTTATAAAATGTGGTCCCCTCACAATAATTCAATGAAGCTTACATTGCATGTATTATTATCCCTATTTTAAACATGAGAAAGCTGAGGCTCAGGAAAAGTTAGATGATCTACCTAAATCCCAGAGCTAGCTAATATCACAGATACTCTTAACCAGTTGAGTCCTCCAATTCTAAAACCAGCACCTATTCTATTTACCAGTCAGTCTCACTAAAGTCACTAAAATAAAGGCAATTGCTTAGCATTGAATTTAATGAACATCTATTAGGAGTACATTTTTATGATATTGTATTTATTATATTGAACATCAATTCAGAGAAGCTTCCTTTATCAACCTATTGTTCTCTGAGATACAAAAGGCTCAGAGTTTATCTACTCTTGTGGAAAGAATTCCAGTAAATCCAAGAAATTTCCTCATCCTATTCATCAAGAACAACAACAACAAAGCTTTATCATCTGTCTGCTATGTGCCAGGAATTGTGTTAAGCTCTCTGGAGTTTCAAAGACCAAAACAGTCTCAGTACCTCGAGGAGTTCACATTCTTTGTGGTAGATAACATGCAAACCAATGCACTCATAAGATATATCGAGAGGGCAAATTGCTCCAGGATTATTGAGCCAAGACTCGAAGGAAACCAGAGAAGCTATGAGACACAGGAGAGGAGAGAGAGCATTCCAGATATGGAAGATAGCCAGGAAAAATGAGTAAATGGAGTGGAATGTTGTGTACAAAGAGTAGCAAGAATCCCTGGATCGTCAAGAACATCGGAGAGAAAACTTGAAATGGAGCAAAAGGCTAAGATGTAAAGGGCTTTCAAAGCCAAACAGAGGATGTGATTTGGGGGTAACAGGAAGTCACTGAAACTTGCAGAATAGTGCTTTAGAAAAATCACTTTTTAATCAGTTCAGTAGAGAGAAGAGGGGAAAGAGATGAGGAAAGGAGGGAAATAAATTGGCTGTTGCAATAATCCAGGCAGGATATGGCAAGGGCTTGGCCCAGGGAGGTGGCAGTGCCAGGACAGACAAGGGGGGCATGGGGAAAAGATATGGTGAAAGTAGAAATGAAATGATATGGCAATTTACTAAATATGGAAGGGGTGATTGAAAGTGAGGAGTTACTCCGAAGATGACACTAAGGGTGGCAGCCTGTTTATTAAACAAAAATGTGTTTAAAGCAAGTCAAAGATTTATTAGCAATATTGGAAGGAAAATACTGAAATTGAAAATTAAATAAAATAATAAATTTATTATTAATAACAAAATTATTAAAACTAAAATAAAATAAATGTTTTGGCATCTATATTTTGCATATATGATATATGTATATATTTTGCATAGGTAATGAGAAGACAGAACTCATTGGAAAATACCCTGATATTGGGAAAGATTAAATGATCTGGTATTCTATGGCCCATGGGATCACAAGAAGTCAGACCTGAATGAATGATTAAATAACAACATACATTCTATCAAGGGTTCCAGAATAAAATAAAGATGCAAATAATAGTAAATTATGAAAGCAAGCTCAATTCTATTTGGCCACATGATAAAAATAGTCTCATCTGATAACTCATTGTCTATATTAATATTTGCATGTTGGTTCTGGAGAATTGGTCAACAGCTAATAACTTAAACTTGAGGCCTCAAACTCACTTAAGCATTAGGTTTTATCTCTATGGTCAAAAACTCAAATATTTTGTTTCTACAATACTTCTTTTCATGAAATCAAAATTCTCTGAGATGAAATAGGACCTCTGTTTCAGTACCTACATGTTATGAGTTAGAAAGGCAGACTCAGACACACATAATTGCATTTTACCTAAATGATACCCCAAATTCCACCATTAGGAAATTTGCTCCTTTAAGACAATTGTGGAAAATTAAAGCAGGAATCTGTTCACAGTTCCACCAACAATGTATTAGTGTCCCAGTTTTCCCACATCCCCTCCAACATTCATCGTTATCTTTTCCTGTCATTTTAGCCAATCTGACAGGTGTGTAGTGGTATCTCAGAGTT
>JAJPUD010003423.1:101852-154979 GCA_023553655.1 Myrmecobius fasciatus
TTTTTCATATCTCTTTTGCAGGGCATCATATCCTTCTTGCAAGATACTGTATCCTTCTTGCACTGATTTCAATTTATTTTCCCATTTATCCTCCAGCTCTCTTTTGAGGTTCTTTATGCAATCTTCCAGAAAGGCCTTTTGAAACGGGGACCAGTGATGGTCGCTGTTTTTTTCTGGATTTTTGTCTAAAGAAACCTCTGTATCTGAGGTCGTTTCTTTGCCTTGATAAAAGCTGTCTATGGTGAGAGCTCTCTTTTGCTTCTTCATCATTTTTTTTTTTTTTTAGACAGAGTGGATATCTCTTTAAGGTAGGGGAAAAAAAAAACCTCGGCTGAAGACGCTTTGCCCTGGGGCACTTCGGCGAGTTGACTTAAGGTGCTGGGCCGGTGGGGGCTAGGACTAAGTCCGAATTACTCCTTAAACAAGGCAAGTCTGCCAGAACACCTGTCCCCAATCAGGGCAGAGTGTCCCGAGTGCCTCAGATAAACTCCAGGTGTTTGGAATTTGGAGTTTGGAGTTTGGAATTTCTTCCACGATGAGCCGAGCTGAGTCCCACCCTCACTTCCGGCCTGCACAGTTGTAGTCTATTTATCTCTCTGTCCGAGTCCGACTAACCTGATATGAAGTTCTCCAAAGAGCCGTGCCCAAATATTTCTGAGTTCGTTGACTTGAAGATCAGTTCAGAGGCTTATTTTATTGTTGATTTGAGAGAAGATCGGAGGAGAGGCAGAAAGTCACCTTTTCATTCCGCCATCTTGGCTCCGCCCCCTCCAGTCTTTAGTATTTTTTAAAGGAGTTTTCTAGTATGTATCCCTCACCATTTCTGTTTGATCTGGGCAAGCTTTGGATAAAGTCAGAGATATCATGATTCTCATATTTGCAGAAGACCCAAATGCAGGATAGATAACGGGTTAGATATCTGAGTTGGGATTCAAAATATAAAAACAGGTTAAAACATTGGACCAAATCTAAGAGATGATGGAACAGAGAGTAAATCTAAAGTTTAGATACATTCAAAGAACTATCTTTCTTAGACTGATGAGCCAATGTTAGACTTTTCATCTGAAACTGTTTTGGAGGTCCAAGTAAATTGTGCCCTCATTAAGGGTGAACAGTGCGACCTGGCAGCTAAGAACACTAATTCAATCTTATGTTACATTAAGAGAGTCAGAGTATCCAGAACAAGAGAGGTGATTGTCCCACTATTCTCAACCCTGGATAGACCATATCGGAGTATTGTGTTTAATTCTGAATGTCCTATTGTAGGAATGACATTGACAAATGAGAGAGATAGCAAGCATTATAGTGAATCTAGATCATGCCATATGAGAATTGATTGAAGAAAAAAGGGATGTTTAGGCCGGACAAGGAAAACATTAGGGGAAAACACAATAGTTGTGCAGGTATTTGAAGGGCATGTAAGAAAACGTTTAAACTTGTTCTGCTCAACTCCAAAGTTCAGAATTAGTAACAATAGGTGGAAAATTAACTAATGGGTGGATAAATTAAGATTTTATGGCAGAAAAATATTCCTAATAACTATAGGCAGGAGGAAAGAAGAATGCATTTCCTATTTTTCCCATGTATAGGTTCCTTTGTATATCTTTGTTTGCATGTTGTCTGTCCTTTTAGATTGAAAACCCCTTCTGTCTTTTGTCTCTTTTTGTATCACTTAGCACAGAGTAGGCGCTTAACAAAGGTAATTGATTAATTAAGCAACTACTCTGTGCCAGGCACTGTGCTCAGGGCTATAATAACAAGAAAAAGGACAACTCACATATAGGTATAAGGCATTGTACTAAGTGCTATAATGACATTATTATTACTAATAATAATAATTAACAAAGCATTTGCTATGTGCCAGGTATTATACTAAGTACTATAAGAATAATAACTAACATAACTATTTCAGGCATTGTGCTAAATGCTATAATAATAACAATAACTAACATGTAGTACTTACTGTGTGCTACAAATGGTGTCAAGTGTTTTGCAATTATTTAATAATGTCTTATTATTATCTCATTTGATCTTCACAATAACCCCGGGAGGAAGGTGTTATTATCATCTCCAATTTTAGAATTGAAGAAACTGAGACGAACAGAAGTTAAATGATTATCCAAAGTCATATACCTAATAAGTAAGTGTCTGAGGCTGAATCTGAAATCAGAGCTTCCTCACTCTGGGTCCAGTGCTCTATGCCATTGTACTAGCTGCCTACTGGACCAGCCACCAGAATATGGCAAAATATTGAGTTCCAAGGCTTAAATTATTACTGCTGTGACAGTTTTTGGAGAGCATCTACATCTTCAGATTGGTGCCTTTGAAATCTCTTTCTTTGGGGCAGCTGTGATGTTTGTTAGGGTCCTTCACCCAGAATTCTCACATATCCTGCAAATACGTACCTCATGCTATAAACAAGAGGTGAAGCAGGGAAAAGGAATAAAGGGAGTAGCAGAAGAGAAAGGAGGAGGAAAAGAGAGAGAAATGTACACATGGAGGGGAAAGATGAGTTACCAATAATTGCTTTAGGATCCTCTATGCCATTAGTTCCCAACTCCACTAATTCCAGCCAGGATACTTTAAGGAAGAGTTTTTCATAGCCTTATTGAGGTCACTGGCTGAAAGGCTATGTGTTGATTTCTAATTCATCCATATTTATCTGTTTGGTGAATTCACTAACCTCTGCTGATTAAGGCCCTTTGACTAGTGATGAGCTTTAGACAGCTGGTCCCAAGGAAAGAAAGATCCCCTAAGCCTCCTTCAGAAGTTTACAGCTCTTCTCCCAGAGTAGACTCTTGTTCAGAAAGCCAATTTTTCTGAAACTCAAGTATTTTTTCCAGCAGTGGAGATTGTTTGCCTGAGCCCCCAAGTCTCAACCTGCATCCTGGCTTTCTGACAACAGTCCCAGTCACCAGCCTGGGTCTAATTAAGGCCAGATGGCCTCTCTCAGGTACAGGAAGAATTCATTCTCCCCCCAGCCATGGCTCCCTTTCCCTACCTCTGCCCCACACCAGCTGTGTGGGACCAGGACATGACATTACCCTGCTTCTCAGATTGCTACAAATCATTCCTTCTGTCTGAGCAGCATCTCACTCAGGTGATGGAGGACAGAAGGAGAGGCAAACTGGCCCCTTTCACACTCTCCTCATGTCCTCTCCTCTCTCTCTCTGGTATATCTGTCTCTGTGTCTCCCTCTCTGTCTGTCCATCTCTCCGTCCCTGTTTTTCTGTTTTTTTTTCCTCTCTCTGTCTCTCTGTTCTCCCTCCCACCCCCAATTTGGCAATTACTCCAAAACCATCTATTTTCCATTTAGATAAATGACTAGTTATTCCTTCCATTTCCTGAAATATCCTCATCAACAGTGAACCCATCATCTTTTGTACGTTATTCTCCACATATGTTGTTTGTGACTTTAAATTAGTCCAGGTGTAATTGAGGCAAAATCTGAATATCCACTGAATCATCAGGTATACAACAGGCATTGTGGAAAACATGAGAAGTACCTGCCCTTGAGGAGGCTACAAGTTCTGCAAATGAGCCTAAGAGAGAGCAAGTGTGAATAAAAAGACACTAAAGTACTTATAAAGTAGCTAATTGATATCATACTTCTGGCAAAAGGATGGAGTGCAAACAGAATGTGTAAGGACTGAAAGAACATGGGAAAGCATGAGGAGAATAGGGATATTAGCCAGGGTTGTGAGCAGGAGCTGAGCAAGGAGAAGGTCAAGGATTGAAGAACAACCTAGAGATGGGAAAGCACTTGAATCAGTCAGTCCTTCAACCCTTAACCTTCATCAGGTGAACACAGCCAAAGAAGCAACCAATTAGTCAAAGGCTTTGAACCAGGTACAAAAAGTCCTTGATCATTTTGGAAGAAGGGAAAACATTGGGTGAAATGAGATGAAGTTTCACAGAAAGTCCATTGGGATTGGCTAAGGAGACTTGCCAGTGGACATTCCAGTGGCAAGCCAGGCTAATAGTGAAGGTGACTCCAGCCAAAAACCCTGGGAGGAAATCCCTTGGGGTACAGGGGACAGCCCCATCTCTTCTTCCCTGGCTTCTTGGCCAGAAAATGATCTTGGAACTTTTTGAAAGGTTGGAAAAATTAGACTTCTCACCTGCATCCTAGCAATGAGTGATAGCAGCTTTTGCATCAAAAATTCAGAAGAAAGTCTCAGAGAGACTGAGAAAAAAACAATTTCTGGATTTTCCAAGGAGCCTACCCCATGCCTAAGGGGAATGTATGAAGACTGAATGAATGGAGAAAGGATTTCTGATAATCAGAATTGTGAGTTTGCCCCTTTGCTACCCAAGCTCACTAAACTTGAGTTCACTTTGTCGGGTTTCTGCTTGTACTGGTGGGAGGATATGTCCCAGAATTTGGGGGAGAAGGGCAGTTTATCAATAGTTCTTACTATGCACCTTAGTAAATGCCCTTGACTAAAAGCTACTTAATTCCATCTGGCTAATTGCTATCAGCTGGTAATCCTAAGGTACAGCATTGGTAGTGCAAAATGAGCAATAACTGTATTAGAAAGAGACCCTCAACCCCTCCAGAATATCCTTAAAATCTTAAGAGGAGAAATGCTGGGTGCTCTGGGGCCTGATTTACTAGTCTGAGGGGGAAATTTGTATTCTCAGAGACTGTGCTTCAAAAGGAAGGGTGGAATTCTATTTCTGGGAATTAGCAGAGGCCAACCCTTTATCTACTTTGTCCTTCATAAATGCTTGTTGGCTTGCTGCCTTGACAGAGAGGTGATGGACTCAAGATGCAAAGTAATACATAGATTTTCAGACACAGCCAGTGTCAGAATTTGTTTTGCTTGGCTAGAAAATTTCTTGTTGCTGTTTAGTTATTTCAGTCATGTCTGATTCTATGACCCTATTGGTGTTTTCTTGGCAAACATACTAGAGTGGTTTGCCATTTCCTTCTCTGGCACATTTTCCAGATGAGGAAACTGAGGCATAAGTGACTGGCCCAGAGTCACACAGTAAGTGTTTGAGATTGGATCTGAACTCAAGGAGATGTCTTCCTGACTTCAGATTCAACACTTTATCCACTATACTATCTAGCTGCTCTGGTTATTTGTTTTAAGGGTTTTAACTTTTCTTTTTTGTTGTTTTTTTTTTTTTTACTTTTCTTTTTCCAATTGTGGGAGGGGGTAGATGAGGGAAATAGGGACAAGTTAACCAAGAACAAGAAAGGAAGGAGGGGAAGAAAGGAAAGAAAAAAGAAAAAAAAGTTAAGGCCTTTTTTGACTGTACAAAAGGGAACAGAAGAAAGGCCAAAAAGAAACAGGAAAAGTTTGAAAACTACAGGTTGAATTTATTACATACTTAAGAGCAAGTTCTACATAGTAGAGACTGCAGTTCTTTATACAATCCCCTTAATATCTATTTTATTTAGTACTTGTTGAAATCTGATTTTTTTAAAGGAAGAAAGTAATAGATCAAAAAATATTGCAGAGATAAACACCACAGTTGGTGATGCTCTGAATTTGGATAGTGCAAGAAAACAGAAGAAAGGTTTTGAGTCTGATTATATGAGGGCTGGGTATCATTGAAGAAGATGGGGAACATTTAGAAGGTTATAAACAATACTTGTAGAATTTTCTAGAGGCCAATGGATCTAGCCCAACTCATTACCTAATAAATGAATAATAGTCTATGTTAGTGCCATTTTTGAATATTGAAGAGAGAGACAGTATGGTAGTTACAGAACCTAAGTTTTTCATGTGTGTGCTGATAAATGTTTAACAACCAGCTCTTCAATTTTAAAAAGTATACCATTTAAATTTAATCTGCATTATGAACATTTTCTCCATTATTTTTTAACACCTAGACAATTTGCAAAACAAGCCAAGCCCTTCCCCACTCCCATCCCTGTCTAATCCCCTACTTTCTGTGAGTCGGGTATGTTGTGATTCAACAGTTTGGAGTTAAACAGCTCACCAGCAATGATCTTGTTTGATTCTCCCCCTCTTCTCCCCAACAAGAATGGCAGCTGAGACATGGCTACATCCAAGCTGCAACAGAGAAGACCAGAAAGGATTGCCTTAAAAAGAGTGACTCTATCCTCTGAGACACCCTTATTTTTTTCTCTAGAACATATGGCATTAAATGTTCCTCTCCACAGACTTCCCACTGTGGAAGGATGAGCAGTGATGGTAGCTTCAAGTACATGTACTGCTTAGGTGAGCCTTACTTGGGATGTCTGGTAGCTTCTACTTTTTGTTTTTTCTACAGAATATGAATTGATATAGATTTTTTTCCAGGGAGGATCTACCCCGGGAATTTGAAAGTTCCTAGTTTCTCAGTACACCTGTAGCACAGTATTTGTTAGAAATTTGTTAGAAAAGACCACTAAGAAGAGGAAAAGTCCAACCCCTAACTTGGTTGAGTAGAAACAATATCGATATAGGGAATGGGATATGGGTAATGATGCTCCAGCAAAGGAGACCTAAAAGGGAGTCTGGTGGACACATGCAGGGAGACTATTGATAGTGTCAGAAAGTAGAATTATCGGGGGTGGGATTCTCTGGTAAAGACCCCATTGGTGATTCATCCCTCTTGTTGAACGTATACTTATATCCTTTAGTGACCTTTATGGACACTCCAGTGGTAAAGGGAGTCACATTTGTGGAAACTGAGGAGAATAGAATGATATTGGAGTCATTCTCCAGCTTTATATTTTCCTTCATATCTCCCATGCATCACTTTGGGAATTTATAGCTATTGCATCTCCAGACCATAATCTCTCTAGATGGAGGAATATAAGAATCAAATTTCTTTGCTGGGACTTGGAGCTGAATTTGGAGCCTTGGATTTGGGATTGATGAGAGACTGGTGCTTCTGTAAATGAATCAGATGGGGACATTCTCTGAGTCAATGAAGAAAAGTCAATGGAAGAAATAAATATTTATCCAGAATGTTGGAATCCTAGTGTTAGTAGTTACTTCCAAGGACATCTAGTCCATTTCTTAACTCAAATCTGAGTCCCCTCCACAGTATCTCTGATAAACATTTCTGCAGCCTTTGCTTGGAGACCCAGATCAAGTGAGATAATGTTAAAGTAGTATGTAAATATGTATCCTTGTTATTTTAAAAATGAGTAACACTCTATCAAAAATTTATACTTTCAGGTCTAGGTTGTCAGAAAGCTCCTTGAAGATCATAAATTCATAACTTATTGTTGTTTGGTTATTTCAGACACGTCCAATACTCTGTAACCCCATTTGGGGTTTTCTTGGCAAAGATACTGGAGTAGTTGCCAATTCCTTCTCCAGCTCATTTTATAGATGAGAAAACTGAGTCAGACACACTTTTTAAGTGACTTGTCCTCAGGGTCATACAGCTAATAAGTATCTGAAGTTAGATTTAAACTCAGGGAGATGGGTCTTCCTAACTCCAGGAAAGACAGATTCCAATCTAGCTACCCTAGATTCATAGCTAGAAGAGATCTAAAAGACCTTTATTTTTATTTACATTTTATATTTTCATTTCACAAATGAAGAAACAATTTGGTTATATAATTATTAGGTAAAAAAGTTGAGATTTGAACCTAGGTCCCCTGACTCTCAATCCAGTGATCTTTCCTCTGTAACATACTAAATCTTGAATTTAATTCAAGACCTAATATATTTATGAAACGCCTTTGGACACCCACTTGCTGAGTGATGCTGGGCAAATCACTTAACCTCTGTCTCAATTTCTACAACTATAAAATGGGGATGATAACATTACCTATGTCCCAAGGTTGTTGTGAGAATCAAATGAAATAATATATGCAATGCATTTAGCATAATGCTTAACAAAGTAGGTGCTTAATAAATGCTTATTTTCTTCCTTAGTCACTGGTACATACAAAGTTGGAAAACAGTCTTTAAAAGAATCAATGGATTTAGACTCAAGGGATCTGGCATTAGATTGGGGCTCTGCAATTTACTCCCTATGTGATATTAGGCAACTGACTTCATCTCCCCAGACTTCAATGCCATTATCTGAAAAATGAAGGGGGCAGGACTAAATCAGAGATTTTGAACCTTTTTATATCATGGATGTTCAGGCAGTCAGGAAAAGCCTACAGATCCTTTCTCAGAATAACCTTTTAAAATTCATTAAATATATAGGATTATAAAAGAAACCAACTGTAATGAAAATAAAAATGATTTTTTTTCATCCAAGTTTGCAAACTTCTTAAAATATATTCATGGACCTTCAGGGGCTCTGTGGGCCCCAGATTTAAATCCTTGATGTCTCTGGCCCAGAAACTCTGATCAGTAGCCCAACCAGTCTTGGGACTCAAGGCTTTGCTCCCTTCTTGCTCAGTTCATAAACAGCCTTCTCTTTCTCCTTTCTTCTGAAAGAATTCTGCAGGGAAAGAAGGACCAGTCTCCGGCAACTGCCCAGCATCCTGGGAGGGCCTCTCTTTAGGGCCTTGAGTAAAGATTCCGACAAGACTAGGCGGGAAGGAATAAAGAAGAGAACCCAGTGAGTTATGAGGCCATAATTCCTTCAAGGGCTTCTGGTAAGGTTGTAAACTCCCAGCCGAAGCTCCCCCTACCCCATCTCCTTTGTCCCCTTTACCCCCAGACTGATTTATGAGCTTATAATTCTAAGGCAGGTCTGCTTTTTATTCAACATAATCCAAATATTTTCATAAAGAAACATCATTTTTTGGTGTCCGTGCTCAGAACTGGAGGAAGAACAGCAGCTCGAGCTAAGTGGCAAATGTCCCTGGCTGCAGCCCAGGACTGTTGGGTTCCATTTTCCCCCACCAACTTGCCTTATAACTATAGCTCCTACATTTCTCTATTCTTTGCCTCTGTAAGATTTAGAACAAAATGGAAAAAAGGATGGAGTGCTGGGTTTGGATTCAGGAGCCAGCCTTGCCAATGACTGGCTATAGTTCTAGGATAGTAATCCAGCTACCTTCCTTAAACTTTGGGTTCTTCATCTGCATAATGGTCATAATAATATCTTAATTATAGACCCTTGAGACTAGAGGGGATGATGGACATCATTTAGACAAACCCTGTCAGTGTACATACAGAGGATAAAATTAAAACCAAGAAGCAAAATGACCAGTCCAAGGCCACACAACCAACACATGGTAGAATGTTAATTTACTAAAGTTTTCTGATTCTAAATTCGATGCCTTCCTTATTGTCATTATCATATCATATTCCAGAAAAACATATAGGAAAATAAATTGTTTCATTCTTGTCAGAGAAATACATTATTTTCTGAAGAAACTTTCTGGAAGTGGTTGTAAGATATAGAATAAGGACCAAAATGGGACATGTTAATAAATAAAATTTATTTAAGCATGTACTATATACCAAGCACTGTGTGACATGTCAGGGACTCAAATGCAAAACACAAACTTGTTCTTTAAAAGCTCATATTATAGCTCAGAGAGATAATACGTAACCAGTGAATATGAGTAAACCCTTCCTTTAAATTTTTTTTCATTTATTTTGTTTTTAATTTATAGAATAAAACAAGCATTTCTAAAATGCCTGCCATAGTTTTTTTTAAAGATGTTTGCACATGAAACCTTTTCAGAAATGATGGCAATATCAATTTCCTTATTGTTGAGCATGGGGAAAGATATGATCGTAGGTGCTATTTTGGAAGTAGATGGTCAGGGTTCAAGGATGACTGGCTAGATATAGCAGATTCTTGCCAATCAATACAGCTCAGCCTCAGAATGGAAGTTTGAGCAGCAGTAGCAATATTCTAGCTTAATCTACTATATAAAGAGCTCCCTACAAATACTATAAGTGTTGTTGTTTCATTTCAATCATATTTATCTTTGTGATCCCATTTGAGATTTTCATGGTAAGAGAATGATTTGCCATTTCCTTATCCAACTCATTTGACAGATGAGGAAACTGAGGCAAAGAGAGTCACATAGCTAGTGTCAAAGGCCAGATTTAAATTCAAGGAGACAGGCCAATACTTTATCTATTCCACCATCTAACATTTACGAAATATTTAATACATAACAGGCACTATATGCTGAGTGTTTTACAATTATTTCATTTGAACCTCACAACAACCCTGGGTTATCAGTACTATTATTATCACCCCAACTTTGTAGAGGAAAAAACTAAGACATTCTGAACTTAAATGACTTATCCAGAATCACACAACTAGTGTCCAAGGCTGGGCTTGAACTCAGATCTTCCTATCTTCCAGAGCTCTTATCATTGTGCCATCTAACTGTTTCTATATTTTTATAGCAATGCATATTTATAGAGTAATCTAAGGTGTATGACAAACTTATGAAATTGTGCAAATATAATCTCCGTTTTACAAATGAAGAAAGAGGCACTAAGGTAAGTGATTTGCACTTGTTCACAAAAATTAGAAAAGGTTGAAGGTAGAATTTGACATCAGGTATCCTAACACTGAGTCTGTTATTCCTACAATCCCATATTCCATAGACCTGTCGTTTTTTGTTTGTTTGTTTGTTTCTTTGTTTGGTTGAGGCTTTTTGTTTTTGTTTTTGTTTTTGTTTTTTGCATTTGTAAGATAAAGGTAGGGGAGTAGGACACAAATCGGTGTGTAGAAGCCTACTGGCAGTGAGCATGAACTGTCATTATGGAGTGGGTTCATTGCCATGGGTACCACACAAGGCTGACCTTGGAAATGAGTCACCCCCACCAGTCTTTTCTTCTCAGATCCTTTCAGAAATAAAATCCATTTTGTCAAACCATCACCCACCAAGCAAAGATGCCCTCGCATGATTAGTCCCCTCACTCCTGCTCCTCCTCACTCAACTGCTCAGAAGCATGGGACCAATTCTATAGTTATAAACACCAACCCCATTGAAGAGAATGGACCTTATCCTTAAAGTAGTTTAGTGACTTATGTTGAATTTTGAATTATTGAATGGAATTAACTTAGAACCCTGCTCAGTCACTCAAATAGTCCATAATTTATTTTATGGGAAGCACAGAAAGTTAACATTTTGTTTTTCTTATATTTCAAAAGGCATAAACACAGTAAAGGGCCTGTAGTGTACCCTCAGACCCTTTAGTGGAACCCTGTGGGATCAGAAAACACATACACACCCTTGCACAGAGTAATATGGACTATTTGTATCTCTATTGATACAAATCTCTATAGACTGGCTTGTTCCTTGCTCCCATTCCCAACCAAATACAATAAGTCATAAAAGTTATGTATCCTGTGTATATGTGATTGGCTAGAGAGTTTTCCAGGGAATTATTTTGTCTCCAGGTCCCTCACTGAGGCCTCTGTATATTCTGTATATACCTTGTTTGTTTATATTTGTTGCCTCTCCATTAAACAGTCCCTGCCCTCTAGGAGCTTACAATCTTTTGCCTTTTTTCATATCCCCAGAACTTAGCTTACACATAGTAAGTGCTTAATAAATATTTACTTACTGTCTGATCAAGGTAAGTGCTATTATTATCTCCATTATACAGGAAGCAGGAAGGAGAAGCTGAGAAATTAAATGACCTCCCTAGTGTCACATGGCTAATAAGTGTCTGAGTCAAATTTGGGATTCACAGTTTTCCTGGCTCCAAGTCTAAACACTGTCCACTGAACCTACCTGACACATCTGTCAGGTAGAGAAGATACGTAAAACTCTCTGTAAATTTAAGAGTGCACTTTAAAATATCTGGGTGGTACAATGGGGATCCCAGTACTGGTCCTGGAATCCTGAAGTGTATGTGTAGCTGTGTGACCCCAGGCAAGTCACTTAATCCCTGTTTACTTCAGTTTCCTTACATGCAAAATCAAGATAATAATAGCATCCACCTCCCAGGATTGTTGTGAAGATCAAATGAGAAAATATTTTTATAGCATTTAATAATGGCACACATTAAATGCTATATAAGTGTTTATTCCCTTCCCTTCCCCTATAGTCTATACTATGACAGCAGACAGACTAGGAGGGTGTTAGCAGTGGATCTAGAAGGACAGGATATCTTGCATATTTTCTCTGTTGGCAAAGGGAAGGGAAGGATTAGGGAGAAATGTGAAAGGGTTCAATTTTGTCCCAAAAGGTTCCATTGAACCAAAAAATTAGCAACAGGGAGATAGTGCTAGAGTGAGTTAGAAATCTAGATTTCAAGCTGGAAAGTGACCTCAAAGGGGTCACTTTCTCCTAACTCCAATTCACTAACTCCAATCTCTTCATTTTCTAGTTAAGGAACCTGAAGTCCAGACATTAAATGACTTTTCTAGGGTCAGATTTAACAAGTGTCTGATCCCCATTGATTAAACAGCTAGAAGTCTTTCTTATGAAGGGATCTCAGTCTTCCTCCAAGAAAAGTTAAAGTAGCTATATTTTTTAAATCAAATTGTTCTCATGATGTGTCCTGAAGGGGTCTAAGATAACCACATTTTTAGAATACAGAATTGGAATATCTGGTCTAATAGAGGAACATTCCTTTTGAAAAGAGAATTTTGTTTTCTTGGATTCAAAATTGGTTCTGAGATTCTAAACAATGTAAATAGACTATAGAAGTGGCGCATGCTGACCATAGCTATATTGTAGGGGCTGGCCTATCTCCCAGCTTGGCTGCCATCCCAGGGTTCAGCTCTAAGGGAATATTGTACCAATCTCCCTGCTTCTTTGACTTCTCAATACCTCTGGGTTTTCTCTTTAAGATCTGCTCTTGTCCTCCTTGGTGATGGCTGGTTACTATGGAAACTACAATTAGACTGCTTTGCTAGATATCACAGAAAATTGCCAAGTGCAGATATCAACCCTCTGACTTACGTGGGACCCAGAGTAGAAATGACCCAAATGTCCTCCCCACATACATACTCTTAGGAGAATCAGAGGCCTTAGTGAGGGACCTCTGGAGATTTTAATTCCTCAGAGATCTCTGCAGCCAGTCACTCATACACAGGGTACATAACTGCAAATTCTCCAGTGGTCTATGACATTGCATTTGGTTGGGAATGGGAGCAAGGAACAAGTCAGTCTATACAGACTTGCCACCATAAATACAAGTAGGCATCAAGGTACATGTCCATCCTACTCTGTGCAAAGATGAGTATGCATTTTCTGGGGTTCACCAAGGGGTCCGAGTAAAAAGCCCTTTACTATGTGTCCTAAATCTAAGAAAATGGTAACTTTCTGTGCTCCCCATAAAACAAGTATTTGAATGACTGAGCAGGATTCTAAGTTAATTCCACTCAATAAACATTTAGGAGAAATTCAGCCTGGTTTTGAATATCATCTCTTCCACTAACTATTTTTATGACTTTAGGCAAGTCATATGTTTGGGCCTATTTTCTCATCTGTAAAGTGAAGGTGTGAGGTTAAAATGGGAATTTTCTGTGTCATGGATCCCTTTGACAGTTTGATAAAGCCTATTATTCTCTTTCCAAAATAACCATTTTAAATAAGTAAAATGAAATATAGAGTTATAAGGAAACCAATTATAGTGAAGATCAAGATACTATCTTTTACATCTTTATGTAAAAAGTTAGTGGCAAGAGGCAATTTAACTCAATGGTCTATAAGATTCCTTCAAGCTCTTGATCTAGAAACAGATGATTGATTTTTAATAGTAGTTTATTTTTTCCCAATTACATATGGAGACAATTTTTAACATTCTTTTGAGTTCCAATTTTTTTCCTTCCTTCCCTCATATTTTGTCTCACTAAGATAGTAAGCAACTTATATATGTGCAGTCATATAAAACATTTCCATATTAGTCATGTGAAAGAAGAGACCAAAAAAACTCACAAAAGAAATACAGAAAGTGAAAAATAGTATGCTTTGATGTGTATTCAGACTCCGTCAGTTCTTTTTTTGGATGTGGATGGTAGTTTTCATTATGAGTCTTTTAGAATTGTCTTGGATCATTGTAAAGCTTGATCATAGTACAATATTCCTATTTCTCCATGCATTGCCTCCTGTTCTGCTCTCTTCACTTTGCATCAGTTTATATTAGTCTTTCCAGATTTTTCTGAAATAATCATCCTGCTAGTCATTTCCCATAGCCATTACAATCATATACCCCAACTTGTTCAGTCATTCCCCAAGAGATGGACATCCACTCAATTTCCAATTCTTTGCCACCACAAAAAAAGAGCTGCTATAAAAATTTTCATACAATTAGATCCTTTTCCCTTTTTTTAATCTCCTTGGGATATAAACCTAGTAATGATATTATTGGATCAAAGAGTAAGTGTTCTGATTACCTTTTGGGAATAGTTCTAAATTGCTCTCCAGAATGGTTTGCACTCTTCCTGGTTTAGGAATCGGCACCATTTATGTGTCATTAAAATAAAATTTGGTAGGACTTCTTCACCTACTTTTCCTAATAGTTTATATGTATTAGAATGAATTGTTCTTTAAATGTTTGGTAGAATTCATCTGTGAATTCATCTGGCCCTGTGGATTTTTTTCTTAGGGAATTCATTGATGTCTTTTTCAGCTTCTTTTTTTAAAATAGGGTTATTTAAATATTCTGTTCCCTCTTCTGTTAATCTTGGCAATTTTAATTTTGGTAATTATTGTCCATTTCACTTAGATTATCAGCTCTATTAGCATATTACTGGCCAAAATACATCTAATAAATGCTTTGATTTCCACTTCATTGATAGTGAGTTCACCTTGTTCATTTTTCATACTGGTAATGTGGTTTTCTTTTTTTTTTTTAAATCAAATTAACTAGTAGTTTACCTATTTTATGAGGTCCCCCCCCCATAAAACCAGCTTCTATTTTTATTATTTTTAATAGTTTTCTTACTTTCAATTTTATTAATCTCTTTTGCATTTCAGAATTTCCAGTTTGGTGTTGAATTGAGGATTATTTTTCTTTTCTAGGGTTTTTTTTATCCAATTCATTGATCTGTTCTCTTTTTTATTTTATTGATGTAAGAGCTTAGAGATACAAATGTTCCCTTAAATACTGTTTTGGCTGCCAACCATCTGTATGAGTATATTTTCTCATTGTTCTTCTATTTAATGAAATTATTAGTTGTTTCTGACCCACTTATTTTGGAGGATTAAATTATTTAGTTTCCAATTAATTTTCAATATCTTTCTGCTACCCTTTATTAAATGTAATTTTATTGCATTATGATCTAGAAATAATGCATTTAATACCTCTTTCTTTTTACATTTGATTGTGAGGTTTTTTTTTTTAATGTCCTTATACATGGTCAATTTTGGGTAGGTGCCACAGAGAGAAAGGTATATTCTATTCTATCTCCTCCATAAGTCTATATAACTAATTTTGCTGAAATTCTATTCATTTTCTTAACTTTTCTTGGTTTTATTGTTAATTCATCTAATTCTGAGAGAGGAAAATTGAGGTCCCCCATTAGTATAGTTTTACTATCTATTTATTTCTTCCTGTAACTCATTTAACTTCTTTAAGAATTTGGGTGTTATAACATTTGTTGCATATGTTTAGTATTGGTATTACTCCATTGTCTATGGTACCTTTTAGCAGGATGTAGTTTCCTTCTTTGTCTCTTTTGATCAGATCTAATTTTTTTTTTTTGCTTTTGCTTTGATATGATTGCTACCTCTGCTTTTTTCTTTTTTCTTTTTTTTACTTCATCTGAAGTATAATAGATTCTGCTCCAGCCCCTTAGTATTACTCTGAAAATATGATTAAATGCCTACTATGTACAAAACATTTGTAAAGCAAAGATAAGAAGACACCAACCATTCCCTCAAAAAGCTTACCATCTATTGGGATTATATGACAGACTCAATTAAATATGCATATGAGAAATGTTGTTGTTTGTCCTTCATTCTCAAAGAATATCAGAGTGACACCATGAATGCAAGTGAGTTGGATTTAAGCAGGGGAGGGATGTGCAAAGCCATTAGACTCTTCTCTGGAGCCATCTGGGCCAGGTGGCCAGATTTAGACCAGGACAACTGGAGATGGTCCTGGATACAGGGGAGATCTTGTTTTTTTTAAGCTAAGGTTTTTAACCAGTCTGTTTGAGGCAATGCTAGATCAGTGATTATGGCTAAGCAAAGAAATACAAAAGACCCTAGTGATTTAGAGAAGAAAAAAACAATTAGATGAGATCCAGAAAAGCTTCCTAAGCCTTGAGGATAGGGATGAAGGGGATATTTAAGCATGTGAAAACAACATCAATCTAACACTGTCTGTGTGACCTTTCCCTCAGCATTTCATTTCCTTATCTGTAAAATCAAGGAGTTGGACTAAATAAGTGACTCCAAAGTGGAGATTCATGTCCCAACGACTCATGGCTTACCCCCTAAGAGAAATAACCCCATGAAGAACCACTCAGAGGATGAATTGCATACCAGCCTTTCCTCAACTCTTTAGTCTTGCCTACTACATGACCATACCGACTTCTTCACTCATTACGAGCGGACATTTCCCCTCTTCACCCCTTGTTGTCGGAAGTTTCCAATTTCTTTCGTGGGTATCAATCTTCAGAATAGTTACAAATCATAATTTTTAGAGGTTGAAGAGACCTTAGATTAGAGTTCAACTCCTTTGTTTGACAGTAGAGTAAACTGAGGAACAACAGAGTGACAGCTAGTATGAGTGTCTGAAAAGGGATTCATACTGGGTCTTCTAGACTCTAAGCCTTGCATTTTATCTACTATATTTTATCCATCATACATGTCCATTAAAAATTAACCCAAATATTTGTAACTGTAGCTACAAAAACAAAATTCTCCCATCCTCCAAATAGTACCTATTCCCTGAGCCCAGATCACCTGGTTGTGACAGCCACACCTCATGGGCAGGATTTATACACCAGAGTGCTGGTCCTCTTCTCTACTTTTTCATTTTTGGTGGGAACAGAGCAAGTTGAATAGGTAAGCAAATAGGGTTTCAATCAGTATTGCATTTCTCATTTTGTTATCTTCTCTCCCCACTAAAAATAAAACAAAAACAAAAAAATCACCCTTTCCTATACTATCTTATAACAATCAAGGACAAAAATCATTCTTTTTGTCCTTCAAGTCTAACATATTGACCCCTCACTCTCACTCAATCGAAGACAAAAATCATTCTTCTTGTCCTTCAGGTCTGTATCTTTGGCCCCTCAGTCTCACTCATACATCGGGTGTCAAATCTTGCTGGTTCTGCTTCCACAGCATCTCTCACGTCTGTCCCCTTCCAAGTCACTGACTTAGTTTAGACCCTTATCATCTCTCACCTGGACATTTGAAATGGCCCCCTAATTGGTCTCACTGCTTCAAATCTCACCCCATTCCAATCTCTTCTTCACACAGCTGCCAAAGTGACTTTTCCAAAGTGCGAGTATGATCATGTCACCGCTCCCCATTCAGTAAACTCCACTGGTTCCCTATTGGCTCCAGTTTTGTTTCTCTCTGTTAAATCTGTATGTATGTGTGCTTTAAAACATACAGAGAACATTAGAACTTGCATAAACAATTAATAATCAAATACACATATAGGAACATGCATTCAAAATGTTCTCATTAACACTGTGAAATCTAAAATATTTGAAGACTACTGACCTAGATGATCACTAAGGTGAATTCTAGCTCTGGTTCTATGAATTCATAATTCTAAGAGAAGGGATCCCAGTGAGGATGCTATTATAATACAGAGGGGAAGAGCAGTCTCTAAATGAGAAAGAGAAAGAAAAGACTGTGAGATATTTTGGAAATAGCATCCATAGTATTACATCACTTGCCTTCTCAAGGGATAGTGGGGGACTGTCAGGAGAGAGAGAATTTGGAACTCAAAAAAATTTTAATGAATGTTAAAAATTAATTTCAAAAAACTTAAGGGATATTTAAACAAATATCATCCACAGAATATGGCCAATTACTGAGTGCAAGATACCTCACTCTTAGTTATTATTATCTACTTTATCAAACTGCTGCCCAAGTAATCTGATTCTGATGCTATGGGCAGAGATTATACTTTAGCCTCCCAGCTAAACTTTCCCAGGAACGTCCTCGTTTTCAGTTTGGTATCTTCAGAAACATCCACAACATTTCCCTCCTCACCCCCAGCCCTGGGCCAGGCAGGACAAGGCAAGGTTCACAGGAGCTTCTTGTGTGAAGACTGAGTCTTGCCTCACTGGGGAGAATAATTGTCCCTTCCTGGGAGCCTCCAAAGTACCAATTTAACACCTCAGCTCCATTTTCGGTTTTCTAGTATGTTCTTGCCATCTTTTTTATTCTGTCCCACCCTCATGAGTCCTAGCAGTTACTCAATTTTGATATCCTTGTCAAATAGTATTTGTCATGTGCTAAAGAAGGCTTGGAGAGCTGTAGAATTAATCAAAAAATGTGGTTTTCAGCATCCTGAAGTGCTCTTCCTATGTCAATAATATAGACATGCTAAAATGGAGACCTGGACAAAGAGTAAAGAGTAAAAAAAGACAAGGGACAAGACAAGAGAAACTATATCAAACATTAGGATCTTTTTTGCACAGGAATCTCCTTGCGACGTAGATTTGTACCACCAGAGCTTTGCATAGTGTCTCGCACACAGCAGGTCTTTAATACATTCTTTTCCAGGCCAAGTGGGGGAGAGGTGACCAGATAGGAAGTTTTGGTCTGGGGAGTTATAGGGAAGGTAAAAGTATCCATAGAGTAGACATCCTTTCCAGAAACAATGCTAATATTGCTTTTATTACAATGCCCAGGGTAGGAGAAAGAAGAGTTGGGGAAGAGAAGGGAGGAGATGTTAATATGAAGGCAAAATGCAGAAATCTATAAAAAATAAAACAAGCAAATGAAACAAATACCACAGATTAGGGCTGGTGGAGGCTTTGAGCTCCCAGGGTGAGGAGGAATCAACATGAGAGGACATAGAATCAGAAATCCAAAGCTAAAAGTACATCAGAGACTTCTAGTCTTGCCTTTTCATTCTACAGATAAAGAAATTAAATTATTTTGATCAGAATCGCAGAAATAATCAGTATTAGAGATCTGCATAAGACTGTCTTTCCTTCTGTGCTTCTTGTACTATTTAGCCAGTTGATTGGCAGTTAATAGGGAGCTTACAAATACCTCAGAGGTCTTGAAGCCTTTTTTTCCAATCATGGGCCAGGCTATTTTTGTGATAGGTGCCTTACTTCTGAAGCAGGCAGGTGGGATAGTGGTAGATCAGTGGACCCAAGTCCTGCCTTTGCATCCTGCCCCAGGAATTTTCTAGCTGTATAACCCTAACCCTTAATCCTTGCTGGGCAAGGTCTTTCACCTCTCTAGATCTCAAGTCTTTTATGAGGTTCCTCCTAAGTCCTCAAGAGGAAGAGGGTTGGATTCAAGGATCTCTGAGACCCCTTCCAAATTTATATTTGTGATTCCATGAATCCTAGGAAGCAAATAGTGAGTGGGTAGAACACTCAAAAGAAGAGGTTGGCTATTTACTGACAGATTGCAGAGGCATAAATTGGACAAATTTGGAGGATAGAACTTTTTAAATCTGAGTACTAATCCTGAGTATGTATCTAATGATAGCCATCTCTAGAGTAGGGGAAGGAAAAAAAAGAAGGGGGAAAAAGGAGAAAAGAAATAAAAAATTAAAAAAAAAACTAAGAAAAAAAGGTAAAGAAACTTACAGAGCAGGTAGGGTGCACCAGCCCTGAAGTCAGGAGGACCTGAGTTCAAATCTGGCCTTGAACATTTAATACTTCCTAGCTGTGTGACCCTGGGCAAGTCACTTAACCCCAATTGCCTCAGCAAAAAAAAAAAAGTTACATGATAAGTTTATTATGTATAATAAAAGGTACAGCAAGTTATATGTAGCAGATTTGTAGTTTCATGTGCATTTTTTTCCTATTCTACTGTTATGTAAATGCTTATTTGATTTCTTAATTTTTTTAAAAAAAACGGACAAGAAATTCTGATGCAATTTGCTTACTAATAAATTATTTTTTGACTATTAAAAATTCAACTCTATATCTTCTTGCCATTCCTATTAACATTAGATATGATAATTAGGGGATGAGAATCTCACTGGAGGCAGAGATTATACATTTATTTCACTTCATTCCAGGCCTACTGACAACCAAAGATGAGGGGTGGGGGGATAAAAAAGTTTCTTTGTCACTTTGCTGTGAGCATTCATGCAAGAGGTGAACCCCAGAGCAGGACAATTCAGCTTTCCTTCCTTCTTTTCATTGTATTCTTACTCTCCCATCATCCCCTTTGCACATCAAATGTTTGTTGAATTAAGTTAAGAGAGATGCTATTAAAGAATGGAGACATTAGTGACAGAGAGAAATGAGAATGACTGTTCCATTTGGACAGAAAAAGAAACAAATTAATTATCTAATTCTGCTTCCCAGAGTAAAGTTCTAGGATGAAAAATTCTTTTCTCTGTTCTGTTTCTTTATTGGATGGGCCAATATTGAGAGAAAGTGTAAAGCATAATACTGACATAGTGGATGTTGAAGAAGCATTGCCCACTCTTAGATAGTTATTCTCAGGGTTCTATTAACACGGCTCTCCTTGGACCTTCCCCTTTTCCAGAACCTGAGAGGGTGAGGATTAGGGGAGACAATACCTCTTCTTCTGGCCCATCTGTATCTACTGTCAGATTGTCATCTAAATTTTCCTCTTGTCAATAAAAAAATTAAAAATTGTCCTATGTAGAAAAATGCTTAATGTCAAATCTCTCAAATTCAGGTAGTGCCAGTGATGGCCAAAAGGAAACTTACTAGGTGTCTTTGCAGAAAGAAAAACTTTTTTTCTAATGCCATTTTATATGTCTTAATTTTATTGATCAAAGAAGATGTCAAGCAAAACCTTTTCTATATGATCTGTTTCTCTTTTATTCTTTTTTCATTGTAGTTTTTTTATTTTCAAAACATATGCAAAGATTTTTCAATTTTTTCAATTTTTTCCTTTTTATTTATTTTTTAAAGTTTTTTATTTGCAAAACATATGTATGGGTAATTTTTCAACATTGACCCTTGCAAAGCTTTCTGTTACAAATTTTTTCCCTTCTTCCCTCCATCTTCTCCCCTACTTGGCAGAAAGTCTAATACATGTTAATTATGTTAAAAATACATGACAAATCAAATATTTGTATACATATTTATATAGTTATCTTGCTGTACAAGAAAAATCGGATCTACAAGAAAAAAAACGTGAGAAGGAAAACAAAATGCAAGCAAACATCAATAGAGAGCATGAAAATGCTATGTTGTGTTCCACACTCAGATCCCACATGCCTCTCTCTGGGTGTAAATGGCTCTTTTCATCACAAGATCAATGGAATTGGTATCAATCATCTCATTGTTGGAAAGAGTCATGTTCATCAGAATTGATGTTGCCATGTACAATGATGTCCTGGTTCTGCTCATTTCACTTAACATCAGTTTATGTAAGTCTCTCCAGGCCTCTCTGAAATCATCTTGTTGGTTGTTTCTTACAGAACAATAATATTCCATAACATTCATGTACCATAATTTATTCAGCCATTCCCCAATTGTTGGGCATCCACTCAGTTTCCAGTTCCTTGCCACTACAAAAAGGGATGCTACAAATATTTTTGCCCATGATTTTTTTAAATGATCTCTTTGGGAGAAAGACCAAGTAGAAACACTGCTGGAACAAAAAGTATGCAGAGTTTGATAGTCCTTTGGGCATAGTTCCAAATCGGTCTTCACAATGGATCCGTTCACACTACCAACAACAATATATTAGTGTCCCAGTTTTCCCACATGCTCTCCAACATTTATCACTATCTTTTCCTGTCATCTTAGCCAATTTGAGAAATGTGAAGTGTTACCTCAGTGTTGGTTTAATTTGCATTTCTCTAATCAATAGTGATTTAGAACATTTTTTCATATGACTAAAAATGACTTTAATTTCTTCATCTAAAAATTGCTCATATCCTTTGACCCCTTATCAATTGGGGAATGACTTGTATATGTCTAAATTTGAGTCAATTCTCTATATAGTTTAGAAATGAGACCTTTATCTAAATCATTGAATGTAAATTTTTTTCTCCAATTTTCTGTTTTTCTTCTAATCTTGGCTGCATTGGTTTTATTTGTACAAAAGCTTTTTTAATATAATGATCAAAGTTACCTATTTTGCATTTCATGATGCTCTCTAATTCTTCTCTGGCCATAACTTCCTTCCTTCTCCACAGAATTGAGAGTAGATTATCCTTTGTTCTTCTAATTTGCTTATATTATCACTCTATGTCTAAATCATGAACCCATTTCAACCTTATCTTGGTTAAGGGGGTTAGATGTTGGTCGATGCCTAGAATCTGCCACACTTTTTCAGTTAATAAAGAGTTAATCTTAAAGAGGGGTATTTGTCTGGGATAGGTTAAGCCTCTCAGGAGTTAAGAAAGTTAGAGTAGTAGGAAGGGACTAAGAAGCATGGAGAATATGCTCTCCAAATGTTGTTGTATTTGCTTTAGGATGAAGGAACTCTTCTTCATAGAGGTCGAGGTCTCAATACTATGCTGGGAAATGAGAATCACTTCCCAAGTCTATTGATCACAGAGGATGAGGGTGGAAGAAGAGTCAATTTGTTGCTTTTCAATGACATTTTTGTAAAAGGTAGACACCAAATCAGAGCAATTCAGCTCTGTTTTCTGCTTTCCAAGTCTTTGGTTATTTCAACCATGTC
Source organism: Myrmecobius fasciatus (assembly GCA_023553655.1). Lineage (NCBI taxonomy): Eukaryota > Metazoa > Chordata > Mammalia > Dasyuromorphia > Myrmecobiidae > Myrmecobius > Myrmecobius fasciatus. The sequence continues at coordinate 124,438 of JAJPUD010003423.1, forward strand.
TGACTTTTTGTGACCCCATATGGGGTTGGTTGGTTGTTTTTGGCAAGGATACCTGATTGATTTGCCTTTTCTTTTTCTAGCTCTAGTGGAAACTGAGGCAAGCAAGAATATGTTATTTGCCCAGGGTCACAACAGCCAGTAAGAATGTGAGGCCAGATTTGAACTCATGAAAGTGAGTCTTCCTGACTCCAGGTCTCATGCACTGTGGTCCCACCTAGATGCCCCTGTTCTTATTCTACCATTATCTTTATGAGCACATTGCCCCCTCCTGTCCTTTGCAAGATATTTACCTCCTCTTAGTGAGACATACAGTATGTATATACCCCATCAATAGCCTGTCTCACCAAATTAATAGAACTCAAAAGTTACTAAACTGTGTATGTGATTTGAATCAACAATATCACTACTAGGCTTATATCCCAAAGAAAGGAAAGAAAAATATCCTCTAAGTACAAAATATTTATAGCAGCCTTTTTTGGTAATGACAAAGAACTGGAAACTAAAGAGGTTCTAATCAGTTGGGGAATGACTAAATGAATTCTACATTGTAAACAAGATGGAACACTGCTGTGCTATAAGAAACAGAGAAAGACAGTTTGAGAAAGCTAGGAAAACTTGTGAAAAGACGCAGAGTGAGGCGAGCAGAACCAATAGAACAATTTATATTATATCAAAACTGACTCTTAATAACTTAATAGCTATCATCCACTCTATGACCAACCATGATGACAACCATCATGACAGACAATGTACTAATATATAGAATAAGAATAGCATTTTTGGACATGGACAACATGAGAATTTGTTTCATCTAACTATAATCTTAATTATTTTTCTTTCTTCCTCCCTCTTTTTACCTTCCCTCATTCCCACTTTCTCTCCTTATTCTTTCTCCTTATCTGCTTCTCATTTTCCCTCTCTCCTTTCCCCTCTCCCTATATCCTTCCATTCCTCCCTCTCACTTTTCCTTTCTTTCCCTCCCTTTATTTTCCCCTTCCCTTTCTTTATTTTTCAGTAGTGGGGGGAGGAAAAAAATTTTGATAATTGAAAAAATGACTTAAAAAAAGAAATAGAAGACCTTCAGATATGGGTAATGTAGTTACAATGAAAGATCACTGAGTCAGGAGATCTGTGTTTTAGCCTAGTCTGAGATTAGTCTGAGACCTTTCTTCAGTAAATCACTTTATCTCATTCTCATTTTTTCCATCTGCCAAAAAGGGAGGGTGGAGTTTATAGTCAATGTTCCTTCTAGTTCTAAGATTCTGTTATTGATCCAACCTTTAAGTGTACAGTGAAGGAAACAGAGGCTCACAGTGATAGAGTGGCTTGCCTAAGTAATGTCAGGCAGGCAATATGCATTTATTAAATACTATGTGTCAGGCACTATGCTAAGTGCTAACAAGCAAAAATTAAGACAGTTCTTGATCTCATGGGAGATCACCTTCTAATAGGAGGATACAACAGATAAAGGGGAGTTAAAAACCAGGATGTAAGGAAGGAAAAGAGGTTCCCAGTGGCAAAGTTGAGCCTGAAGAGTCGGGAAAGGAATGAAGTACATCATGTCCCCTGAATCAAGGCCCCCAGAAGGAAATCTCCAGTGGGAGAAGGGATAATTCAGCATGAGAAGGCAGCTGAGTCTTAATGGTGAAGTTAGGGAGTCAGAAAAACTGCTGGAGGAAATGATCACCTGAGAAGGACTAAGTTTTCAAGTTCCCTCACTCCCGGCTTAGACCTTTCTATAACATTGGTCTGCCTCCCTTGATTAAGGTTTGAGCAATTCCTTGCTCTCCCTTAGGATGCCTTAGTTTGTCTTACTAAGTCCAAAGTTGAATTTATGGAAGGATGGTAAAGGTCATGGTTCACAGAATGCATAAAACACATTTCTCATTGCCCTTCCATCTCCTCCTCATTCTGGTCTTGATGACCTAAAATCTCTGTGTATATGTAGAAAGCTGCATGCTTATGAGAGAATATGAAGGTTTGTGCCAGTCCATCTGCCTGATAATATGGTTGAATATACAAGGCTAACCTTCAATTAGCCAGCCCAGCTATGGTTTACTGTGACACTCGAAGAAAATGTGCAAGTTTTTCCTGAATTTGGACTTCCTTCCGGGGGTGGAGCCATGGTGGTGGAGATCAGACAGGAGTCTCTGTAACCTCCTCTAACCTTCCCTCAAACCAACAACATATGAAGCCTCTAGACTGATTTTGAAGGAAAAAAATTCACAATATCTGGAGGACAACACGATTCTAGAATAAGATACTCTGGAAGAACTTCAAAACGGGTCTGTTTTAATTGGGCAGGGGGGTGGTCTGCTGAACCCAGACTGCAGCACAGGGAGACCAGGGCAGGGAGCTGGAGCAGGGAGCTGGAACAGGAGTCATCACAGGAGTGGGAGCCTTGTGCTTTTCACACACCTGGGAGTCTTCTGGGGGCCTCTTGGGCCAATCTGTCCTGATTGTGGGCAGGTGGTTTGGAGGGTCTGCCTTTTGTGGGGGGTAGATTGTGAACCACTGAACCCCTGATGAGCATCAGACCTAGCTGCCATTACACAGCACCCTAGGGTGATCAATCAATCAATCAGCAGGACTGATCAGCACCAGAAATAATTCAATCAGCAAAACTGCCCAGTACCTGAAATAATTCAATCAGCAGAACTGCCCCAGGGTGAACTAAAGCAGAACTGCCCAGCACCTGACATAATTCAATCAGCAGAACTGCCCAGTTCCTGAAATAACTCAATCAGTAGAACTGCCCCAGGGCAAATTAAAGCAGCTGTCCCACCTTTGCCTTAAACAGACCTCACACCTTTAAAAAAAATGAATAAAAAACCAAAAAGAGCTCTCACCATAGACAACTTTTATGGAGAGAGGAAAGAACAGACCTCAAATCCTGAGGCCCCTAAAGGTAAAGCAACTCCAGAAAAAGCCCCAAAGAGAGACATAAACTGGTCTCCATGTCACAAGGCTTTCTTTGAAGATTGCATAAAAAATCTTAAAAGAGAGTTAGAAGAAACATGGGGAAACGAAATGAGATCACTGCAAAATAAAATAGAAAAAATGGAAAAAGAATGCAATGAACAAAAAAATGTAAATGGTCAATTGCAAAAGGAACTAAAAACAGTAACTGAAGAAAATGAGACATTAAAAATTAGAATCAAACAATTGGAAATGAATGACTCATCAAGACTTCAAGAATCAGTGGAACAAAAACAAAAAAATGAAAAGATAGAGAAAAACATGAAATATCTACTAAGAAAAACAACTGACCTGGAAAACAGATTTAGGAGAGACAATCTAAGGATTATAGGGCTTCCTGAAAGCCATGATAAAAAAAAAGAACCTAGACACTATCTTCCAGGAAATCATAAAAGAAAACTGCCCTGATATTTTAGACCCAGAAGGCAAAATACTCCTTGAAACAATCCATCGATCACCTCCTGAAAGAAACCCAAAAATTAAGTCCCCCAGAAATATCATGGCTAAATTCCAGAACTATCATACCAAGGAAAAGATATTACGAGAAGCCAGAAAGAAACAATTTAAATATCGGGGAGCCACAATTAGGATCACACAGGACCTAGCAGCTTCTACTTTGAAGGATCGAAGGGCCTGGAATCAGATATTCTGAAGGGCAAAGGAACTTGGATTACAGCCAAGAATAAGTTACCCTGCTAGAATGAGCATTATCTTCCAGGGTAGAAGATGGTCATTCAATGATATAGGAGAATTTCACCTATTTCTACTGAAAAGACCAGAACTAAACAAAAAAAATTGATCTACAAACACAGAACACAAGAGAAACATAAAAAGGTAACAAGAAAAAAAAAAAAAAAACTCGAACTATATTTATGTTATAGATACTTATAGAATGAGGGTTGATTTTATGAATCTATTATTACATTATGATTATGATATGATTACTGTGATTTTATGATTATTATGATATGATTATTGTGATTTTATGATTATTATGATATGATAAACCGAAAAAGAAATTAGAGGTAGAAAAGGGATAACACTGGAAGAAGAGGAAAAGGAGGTAAAATAAGGGAAATTACATCACATGTAGAGGCAAAGAAAACCTATAATGATTGAGGGGAAAAAAGGGAGGGGAATGAGAATTTGCTTAATCTCCATTTCATCAGATTTGGCTCAGAGGGAATAATAGACATACTTATAAGGAAACAGGAGGGAAAGAGTGGAAAAAGGGGTGGGTGGGGCTCTAAAGGGGAAGGATTGTTTGAGGGAAGTGGTTATCAAAAGCAAAATAGTAGGAAGGAGGGAAAGGAGATAAGAAAGAGAAAAGCATAAGTTAGGGTAAATAAGATGGCAGGAAATACAGAATTAGTTATTTTAACTGTGAATGTGAATGGAATGAACTCTCCCTTAAAGCAGAAGCAGATAGCAGAGTGGATTAAAAACCAGAATCCAACAATATGTTGTATACAAGAAACACATCTAAAACATAGAGATACATACAGGGTGAAGGTAAAAGGCTGGAGCAGAATCTATTATGCTTCAGGTGAACAAAAAAAAGCAGGGGTAGCAATCCTGATCTCAGACCAAGTAAAAGCAAAGATAGACTTAATTAAAAGAGACAAAGAAGGAAATTATATCTTCCTAAAGGGTACCACAGATAATGAAGCAATATCAATACTAAACATATATGCACCAAGTGGTATAGCATGGAAATTCCTAGAGGAAAAGTTCAGAGAGATGCAAGAAGAAATAGACAACAAAACTATAATAGTGGGGGATCTCAACCTCCCTCTCTCAGAACTTGATAAATCAAACCACAAAATAAATAAGAAAGAAGTTAAGGAGGTAAACAAAATGTTAGAAAAGTTAGGTATGATAGATCTTTGGAGGAAATTAAATGGAGACAGAAAGGAGTTTACTTTTTTCTCAGCAGTCCATGGAACTCATACAAAAATTGACCATGTGTTAGGACACAAAAACCTCCAAATCAAATGCAGGAAGGCAGAAATAATAAATGTATTCTTTTCAAATAATGAAGGAAAAAAATCACATGCAATATAAGGCCAGGAGAAAATAGACCAAAAACCAATTGGAAACTAAATAATTTTATCCTAAAGAATGAATGGGTGAAACAGCAAATTACAGACACAATTACTAATTTCATCCAAGAGAATGACAATAATGAGACAACATACCAAACTTTGTGGGATACAGCCAAAGCAGCAATAACGGGAAATTTTATATCTCTAGATGCTTATTTGCATAAAATAGAGACAGAGAAAATCAATGAATTGGGCTTGCAACTAAAAAAGCTAAAGAAAGAACAAATTAAAAACCCCCAATCAAATACCAAACTTGAAATCCTAAAAATAAAAGGAGAGATTAGTAAAATTGAAAGTAAAAAAAACTATTGAATTAACAAATAAAACTAAAAGTTGGTTTTATGAAAAAACCAAAAAAAAAATAGATAAACCTCTAGTTAATTTAATTAGAAAAAGGAAAGAGGAAAATCAAATTGTTAGTCTCAAAAATGAAAAGGGAGAACTTTCCACCAATGAAGAGGAAATTAGAGCAATAATCAGGAGTTACTTTGCCCAACTGTATGCCAATAAATTTGATAACCTAAATGAAATGGAGGAATATCTACAAAAATATAGATTGCCCAGATTAACAGAAGAGGAAATAAATTACTTAAATAGTCCCATTTTAGAAAAAGAAATAGAACAAGTCATTAATCATCTCCCTAAGAAAAAATCCCCAGGACCAGATGGATTTACGTGTGAATTCTACCAAACATTTAAAGAACAATTAACTCCAATATTATATAAACTATTAAAAAAATTAGGGAATGAAGGACTCCTACCAAACTCCTTTTATGATACAGACATGGTACTGATACCTAAACCAGGTAAAACAAAAACAGAGAAAGAAAATTATAGACCAATCTCCTTAATGAATATTGATGCAAAAAATCTTGAATAAAATATTAGCAAAGCGATTACAGAAAATCATTCCCAGAATAATACACCATGACCAAGTAGGATTTATACCAGGAATGCAGGGATGGTTCAATATTAGGAAAAATATTAACATAATTGACTATATCAATAACCAAATTAACAAAAAACATATGATAATCTCAATAGATGCAGAAAAAGCATTTGATAAAATCCAACATCCATTCCTATTAAAAATATTAGAGAGTATAGGAATTAATGGACTTTTCCTTAAAATAGTTGGTAGCATCTATTTAAAACCATCAGCTAGCATCATATGTAATGGTGATAGACTGGAACCACTCCCAATAAGATCAGGGGTGAAACAAGGTTGCCCACTAGCACCATTACTATTCAATATTGTATTAGAAATGCTAGCTTTGGCAATAAGACAAGAAAAAGAGATTAAAGGAATTAGAGTAGGTCATGAGGAAACCAAATTATCACTCTTTGCAGATGATATGATGGTCTACTTAGAGAACCCTAGAGAATCAAATAAAAAACTATTAGAATTAATCCACAACTTTAGCAAAGTTGCAGGATACAAAATAAATCCACATAAATCATCAGCATTTCATACATCACCAACAAAATGCAACAGCAAGAGATACAAAGAGAAATTCCATTCAAAATAACTATCGATAGTATAAAATATTTGGGAATCTATCTGCCAAGGGAAAGTCAGGATCTATATGAGCAAAACTACAAAACACTCTCCACACAAATAAAGTCAGACCTAAACAATTGGAAAAATCAAGTGCTCTTGGATAGGTCGAGCGAATATAATAAAGATGGCAATACTACCTAAACTAATCTATTTATTTAGTGCTATACCAATCAAACTCCCAAGAGATTATTTAACTGACCTAGAAAAAATGACAACAAAATTCATCTGGAAAAACAAAAGGTCAAGAATTTCAAGGGAATTAATGAAAAAAAATACAAATGCGGGTGGCCTAGCTGTACCAGATCTAAAACTATATTATGAAGCAGTAGTCACCAAAACCATTTGGTACTGGATAAGAAATAGAGTAGTGGATCAGTGGAATAGGTTAGGTTCACAGGACAAAATACTCAATGACAATAGTAATCTAGTATTTGACAAACCCAAAGACCCCAGTTTTGGGGATAAAAACTCACTATTTGACAAAAACTGCTGGGATAATTGGAAACTAGTATGGAAGAAATTAGGCATTGACCCACCCCTAACACCATATACTAAGATAAGGTCAAAATGGATTCATGATCTAGGCATAAAGAATGATATTATAAACAAATTAGAACAATGTAGAATGATTTACCTTTCAGACCTGTGGAGGGGGAAGGAATTTGTGACCAAAGAAGAACTAGAGGTCATCATTAATCACAAAATAGATAAGTTTGACTATATCAAATTAAGAAGTTTTTGTACAAATAAAATGAATGCAGACAAGATTAGAAGGGTAGCAGTAAACTGGGAAAATATTTTTTACATCCAAAGGTTCTGATAAAGGCCTCATTTCTAAAATATATAGAGAATTGACTCAAATATATAAGAATTCAAGCCATTCTCCAATTGATAAATGATCAAAAGATATGAACAGACAATTTTCAGACGAAGAAATTGAAACTATTTCTGGTCATATGAAAAGGTGCTCCAAGTCACTATTGATCAGAGAAATGCAAATTAAGACAATTCTGAGATACCACTACACACCTGTCAGATTGGCTAAAATGACAGGAAATGATAATGATAACTGTTGGAGGGGATGTGGGAAACTGGGACACTGATACATTGTTGGTGGAACTGTGAACAGATCCAACCATTATGGAGAGCAATTTGGAACTATGCTCAAAAAGTTATCAAACTGTGCATACCATTTGACCCAGCAGTGTTCCTACTGGGCCTATATCCCAAAGAGATTTTAAAGGAGGGAAAGGGACCCACATGTGCAAAAATGTTTGTGGCAGCCCTTTTTATAGTGGCAAGAAACTGGAAATTGAAAGGATGCCCATCAATTGGAGAATGGCTGAATAAATTATGGTATATGAATGTTGTGGAATATTATTGTTCTGTAAGAAACGACCAACAGGACGATTTCAGAGAGGCCTGGAGAGACTTGCATGAACAGATGCTAAGTGAAACGAGCAGAACCAGGAGAACATTATACACAGCAACAAGACTATATGATGATCAATTTTGATGGACATGGTTCTCCTCAACAATGATGTGATTCAAACCAGTTGTTCAGCAATGAAGATAGTCATACACATCCAGAGAGAGGCCTGTGGGAACTGAGTGTGAACCACAACACAGCATTTTAACGCTTTCTGTGAATATTTCCATGCATTTTGTTTTCCTTCTTAGCTTGTTTTTTCTTCTTCTCTTTCTAGATCTGATGTTTCTTGTGCAGTAAGATAACTGTATAGATATGTATACATGTATTGTATTTGTCATATAATTTATCCTATTTAGCATGTATTAGATTACCTGTCATCTAGGGGTGGGGGTGGGGGGAAGGAGGGGAAAAGCTTGGGGAAAAAGTTTTTGCAAAAGTCAATGTAGAAAAATCACTCATATGTTTTGTAAATAAAAAGCTTTATTAAAAAAAATTAAAAAAATAAAAAAATACCAAATTATCTCACAAAAAAAAGTTTTTCCTGAATTTTTATCCTGATGGTCCATTTCTTCCATTTGTGATCAGCAGCCTGGGTAGGGCTTTTTGATGCAATCTCGTGAGTCTTGTCTCCATCACACGTCTGTCTTATAGTTTGTAGCCCTCACAGGGAATGCAGACTCTGATCTTATTTTAAATGGAGGCATCTCTATTTAACTTAGCAGTGAAAAGCCTGTTTATTCAGTTTCTTTATATTTGTGCCTCAGTTTCCTCATCTGTAAAATGGGCTGGAGGAGGAAATAGCATACCATTCCCTATCTTTACCAAGAGAACCCCAAATAGGGACCCCAATAGGTTCACAAAGAGTTAGACACTACAAAATATTTTAATGACATGATATGATTCTATTCATCCCCTCCAAATGACACATCACCATCATTGCCACTTAGGCCAGAGAATCACAGAATTAGAAAGCAAAGGGACAAATTGCTGAAGTAAACATTAGAAAGGATTTTTTTAACGATTTAATTCAACCCCCTCATTTTTCCAGAAGAGAAACTGAGAGAGGGAAGCGATTCGCTCAAACTCACTTCAATAGCAGGGAACAAAGCTCAGTCCTCTTCCATAATATCATATTACCTCATGAAAAGAGAGGAAGCAGGAAGGAAAAATCATATCAATAAATTATTGATAATCTATTCTGTAAAAGGAAGGAACTGTACAATACATCATGCAAAGATATAGAGAAATATAAAAGATGGTCCTAGTTTTCAAAGAGCTTAAAATCTAGTTGGAAATAAAACAACATGAATATGAAAGGTTACATAATTGATTTAAATAATATTTCAAGATAACAGAAGAGATAACCTAGACAGGACATGATGAGTTGTACAAATAATTTACGGAGGAAGGAAGAGAGGAAGAGATGGAAGTCACTGGATACAGGGGTCATCAGGACAGGCTTTCTGGAAGAAGTGAGATAAATAGAGCTGGCTCTTATAGGCTCTACATAGGTATGGAGGAGAGAGAATCCCCAACATGCCCCTAGTAACTCGACTCTTTCAGAGAATTCCAAGTCCCATTTGGAGCACAGAGACCCTCCTTGCCCTTTCTGGAGGTCCTAGAACCAAAAAGAGACTTCCTTGCTGTTTGGGAGGCTCTGTAAGAATTGAGAGGGACTTGTCAAAAGTCACATAGCACACGAATGACTGATTTAGGATTAAAACTTCTCACACTCGATGTGGGACTTTTGAACTATTAGGGCTTTCCATTTTGCTCTCCTCTGCATATCTCCATTCAGTCCCTGCCCCAGCTCACCAGAGCAGCAGCTTAGGAGATGCTAGCAACTATTTGGAGGATATAGGGTCAGAATGGGGAGAGACTCAGAGAGACCTGAATGAATTAAAATGAGCACAAGGTGCTAATAACCTCCTCCTTCTGACTTTGTCACTCCTTCCCAGTAATCCCACATTCTCTACCCCTTCCTCCATAGCTGAATGATACAGGCAATATCTACAGCCTTTCTTTTCTTCTAATGTCCCCTTATTTCTAGGAAGAAAAAATAGAAAAAGAAAAGAAAAAGAAAATTGTCTCTTAATGCTTCCTCCCCTCCCTCTATTAGAGTTCTTACTTATAAATATTGAAGAGACATGCTCCGCCAAGCTCAGAAAAGTACCATTGTCTGGTAGCAGTTTGACTCCCCCCTTCCCCGTCTCCCAGAGCAACCCCTCCCTAGAGGATGGAAAAGGGAGAGGGAACCCTTCTCTTCTAAGGCAGAGAAAGAGGATTGTATAGTAGATGGATTATCGGGACTACAACAGGCAGATCAGTGAATGGGACAAGGGTGAGAATTCTGCCCCCAGTAGAATGGACAGCTGGCTCTTTGCCGAAAGAGAGATTTCCAAAAGATGCAGAAGGCCCTGGAAAAAGGCATGTTCCCAGGCCCCAGAACGGGGGCATCTCCTAGGAAGAAGGGAAAGGCTAAGAAGGAGTCTGTTCCCTAAAGGGAGAACAGAGAAGGCCAGGCCAGGCGATTTCTATGGGCCACGGTTGAAAGGAAGTTACTAAAATCCAAGGCTGTGATCACAAGAGTCACAGAAAGGTAAAAACAACATGCATAGGGGAGCACCTGCCCTGATTGGTCTTTGCTATTCTACTCTAGATCTCATCCCATCCAACCCCCCCCCCTCCTATTTTATCTTATTCTACTCAAGTCAACTTAATTTAGTTCAGTTTTTAAAAAAAGATATTAAGAAAACAATCAAGAATTGAAATACTCCATAAATGCAAGGCAGGGAGTCATGGATAGAAGGCTGGCCTGAGATTCAGAAAAAACCTAAACTGAAATCCTATCTTTAACCTATACTGGTGTGTGACTCAGGGTAAAATACTTAACCTTTCATCACCTCAGACTGCTCTGAGACTCCAAATTATAGAATAATGGTCAATCTGAAAAGGAGGAGGGAGTCTCCTCTCCAGGGAACTCTCTGTGCTAATGAAATCCCAGGTCCAGACAAAACAAAATAAATGCAAAACATTTATAACATAGTAGAGAGTGGGTTCAAGGAAAGGAAAGTGCTATTAATTGGCAGGATCAGGAAATGCACCAACCTAGAAGTTATTTGAGGAAAAGGTGAAAATAGAATGTATTCCATCCAGACAGGAAGTACCATTTGTTTAAAGTCCAGAGATGGACTTTCCTAAGAGGAACATATAGATGAATACTCCAGATTCCCTGAGAATCAGTGCTGAAGAATTACATTGAATTATTCTCATGAAGTTCCCTTTTGTGGCCAGAGTTACAAGGTGACTTGCAAAGTGGTAGGTTAAGGAAAGGTGACTGAGCAGGAAAAATCCACTAGCATTGAGGATATTACCACAACTGAGCTCATCAGAAGATTACACATAAACAATTCTTAATTCATTTTTTAAAAATTAATTCCTAATTCACTTTCTTCTTCCCTCTTTTCTCCCCTTTCCTGAGATGGTTAAGTGATCTGATATGGATAATACATGTAAAATCATATAAGACATTTTCTTAGTTATTTTGTGGAAGAAAATTTGAACAAAGAAAATAAAAAATAGCATGTTTCAGTATGTCTAGATTTCATCTGTACTTTCTCTGGAGGTAGATATCATTTTTCATCATGTGTCCTTTAGGATTGTCTTGGATCATTGTAGAGGTGATAACTGTCTTTCACAGTTGTTCATTGTACAATATTGCTATTAGTTTACAAGGATCTCCTAGTTTTGCTTTTCCAGATATTTTTAAAATATTCATACTGCTTGTCATTTCTTATGGCACAACAATATTCCATCACAATCATATACCACAATTTCCTCAGTTGTTCAATTAATGAACATCCCTTCAATTTCCAATTCTTTGTCACCACAAAAAAACCCCACTACTATAAATATTCTTGTACAAATAAATTTTTCTTCTTAAAATATCTAAAGGATAACAGACCTAGTAGTGGTATTACCAGATCAAAAAAATGTGCAGTTTTATAACCCTTTGAGTGTAGTTCTAAATTGCACTCCAGAAAAGTTAGATCAGTTCACAACTCTACCAACCATGCCTTAGTGTCCAAATTTTCCTGCATCCCCTCCAATATTTAGTCCTTCCCTTTCCTATCACATTAGCCAATCTGGTAAATGTGAGGAGTTTATTTATTTATAAATAATTATTTATCCTATAAATAATAAATAAATAAATATTTATCCTATTTATAAATAGGAGACTATTTATCTATTGGGGAATGATTTGTATTTTTATAAATTTGCCTCAGTTTTCTCTATATTTGAGAAATGAAGGCTTTATCAGAGATACTTTTATGTGAAAAACATTTTCCAGTTTTTTTTTTAATTGTGGTTATATAGTGGTTTTTTGGGTAAAAACTTTTAAGTATAATCAGAATTAACTATTTTATTTTGTGATGTTCTCTATCTTGTTGGGTCCTAAATTCTTCATTTATACATAAATATGATAAATTATTTCACGCTCCCCTAATTTGCTTGTGGTTTCACACCTTTTGTCTAAATCAGTACCCATTTTGATCTTTATCTCAGTATTTATTGTGAGATGTTAATCTATAATTACTTTCTACCATACAGTTTTCTAGCAGGTTTTGTTAAATAGTGAGTTTTTACCTCAAAAGCCTCGACTTTTGGGTTTGTCAAATACTAAATTTCTATGGTTATATATATATTGTATACCTAACCTAGTCCACTAATCTACCACTCTAATTTTTTTTTCTTTTTTAATCAAATTAATGGCTTGTTTTGTTGTACCCCCACCCCTGAAAACCACCATCTTATTGTATTTGTTAGTTCAATGTTTTTCTTTAAATTTTATTTATCTCTCCTTTGATTTCTGGAATTTCCAATTTGATATTTAATTGGGGAATTTTAATTTTTTTTTCCTGGCTTTTTTTAGTTGCATGCCCAATTCATTGATCTGCTCTCTAAGTACTGCTTTGGGTATATCCCATCAGTTTGGATATTTTGTCTCATTGCTGTTATGCTTTTCAATGAAACTATTATTTCTATGAGTTGTTCTTTGACCTACTTTTTTTAAGCATTAGATTATTTTGTTTCCAATTTTTAATCTCTTTCTGCTACCATTTATTGTGTAAAGTCTATTGCTTTATGCCCTGAAAAAATGCAATTCACATTTCTGCTTTTCTGTATTTGTTTGTAAGGTTATGTCCCAATATCAGTTTTTGTGTAGATACCATGTACCACTGAGAAACAGTATATTCCTTTCTATGCCTATTCAATTTTCCCCAGAGACCTATCATATCCATCTTCTCTAAAATTCTATTCACCTTCTTCATTTCTTTCTTGTTTCTAGTTCTTAAAGGGGAACGTTGAAGGTCCTCCACTAATATATTTTCTATTTCTTCCTATAATTCATTTAATTTCTTTAAAAATTTTGGTGCTATATTATTTGGTGCACATTTGTTTAGTATTGATATTACTTCATTGTCTATAGTATCTGTTAACAAGATGTAGTTTCTTTCCTTAAGTCTAATTATATATTTTTTTTTGCTTTGCCTCAGATCATGATTGCTATTCTGGTTTTTTTTTTTATTTAACTTTACCTGAAGCATAATAGATTCTGCTCTAGCTCTTTACTTTTAGTCTAGTGGAGGCACTTCAAATGTGTTTCTTTTAAACAACACAATGTAGTATTTTGGTTTTTATTCCATTCTGGTATCTCCTGTTATTGTTTTCTAATTCACATTTACTATTATGATAACTGTATATTTCCCTCAATCTTATTTTTTCCCTACTTCTATTTATTTCTCCCTCTCCACCCCTTTCCTCTTCAAGTGTTTTACTTTTAACCACCCTCTCCCCCTGTGAAAGTCCCTATTTTTAAGGAGTTTACATTCAAATGAGGGAAAACAATACATAAAAGGAAGTTGAAAGGAGGGAAGAAGATTCAGAAAGGAGGTACCCCATACTTGAGCACAGTTGAGAAGTTCTGAGTATAGTCTAAGTGGGAAATAAACACATGACTAGCCTGGGGGCTCCTCCTAAAATAGAGACTCTGGGAGGAATCATCCAGTCAGGGCTTTGAACTATCCTGTTCTTGGCACCCAACTCAGAACAAAATCCTAAAACAAATGCTACTGCTCTCCATGCCTCAGTACATTTTCTTGATGTTTGAACTCAGACTTTCAAAACACCATGAGTCTCTTCTCTCCTATGCTCACTCATATCACCAGGTTACTTAGTGATATGAGGTCTATGCATCTTATCATCTTCTCTCTTCTAGCAATAATGTAAACATAAGCAAGTCTAAAATCCAATTACATTTTGATTATGCTAGTTCTAGCTAGTGTGGGATTATTCTCTATATGATTTCAAGGAGATAAGTTTTTTTCCACACATATTACCTTTGCCTCTGTAGCACTGAAATATAGCTAAATGTTCTCATTAGCTATAGATACTCCCAGTTCTGACACTTATTATCCAGAACAAGCCATTTCAACTCCCTGTACCTCACTTTACTCATCTGTAAAAATGAGTAGGTTAGATTAGATGGCCTCTAAATTCCCTTAATTTCTAAATCCATGATCTTTGACATAGGAATAAGTCCAGGGCACAGAAGCAAGTCATATAGAATTACAAATACACTTTCCTCATGAAACAACAATTTCATTTGTAGCTGCACCCAAAGCTGAAAGAAAAGACAATAAAATATACTCTGGAGTCCAAGCCTCAGTACTACCCACTTGTCTTCAATAGTAGTCTTCCATACTTAGATGTATCCAAGTGCTCACTAATATTGGTACCTCCAAAATAAAGGTTGTGACTCACCTGGATCAGCCCATTCTATGTGTCTTCTGCATATTCCCTTCCATTGGGAGCCCTTCTCACATAATTGGGCTCTCTTGTGATGGATAAATACCCTGCAATACATGAACTCTCCACTGATTCTCAATCATTCTCACTATATTGTTTATCTTTTCTTTATGGTACTAAATTTCTCTAATGATATGCCTTATGTTGTTTCTCCCGTGAAATTCATTTGAAATAGATTGCATTCTGTCACAGCCTCCTGTAACTCTCTATTGCCCTTTGGGTAATCCACAACTTCCATCCTTTTTATTCCATATATCAAAGCCACACAAGATGACAAAAATGTTTCAGGGAAAAGCAGAACATCACCATCATTATCTTCTAGAGGCAATCTAGGCAATTCTCCCCATTGTGAACAGTTCTGGGTCCAGCTCATAATCTATGTTTGCAGTGTCTACCCAATATATCTGAACCTGTCAACAGAAAAAAAATTGAATTTGTCCATATTCAGGCCAAAAACCATCAGCAAAAATCAAAACACATCCAAATGTCATGTGCATATCTGTGTGTGGAGAGGGCAGAGATCTAGGAGGTCTTGTGTTAGCAGTTATGGTATCAGAGTAGCTCAGAGTGTTAAAAGCAGGAGAATATGGAGTTTGAGTGGGAAGCTTATACCTACAGGCCTTTGTTTGACTGTAATGTAGTATAAAAACCATTTAATTTATAAGTCAAAAAACCTGGGTTCAAGTCTCAGTTCTGCCACTTAGGAATTGTGTGACCTTGGAGAAGTGAACTGGTTTCTCTGACCTTCAGGTTTCCTCATTTGTTAAACTGGCATAATAATGTTTGGACACTCTAGTTCATCTGATTGTGTGGAGGACTCAAGAGAGAAGAGGTAGGAAGTGCTTCACAAATCATAGAAATCAGTTATTTCCACAATTTCCCCACAAAAGCCTCCCTCCTACACACTCTTTGGTATTTGAAATATCTGATTGCCAGCTTTCCTGCTGTGCAGAGGCTACTTGGCAGCATTTTTTTTTTTACTTCTAAGAAGAGAGAACTGATGACTTTTGAATATTCCAAATGTAAAATAAGAGCCCCATGAGTGATTACCCTTTTTGAGAAACTGTGCTAGCTCCCTATTCCCTGTAGGCTAAAATACAGACTCCTCTACTTGACATTTAAAGCCTAAGCTATCCTGCTCCACTTTACTGCCCTTTCAAGCTTCTTGCTCCTGTTCACACGCTCTCCCTTGCAGCCAAACAGAACTATTCACTGTTTCATGAACTATCTACTCTACCTCCTCAGCATTTAGCTCAGTTCCTGGCACATCTTAGGTGCTGAATAAATTCTAGTTGAATCGTTGGCTGATTGTGCTTGCTAACGGTCTATCCCATTTTACTGGAATTCCTCACTTCCTAAAAGACTGGGTTTCTGCATAATCTTCTATAGAAAGTCTTTCCTCATCCACTTAGTTGTCAGTGAACCCCCCACTCCCTCCCCCAGTAAACAGTATGTACTTTTCTTAAGGATCAGGCTATTTCTTATTTTATCTTCATACCTGCAAAGCCTATTAGTATATTATTAATATATATGTGTATATAAAACCATATATATATATAACACTATATAAATAAAACCATATATATAACTATAACTATATATTTAATATATATAACTAACCATATATATACATAACTATATAGTTATACATATATATATATATAATGCTTATTAGTATATGAGTTTAGATGGCATTGGGTGGGATTTACTGTATACAAGTGGATTGGTTTATTTTAGATAGGAGTGATTAGATTTCATTGTACTGATGTAGCTTGACTTGAGAATATGATCTTCAAGTAGTTGAAAGGGTTTGGGTGATATATTCAAAGAAGTGTTGGAAGGAACCTCAGAAGTCTGACAACACTAGGAAAAACAGAGTAGAACTTCTCCTAGAATGGTCCCTGTGACTTGTGAGCTAGTTGCCTGAAGGTGCATCAAGCAGCACCTGCCATACAGGGGATCCAGATCTGTGATCAGCTGAAACACAGAGTAGCAACACATGGTCCTGGTTTCTTTCCCTGACATGCACAAGACTCTCCATTCACTCACTGCCCCTTGGCCTTGAAATCAAGGTTAATAAATTGCTGCCCAGCAGCACTGACAGCACAAAGGAGGGCCGTTTGGCTTTTTTAGGGTGTTTTTATTTCTGCTTTAGTCAAAGAAAGACTGTGGTTTGCCCTGCCTACAGCGAAAGACCTCCTGCTAGCATGTAGCAGGAAGCAGAAGAAAGAAACCAGGCAGAAATCTAAAATGCGTTCATCAAGACAATCTGTCCTCAAATGTTTCTGCAGAACTGGGGGAGGGGAAAGAAAGAGAAGAGGAGAGGAAGGAAGGGGAAAGAAACGGAGGAAGTAATCAGCCCTGTTGACAGTCTTACATAGAGAGAACACAGCAAGACAGTATAGTTAGATATACTCACAGATGCATTAGAGAAATAGTCCTCCATCTCTGAAACTGAGGCTGCCATATGTTCTGGGTGGCACTCTGTACAGCAAAAAAGGGGAATGAATAGTGGTAGATATGATGATGGAGGATGGAGCATTTCTCAGTGGAGGTATACTTCCAATCCTTGAATACTGGCCAGTGTAACTGCCCCTTTTATTTTCCATCTACAAAGAAAGATGAACAATGATTAAATATAGGCTAAATGATATACTGGGAAGAGCATGAGACCTGGAGCCAGAAGTAACCTTCAATCTTATCTCTGATATTTACTAGATGTGTGACCCTGGGAAATAGGAATAGCAATAATTTATATTACCTATTTTTCAGGGTTAGGGAGAGGAAAGTGATTTGTAAATCTTAGAGGGCAAAGTGTTAAGTTTTGATCACCTGTTATTATTGAGGTTGTGGGGTCAAAGGATCCTGGTTGCAATCCTACTTAAGTGACTTTGGGGAAGTTCCTAAATCTCTCCAGATTTCAGTTCCTTCATCTATAAGGTGAGGAAAGTGAGCTAGATGATGTCTAAGGTCTCTTCAAACTCTAAACTTATGATCTCAGATACTTAATATGACAGTATCTATCTATCTATCTATTTATCTATCTCCCTCTGCAAACTTAGTAGCGAAGTCTCCAGAGCTCATTCTGAGGAAAACACTGGCCATTAAACTGAGAAACACTCACAGTAACCTGTGAAGGTAGCAGAAAGAAAACCTCTGTCCTCTATCAAATGACCAATTGAAATTAACTTAATTTTAGACAATATGAAGTTCAGATATCATTCTGATAGGAGCTACAGACATAAAGATGACTGAGGGGAAGTCCACAGGTTCAGAATCACTGATTTGGAGTTAATAAGAATGTTAATGGAGGCAATTAGAGACCAATTGATTATCAAGGATGAATAGAGGAATGTCATAAGTAAGGGAGCATGATAGCATGAATCTTGTATGTCTTATACAGACAGCAAAAACTACATTAAGCTGTGAAATCTGCCCTCTCTACAAAGTCAGGAAAGAGAGATTGGGCCTAAAAAAGGATTCAAGTTGAGATAGAGCAGAAATAAAGAGTTTGGGGCATGCTTATGGAGGGGAGGTAGGAATGTTCATCTATGCAGAAGAAATGAATGAAAGACATTGTCTCTAGAGAATCTCAATTTTCACTTGACATCTCTGTTTAAACACATTTTAATTTTTGATTCTTCTTTTTAAAAATACCATTGAGATTTCTTAACATCCCCTTCTATAGAAATATCTTTTTAACAGAGAAAAACATAAGCAAAACACAAACACAACACTTTCTAACACCATTTACAACATTCCACACCAGGAGTTGCTCCATGCTTCCAAGAGCAGGATGTGTTTCATTACCTGTCTTCTGGAACCTACTCTGCTCATCAGAATTGTCCTTTGTTCTTGAAGAGGACCATGATATCAGGGAGAGGATGCCATGACATGCAAGTAAATTGGATTTAAGTGAGGGAAGGCTGTGCAAAGTCACCTGCCTGTCACTTTTCCTCCCGAGTTTTCTGGGTCCAGTGGCCAGACATAAATCAGGAGGACTGGAGATGGCCCTGGATGCAGTGGGAAACCTTAATCTTTTTAAGCTAAAGTCTTCAATAGGTCAGTTTCACCCACGCTGCAGCCAATAAGCGATAAAGACTAGGTAGCAATTGAAGCAAAGAACTTCTTTCACCTAGTCTACCAAAAAAATCTAAATAAAGAAATAAAGAAATGCATCTGGGAGGGGAAGGTCCTCAGAGTTTCTAGCAAAAGCAAAAATGACTGCTATTTACATGTAATCTGAGTCAACCATGACCTCTGGGCTAAGCTTCTTTTTAGAGTTGTTTTCATTTACATGAACAGTAACTTTTCTTGGATAATTCCAAATTATTTTCCAGAATACTTGGCCCAATTCACAACTCCATCAACAATATATCATAATGCAAGAAAGGCTGTGAGAAAACAGGTATTAACTATTCCTGTGTTTGCTAATTATGAAGTGAAGCCTCATACTTGTTTGGACTTCAGGAGAGAACCTTACCTATCTGTCCCAGATAAGTAGAAATGGAAGAGGGTCATACATAATCAATATTTAGTGTGTGTTACTTACTACACATGAGGCATGGCTCTGTACTATATGTCACAATTTGCACAGAAAGACATACAGTATGTGTAGAAGGAAAAGGCAATAGCTGTAGCACATCTGAAACTATATTATAAAGTTGCAATCATCAGAACTATTTGGTATTGGCTAAGAATAGAGTGATGAATTAGTAGGCTATGTTAGGTGGATAAGACACGGTGGTAAATGACTATAGTAATCTACAGTTTGATAAACCCAAAGACTCCAACTTCTGGGATAAGAACAAACTTTTTGGCAAACTACTGGGAAAACTGGAAAGTAGTATGTCAGAAACTAGGCATAGACCAACATCTGACACCCTATATTAAGATAAGGTTGAAATGTATATTTGATTTAGATATAAAGTGATCTACAATAAGCAAATTACCTATCAAATTGGCTAATATGGCAGAAAAAAATGATAAATTGTTAGAGAAGATGTGAACAAATTGGAACATTAATTAATTCATTGTTGGTGGAGTTGTAAAATGATCCAGATAAGGAATAGTTTACCTATGAGATCTATGGAGAAGGGAACAATTTGTGAAATACAAAATGAATGATTTTGATTGTTAATTTTAAAAGATTCTGCAAAAATAAAACCAATAAATCCAAGATTAGAAGGGAAGCCAAAAAATGGGAAATAATTTTTATGGCCAGTGTTTTTGATAAAGACCTAATTTCTAAAATAGAGACTGAATCAAATTTATAAAAATACAAGCTATTTTCTTTTTTATTGTAGTAATTTTATTTTTGATACACATTGCTTTAAGAATCATGTTGGGAGAGAAAAATCAGAGCAAAAGGGGAAAACCATGCAAGAGCAAAAAAAAACCCAGAAAATGTGTTGATTTACAATCAGTCTCCTTAATTCTTTTTCTGGATGCAGGTGGCATTTTCTGTCTGAAGAATTTGCCATCTCTGTTTTGCTTTGGATCATTGAACTGCTGAGAAGAACCAGGTCTTTCATAGTTGATCATTGCACATTCTTGCTGTTGTTGTATACAATGTATTCCTGGTTCTGCTTGTTTTGCTCAGCCTTGGTTCATGTAAATTTTTCCAGACTTTTCTATAATCAGCTTGTTCATCATTTTTTATACAACAATAATATTCCATTACCTACAATCAACTGAAGTCATTCTCAAAGGATATTGACAAGCAGTTTTCAGATAAAGGAATTAAAGCTATCTATAATCATATGAAAAAGCCTTTAAACCACAACTGATTAGAGAAAAACATCTCTGAAGTACCACTTCACACCTATCAAATTGGCTAATATGGAAGAAAAGAAAAATGATAAATTGTTAGAGATGTGAAAAAATTGAAACATTAATTAATTCATTGTTGGAGTTGTGAAATGATCCAACCATTGTGGAGAACAATTTGGAAACATACCCTAAGGACAACCAAATATGCATACTCTTAGATCTGGCAATATCACTATTAGGTCTGTATCCCAAAGATATCCTAAAAATGGAGGAAAAGACCCACATATACCAAAAATATTTATAGCA
This sequence comes from Myrmecobius fasciatus, assembly GCA_023553655.1. NCBI lineage: Eukaryota > Metazoa > Chordata > Mammalia > Dasyuromorphia > Myrmecobiidae > Myrmecobius > Myrmecobius fasciatus. Next base: position 145,463 of record JAJPUD010003423.1, read on the forward strand.
ACTCTTTTTGTGGTGGCAAAGAATTGCAAATTGAGAGGATAACCATCAACTGGAAAATGACTGAAAAAGTTATGATATATGAATGTAATGCAATTCTTTTGTTCTTTAAGGAATGAGTAGGCAGATTTCAGAAAAAAAACTGGAAAGACTTAACAAATTATATATATATATATATTTACACACATATATATATATATATATATACACATAAACATATCCTTTCTTAACTATAGCTTGTTTGCACAATGTGGGAGGGGGGATGAAAATGGGGAAAAATAAAGTAAAAAAGGTGCACAATTAGATAATAAAAGAACAATATACAAGGAAGTTAAAAAAGATGGACACTCATGAATATAATTTCTTTTATACACATATAAAACATATCGTGTAATATGCAATATATATTGCAATATGCATAATATATATGTAGTAATATATACTTTCATGAACTGGTAATTCATTGTTCTATATTTTGAATCCTCCCTGATGTTTTGCTTGGCACATGACAATGTTCTCTTTTGTTTTCCTTTTCTGTTTTTCTTATTCTGTTTAAAAAAAAAGATTAAAAAATACTTACATAAACTGATGCTGAGTAAAGTGAATAGAACCAGGAAAACATTGTACACCATAACAGCAACGTTGTGTGATGATTAGTTATCAAATATAAGTAAAATAAGTTATACATGGAATAAGTAGGAGATAATTAATAACGGAAAGTCACTGCAATTAAGAGGATGGTCTTTTTGGCAATACAATGATCCAAGATAATTTTCTAAGATATTCATGAAGGAAAATGCTGACCACATTCAGAGAAAGAACTATGAATGCAGATCAAAACATACTGTTTTTACTTTTTTTTTCTTTCTTGTGGCTTTTACCTTTTGTTCAGATTTTTCTCTCACAATATGAGTAACAGAGATATGTTTAACATGATTTGTATGTATATAACCTATATCAGATGGTTTACTGTCTTGAGGAGGAAGAAAAATTCAGAGCTCAAAATTTCACAAAGATAAATGTTGAAAAATTTCTTTATATGTAATTATAAAAAACCAAAAAATGCTATTAAGTAAAAAAAAAAAGGAAAAGGTAAGAAGAAAGCAAAATGTCTATCCTCGTGAAAAGTTCTTTGTGGGAACAGAGATACAAAATGTTCATGTTGTATGATTTTTATCCCTATCTTTCAGTACCTCATTTTATCTATGATCTCATAAATGTCAGTATTCCTCCAAAAATATTCTTTCTTCTTGGCATAATTATTGACTGAGTCATACCATCTAGTCTCAATAGAATATCTACTGAATGTGTAGGAAGTCGTCTTCTAGGTCTTTTAATTTGTCTTGAAGGCTGACATCTGTTAACTCTCATTCCCACTAGAGAAATCAACTTTCCCAACCATAGCTTCCCTATATCATCTACTTGATGAAGTGGTAGAATTTCTTTAGTTCCTTTAATATTTTGAGATGACTAATGCAGAACTCCAGTTATTCACCTCTCTTCCTATTCTATCACTACACAGCCTGCCCTCCTCCTTTCTAGGTCAAACACATTTGATAATGTATTTTAACCATGTCATTTTTCTTGTCCAAAGTCTCGTAAGCAATTGGCTCTAACCTACCATTCCCATTATGTGTTTTTCCATTGTACTTTAGTTATCTGCAATTTTGAACTTTCTGAGAACATAACATTCTATGATTTGTGATCACATGGCATCCCTGAGAGTATTCTCGCATTAAAAACATTGAGCTTTTGCATTAGGAAGCCTCTTGGGAACAACACAGGCACTATGAATTTTTCCAAATGTGTTCTAGTCTTATCTTCTATTTAACTCTTGATCAAGCTCATGACCTATCCAAGACAGGTGAAATAATAACCTATATAATGAGTTTTCTATTCAACCATATGAATAATATGAATAACCTGAATAATATGAATGTTTATCCATTTAATTTTACTTGTGTGCATTGCTTGGCTGAAAGCTTTTGAAAGACTCAAGGAGTAGAATTTTTCTAGCTTTCTTGGTGATTGGACTGTGATTCTTTTCATGGCAGTCTATTATGAGTACTGAGAAGACCACCAACTGTCCAAGTATGCCTTTAAGCACACAATTCCTCTTTATTCACCTGTCCAAATAGAATTTTTGATCTATTCTTCCATTGAGATATAATTTTTAATGTTTCCTTTCATTCATTGTTAGAATGTCCAATAAATAGGATATAGTTTCTATGAGTGAGAAGCCAGATGCCAATATCCCGTTACCTCAAGTTAAATATTAGAATGAAATAAGGCTCTCTAAGTCATTGAAAATCTAGCAAAAGGAGTTTTACTTAACCCTAATATAGCAAATATATACTACCAAGACACCATGGAACTTAGCTTCTATAGATATGCCCCTTCCTTTCATCTCCATGTGAAAAAATGTCTCTTGATCAGAGAAGGGTATGGGACTTGTATGGTTTTCAGACCTCTGTCAAATCAAAGAGAACCAACTCCTAAGCGAGTAGGACCTTTTGTGGCCCTGAGTGACCAGGAAACTGTTGTCAAGAGAGACACAGCTTGAGCCTTTCCCTACCCCTAGATCAATCAAGTCCTAACTTTGTCAACTGTTTCTTAAGGGGAATGGAGAGAGCTGGTAGATATTGATCCTACCACAGTATCCATATGTTTCACTTTACAAATGAGAAAACTGGACTTATTCAGGAATTAATAAACTACTAAACGTCTGAAGCCAGATCCCCATCCCAAATCTGCCTCATTCCAAGGCCAACTATCATGCTACATCACAGTGCTTGACATACAGTAAATAGATGAAGTATTAAGTACTTACTATATGTCCAATATGTTTAACAAATAAATAGCTGACATTTAGAATACCAACAATAATTGAATTAATGTAGTTAGGGAAGAAGCTAAAACTGCATTATTTTAGTATCCTCTCCCCATCTTTCTACTTCTGTCATTATCATCCCCAAATTGAAAGGGAACCACTTGGGACTCAGCTCCCTTCATATTTTTTGCCTGTTCTACAAGTTGCCCTAGCCCAAGAAGCCATCATCTAGCTTCTAGAGATGAGACCATCCATACTTAATTTGGCTGGTGCTCACCCAGCAGCCACAATCACTAGAACTCTGCTTGGAGTCTTGGAAATTTGGTTAAAACTGCCAAAATTTATGCTCCAGTAGTGGTATTGCTTTCAAGAACCTCACAGGCATCAACCCAGGAATCTGCAAAAACAACTTTAAATAATAAAAAAAAAGATTTTTCAGGTAGGGAAGTTAAAAATCATAGTGAATGCTCCAATGGTGTAGTGAACCAGGGCTTGGTGCAGGTCAAAGAATCACATAAATTAGATGAAAGTGTTTTAGAGGTCAGCTTCTCTATTCTCACAGAGTCAGAAACTAAAATCAATTAGTTGGTAGTATGATTCTAAATTCTGTTCCCTCAAAAAAAATAGAAAAAGAGATCACCATTACTTCTACCATATTCTCTCTCCCAGAATGACATAGTGAATAGAGAGGACCTCAGATTCAGAAAGCCTCTGATATCTCCTGGCTAATAACCATGGATAAGTCATGGAACTCCTTAGTTGCTCTAAGCAGCTTCCTAAGATAGAGATTCAGAAAGGGTGCTAGCCTAAATCAGTAAAGAGAGTATTCTTACCTGGTCCGATCCTTTTTCCTAGCTGTACCTAACCCTCTTTCCCCACCCTTCTATAAGGCATTTCCTGATTTTCTTCTCTTGATTCTGTCTCTGTTCTACCATTTCCATATGCCCATACAAACATAAGATCATCTCCCTAATCCTGTCATCTTATCTCATCTATGCTCCCAGAGTGGTCTCTTTGAGAAGCTCAGAGACAGAACTTGTCCCCTCCTATACTCAAATAATCCTTTACAATTCTGTATCATCCTTCCCACTCCTGACAAACTCACCAAACACCCATCCCTTCCCTATCAGCATCTCTAGCATGAATACTGACACCCAATCTAATGCCATTATTATACTACCCAGCCTCATCTCCTAAGAGACAGAGATATTAGGTGATAACTAGTCACAATTCAGCTATAAAGGCATTGGACCTTGGTATCATATTGGATTATCTCCAACTTATCCTGCAGATTTTTTTGTACATTATTTTTTATATATTGTCTCTCCCATTAAATCATGAGCTTCTTCAGAGCAAGGACTTTTTTTCCCTTTCATTATACCTCAGCATTTAGCACAGTGCCTGGCGCACTGTCATTGCTTAATACTTTTTGACTGACAAGCAAGCCTAACTCTCCCAGCTCATCCTTATGTAGCCCCCTTAGCCTCAGCCGGGTTTTCCTTTCCACAGATGCTTAAGTCCTGTCTATAAAATGGCCTATTGAGCTTATAGTGGGTGACCCCAGTCCACCTCACAATTTGTCTTTCTTTTATTATTTCATGTTGCTTGGACATTAATGGTGCCAAGGGTGAGTGTCTAGATTGAGGGTGGTCCCCCATCCTCTTGGTGACTAGAGTTGGCTTGCCTGACAATTAAGGGAGCATGGACTGTCATATTTCAGGTTTATGTGTTCAGTGAAGTATTTCCAATTAAATCATCAGGATGTGCTGCTTCCTATCTGTACTTTCAGAGCCTCAGTCTTTAACATTCCTAGCAGAAAATGTCCAACGCTCGGCTCCAAAGTCAGCTTGTTCAGAAAACTTGTGCCTTCTGTGCTTTCTCAAATGTACCAGCCAATGCATGAAAGATCCTTCCTTCTGAGGCGTTCAGATCTCATCCCCCTCCCCTATCCAGCTTTTCCTCCCAGGAGACCCCCCTATCTCCAGGAATTAGCTCTGATGCTTCCCATTCTGAGCCACCACTCACAACAAAGCTAGCTCATCTTGTAAATATGCATTGAGCAATTTATTATTCTTAATTCTGCACCATGTATAATCATCTGTGTTACCTTGTACATGTCTATTTTCACAGCCAAATCAATGTCATCCATATCATTTTGTGAACTCTTAAAGAGAAAGGGACCATATCTGACATTGCAGTGTATTTGACAGGATACTTAATAAATTCTAGAGCCAACTCTCAATTATCCATGCTAATGGAGCACTGGAGTGGCAGAGATCATTCAAATAGGCCCAAAATCATTTTTCTCTGCATTTTTTTGCATCACATCAATGCCAAATTAAAATGAGTCTCCATTATCAGAACACACAACCCCTACATGATGGGGAAAGCAACCCAAAATTGTACACTAAGCTTGCTAATATGCTAGAGGACAAAAGTGGGTCAGATTTTCAAGTAGCTATAGGGCAACAAGTCCAAGAAAGATTGCTCCACTTGCCTATGGGCAAGTAGCATTTTGTTTGTGTATAGAGAGGCTTACCAAGTTGTAAAAATGTAACTGTTAGCACACTAATACTCTTGTCACATAGAATAGGATAGAGTGTAACAGGATAAAATCTCATTATGGGAAAAGACTTTAAAGATCATCTAATGTAACCCCATGCAAAGAACTCCGTTTACATTATCAGTGACAGGTGATTATCCATCCAGCTTTTTGCTGGAGGACTTGTAGTTATGCTGAATTCACTACCTCACAAGAAAACCTATTCCATTTTTTTTGACAGCTATAATGGTTAGAAAGTTCTTTCTTTCATTAAGTCTAATTCTCTTTCCTTGTAACTTCCAACCTTTGGTCCAACTTTTGCCCTCCAGAGCCACAGTAAGTCTAATCCCTTGTCCATGTGACAACCCTTCAGATATCTGAACACAGCTACCATATCCCCTCCAAAAGGCTTCCCTTCTCCAAGTTAAACACCCCCAGTTCCTTCAATTGCTCCCTCTCTCTCACTTGGTATGATTTTGAGAGCCTTCTCCATCCTGTTTGTCCTGCTCTGGATGCACTCCAATTTTTAAAATGTGGGATCCAACACAACACTTTGGATGTAACCAATGGCAAGCATAATTGTTTCCCTTGTTCTATACACTATAGCTCTATTAACAGAAAATAAGAATCCATTAGCTCTTATGGTTGCCATGCCACAGTGATGACTCATGTAAAGCTTGAAGTCTACTGAAGTCTCAAATTCATGTGTGTGTGCTTAGTGCAGTTAAGGAAAGTCTCTCCCATCCTCCATTTGTGCAGCTGGTTTTCTTACCCTATGTCTAAAAAAAAAGACTTGACACATATCCTTATTAAGTTGGCTCATCATTCCATTCTGCCAAGATATTTTTGAACCCTGATTTTGTCATCCACCCTATGAGCTGCCTTTCCTGTTCTTCACTAATTCGATGAGTTTGCTTTCTTTGTCTTCAGGATGGTGAAGCAAAAAGATCACTAAGAGTAAGTAGACTTGGGTCAAAGTCCTGACCCCCCAATCACTGTAGGAGTCTAAGTAAATAACTTCACTTCTTTCCTTCTGAGTTTTAACATTTGCCAAATAAAAATCACAGTACTTAGTTTCCGTATCTCATAACATAGTTGTGAGGATTGTGCTTTATTGGGCTACAAGACGTAGGATTTGGAATCTGGGTTTGAATCTAATTCTGCTACTTAGTGCCAGTGTCATATATCAGGGAAATCTCTAGGCTCTCAATTTACCAATCTGTAAAATAAAGGACCTGGACCAAATAAACTTCAGAGTTCCCTTCTAACTCTAACTCTCTGCAGAACTGCTCCTGCTATTGTTTTCACTAATAAGGTCCACTTTACATGTTCATACTTTTGCATAAATTGTCATCTGTGAATGGAACACTAGCACTTTCTCCTTATCTCTATCCAAAAAGCCACTTCCTCTATGATGTTCTGTAATCCCTATTACCAAGAGGTTAAAACTAGTGAATCACTTGAGTTGGACAGCTCTGAGCTGCAGTACATTAAATTATTTGGGTGGCCATACTAATTTCAGAAATAATTTGGTGAGCTACCAAAGTTCCTAAAGAGGGGCAAAGTTCAGAAATGAACCAATCAGTAATGGGAACCAACCTGGGAGACCTGATCTCATAAACAAAGAAATGAATAAGTAAATCAATAAATAAATGTATAGATTAATGGAAGGGGATGAATCAAATGCTTTATATTTACATTATGTATACATATATATTTGTATGTACTTACATGACCCTATTATATATTAGTATTTCCTCCATTTAGAATGTAAGTTACTTAGGTACAAAGGCTGTTCTTTTTTCTATGTTATTAGTGCCTACAACAATATCAGGCACATAGTTGGTATTTAATAAATGCTTGTTGATTTATTGAAACATGCATCAATTTTTCTTCTCATTCACCAAAGATACTGGTAAAAATGTTGAATAGAAATGCTAATGACAGGTTCCTCCCATTAACAACTCTAATCTATTAAACAAATGTCTTTGAAGACAATAATTATTCAAAGCAATTCAAAAAGCATTTGTTAATTATTGTGGAAGGGATAGGCTTTTCTTATCTAGAATTTCCCCTATTAGGACAGTTAGAAGGAGAATACATAGTCAGAAAGCATGGTCATTAAGTTGACTCTGATACAAAACAAAATAAAATTTTATGAATGAGAGAGGGAAAGATAGAGAAGAACTAGAATAGAGGAAAATACACAGTTATCATAACTGCTAATATGAATGGGATAAATTTATCCATAATACAGAAGTGAATATCAGAATAGATTAAAAACTAGAATCCTCCAATATGTTGTTTACAAGAAACACATTTTGAAGCAGAGACATATGCAGAGTAATGGTAAGGAACTAGAACAGAATCTTCAGTTGAAGTGAAAAAAAAAGCAGGGGTAGCAATTGTGGTCTGAGACAAAGCAATAGCAAAAATAGATGTAATTAAATTTTTTTTATTAAAGCTTTTTATTTGTATAACATATGTATGGGGTATGGGTAGTTCCCCAACATTGATCTTTACAAAGCTTTCCATTACAAATTTTACCCCCAGTCCCCTCCCCTCCCCTAGATGGCAGGAAGTCCACTACATGTTAATAATGTTGAAATGCTTGAGAAGTTATGCAAGAAAAATCCTATCTACAAGGAAAAAAAAAGAATCAGAGAAAGGCAACACAATGCAAACAAATGTCAATAGAGATCATGAAAATGTTACGTTGTGGTCCATATTTCATTTCCCTCTCTCTGGGTATATATGGTTTTCTTAAGTGAACAATTGGAACTGGTCTGAGACAATTCTTTGTTGCAGAGAGCCATGTCCATCAGAATTGATCATCATGTAATACTGTTGTTGCTGTGTATGATGATCTCCTGGTTCTGCTCGTTTCACTCAGCATCAGTTCGTGCAAGTCTCTCCAGGCCTCTCTGAAATCGTCCTGCTGGTCGTTTCTTACAGAGCAATAATATTTCATAACATTCATATACCATAATTTATTCAGCCACTCTCCAATTGATGGGCATCCCTTCAGTTTCCAGTTTGTAGCCACCACAAAAAGGGCTGCCACAACATTCTTGCACATGTGGGGCCCTTTCCCTCCTCTAAGATCTCTTTGGGATATAGGCCCAGTAGAAACACTGCTGGGTCAAAGGGTATGCACAGTTTGACAACTTTTTGAGCATAGCTCCAAATTGCTCTCCAGAATGGTTGGATCTGTTCACAGTTCCACCAACAATGTATTAGTGTCCCAGTTTTCCCACATCCCCTCCAATATTCATTGTTATCTTTTCCTGTCATTTTAGCCAATCTGACAGGTGTGTAGTGGTATCTCAGAGTTGTCTTAATTTGCATTTCTCTGATCAATAGTGATTTGGAGGAACTTTTCATATGACTAGAGATGGTTTTAATTTCATCATCTGAAAATTGTCTGTTCATATCCCTTGACCACTTATCTATTGAAGAGTGGCTTGAATCCTTATATATATGAGACAATTCTCTATAAATTTTAGAAATGAGGCCTTTATCAGAACCATTAAATGTAAAGATGATTTCCCAATTTGATGCTTCCCTCCTAATCTTGTCTGCATTTGTTTTGTTTGTACAAAAACTTTTTAACTTAAGATAATCAAAATTATCCATCTGGTGTTCAATTAGGAGTTCCAGGTCTTCTTTGGACATAAATTTATTCCATCTCCACAGGTCTGAGAGATAAACTATATTACGTTCCTCTAACTTGCTTACAAAGTCCCTCTTTATATCTAGATCATGAACCCATTTAGATCTTATCTTGGTATGTGGTGTTAGATGTGGGTCAAGCCCTAATTTCTTCCACACTAGTTTCCAATTTTCCCAGCAGTTTTTGCCAAATAGTGAGTATTTATCCCAAAAGCTGGGGTCTTTGGGTTTATCGAATACTAGATTGTTAAGGTTATTGCCTAGATTGTCCTGATATCCTATCCTGTGCCACTCATCGACTGCTCTATTTCTTAGCCAGTACCAAACAGTTTTGATGACCGCTGCTTTATAATATAGTTTTAGATCTGGTACAGCAAGGCCACCTTCATCTGCCTTTTTTCCATTAATCCCCTTGAAATCCTTGACCTTTTGTTCTTCCAAATGAACTTTGCTACTATTTTTTTTTCTAGATCTGT
>JAJPUD010003423.1:159979-249567 GCA_023553655.1 Myrmecobius fasciatus
TTGGTACTGGATAAGAAATAGAGTAGTGGATCAGTGGAATAGGTTAGGTTCACAGAACAAAATACTCAAAGACAATTGTAATCTAGTGTTCGATAAACCCAAAGACCCCAGTTTTTGGGATAAAAACTCACTATTTGACAAAAACTGCTGGGATAATTGGAAACTAGTCTGGAAGAAATTAGGCATTGACCCACACCTAACACCATATACCAAGATAAGGTCAAAATGGATTCATGATCTAGGCATAAAGAATGATATTATAAAGCAACTAAAACAAACCAGAAAAAGAATAAATTAAAAATCCCCACTTAAATACAGAAATTAATAAAATTGGAAATAAAACCACTGAACTAACAAAACTGGCACATGGTTTTATGGGGGGAAGCCAATAATATATATAAAGCATTGGTTAATTTGATTGGGAAGAAAAAACAAATCAAATTACCCGTATCAAAAATGAAAATGTTGAATTCACCATCAAAGAAGAAGAAACTAAAGCAATTATTAGGAGCTATTTTGCCCAATTATATGCCAATAAAACTGACACTCTAAGCAAAATGGATGAATGTTTACAAAAATATAAATTGCTCAGATTAACAGAGGAAATAGAATACTTAAATAACCCTATCTTAGAAAAAGAAATTGAACAAGCCATCAATTAACTCCCTACGAAAAAATCCCCAGGGCCAGATGGATTCACAAATGAATTTTACCAATCATGTAAAGAACAATTAATCTTAATAATATATAAACTCTCTGGGGGAAAAAGGCTAAGACAGAGGCCTACCAAATTTGTTTTATGACACAAATATTGTCCTAATAACCAAAATCAGGAAGAACAAAAATTAGAGGGGAAAAAACTAGAGACCAATTTCTTTAATAAATATTAATGAAAATATTTTAAATAAAATGCTAGCAAAGAGATTATAACAATACGTCACAAGGATTTTATACACTATGACCAGGTGTGACTTATACCAAGAAGACAGAGCTAGTTCAATATTAGGAAAGCTATCAAAATAATTAGCCTCAATTACAAAATTAACAAAAATCTAAAATCAACAAAAAAATATCCTGTATGGGTGCAGAAAAAGCTTTTTGACAAAATACAACACCCATTCCTATTAAAAACATAGGCGCAGTTATAAATGGATTTTTCCTTAAAATGATAAGTAGTATCTATTGAAAGCCACCACCAGGTATAATGAGAATAAACTAAAAGCCTTCCAAGAAAATCATGGGTGAAGCAAGAATGCCCATTATTATCACTATTACTCAATTTTGTACTAACATCATTAGTTATAGCAATAAGAAAAGAGAAAAAAAGTAGAATTAGAAGAGACAAGGAAACAAAATTATTCTTTGCAGATGATATAATGATATTTTTAGAGGAACCTATAAAATCAACTCAAAAACTAGCTTAATTAATGACTTTAGCAAAGTTGTAGGATATAAAATAAACCTAAATAAATCATTAGTATTTCTAGATATTTGCAATAAAGCCCAGCAGTAAGAAATAAAAAGAGAAATTTCATTTAAAATAATATTTGATAACATAAAATACTTGGAAGTAAACTTGGCAAAACAAATACAGAAACTATAGGAACAAAATTACAAAACATGCTTCTCATAAATAAAGAATCAAACATTAATTGCTCATGAGTAGGCTAAGCCAATATAATAAGAAGGACAATTTTACCTGTTAGTATAAACTAACTTTTATTTTTATATTATATTATAATTATTTGTATTACATATATTATAATTATGTTATAATAATTATAGTATTTGTAGTTATAAATTAACAGTTATTCAGTGCCTTACCAAATCAAATTACCAAAACTTATTTTATAAAGCTAGGAAAAAATAAGAACAAATTCAATGGGAAAAACATAATCCTGGATGACAGTCTCATGGCAAGGAGGAGCACTAACATATGAAAGCTTGCAACCATAGTGAATCAGGGATCCTTCTCACAATTCCAGGGTAAAAAATAGTGCTGTGGTCACTCAGAAACTGGAGCACAGACCAGAAAAATAGTAAACATCTCTCCTTAAGTCTCACTACCTTGGAAGAATTGAAAACTTACAGATCCCTAAAAGTATATCTGACAACAACACAAACCCCCTAAAGCTTAAGAAAATGTACCTTCCACCATGGAAGTAAAGCTTTACTTTATCAAAGAGTTAAAAATCAAGAAATAGACTGGAAAAACAAGCAAACCACAGAAAAATTCTGACCATAGAAAGTTACTGAGGTGTCAAGGAGGATCAAAACTCACATTTTCAAAAGAATATAATATAGCCAATGCTCCTATGTCCAAAGCCTCCAAAAAAAAAAGAAAAGAAAAGAAAAAGAATTGATTTCAGGCCATATAAGAGCTCAAAAAGCATTTTGAAAATCAGGTAAGAAAAGTAGAGGAAAAATAGGAAGAGAAATGAGAGTAATACAATAAAATGATAAAAAAATGAGTCAATAACTTGGTAAAGGACACACCACACACACACACACACACACACACACACACACGCAAAGAAAATATCATCTTAATAAATACACTTGGGGCAGCTAGGTGGCGCAGTGGATAGAGCACCAGCCCTGAAGTCAGGAGGACCTGAGTTCAAATCTGGTCTCAGACACTTAACATTCCCTAGCTGTGTGACCCTGGGCAAGTCACTTAACCCCAATTGCCTCAGCAATAAATAAATAAATAAATAAATAAATAAATAAATAAATAAATAAATACACTAGACCAAATGGTAAAATAGATACCAATAGCCAATGAGAAGAAGATTGTCTTAAAAAGCAATATTGTCCAAATTGGGAAGAAATTGCAGAAAAATAAATGAAGGAAAAAAATATTCCTTAAAAATTAGAATTGAGGAAATAGAAGCTAATGACTTTATGAGAAATCAAGAAACAGAAACATGAAAGCAAAACATAGACAAATAAAACAAAGTAAAATATTTTATTGGAAAAACAATTGACTTGAAAAATAAATTCAGGAGAAAGAATTAAAACATTTGGATTACCTGAAAACTATGATCACAAAAAGAACTTAGATATTGTCTTTCCAGAAAGTATCAAGAAACATTGCCCTGATTTCCTATAGGCAAAGGCTAAAATAGAAAAATTGAAATTGAAATTGAAAAATCTACCAATCACCTCCTTAAAGAGATCTCCAAATGAAAACTCCCAAGATTATTATAACTAAATTCCAGAGCTCCCAGACCAAGGAGCTAGGGGAAAAAACAATTCAAGTATCATGGAACCACAGATCTAGCAGCTTCTACATTAAAGGATCTGAGGGCTTGCCATATGATATTATAGAGGACAAAGAAACTAGGAATACTACCAAGAATCCTCTACTCCAAAAAACTGTATATATAATCTTTCATGGAAAAAATGGACATTCAGTTAAATAGAGGACTTTCACTCCTGGTGAAAAGATTAGAGCATTTCAAATACAAGACTCAAGAGAAACATTTAAAAGGTAAACAGGAAAGGGAAATTATAAGAGACTTAATAAGGTTAAACTATTGATGCTCCTACATGGGAATATGATACTTGTAACTTCTAACTTCTCATTATTACAGTAATTAAAAGGAGTATATATTCAGAGGACACAGATGTTGAGTTGAATATGAAGAGTTGATATCTAAAAAATAAAACTAAAGGGTGGAAGAGGAATGTACTGGGGAATAAGGAGTTGCAGAATTGGTTAAATTATCTCATTTAAAAATGGCAAGAAAAAGGTTTTATAGTGGAAGGGAAAGGAGAGAAGTAAAGGGGAATGAGTGAACCTTAATTTCATAAGAACTCACTCAAAGAAGTAATAAACACATTCACTCAATTGGGCATAGATTTTTTTTATCCTACAGGATATAAGATAGCAAATGAATGAGATAGGAAAAATAAAAGGGGGAGATCAGATTTGGGGAGGATGTAGTCAAAGCAAAACACATTTGAGAAGGGACAGGGTAAAGAGAGACATGTTTTTCCTGTTTGTTTTTAATTTTCTTTCACACTATGGGTAATGTGAAAATATGTTTAAAATGATTATACATGTATCACCTATATCAGATTGCTTGTTTGGGGGTGGGAGGGAAGAGAGGAAGAACAATTTGGAATTCAAAATCCTATAAAAATGAATGTTGAAAACTATCTTTATGGAGGGAAAGGGACCCACATGTGCAAAAATGTTTGTGGCAGCCCTTTTTGTAGTGGCAAGAAACTGGAAATTGAAAAGATGCCCATCAATTGGAGAATGGCTGAATAAATTATGGTATATGAATGTTATGGAATATTATTGTTCTGTAAGAAATGACCAACAGGAGGATTTCAGAGAGGATTGGAGAGACTTGCATGAACTGATGCTGAGTGAAATCAGCAGAACCAGGAGAACATTATACACAGCAACAAGACTATACGATGATCAATTTTGATGGACATGGTTCTCTTCAACAATGATGTGATTCAAACCAGTTGTGCTGCGATGAAGATAGTCATATACATCCAGAGAGAGGCCTGTGGGAACTGAGAGTGAACCACAACACAGCATTTTAACGCTTTCTGTGAATATTTCCATGCATTCTGTTTTCCTTCTTAGGTTGTTTTTTTCTTCTTCTCTTTCTAGATCTGATGTTTCTTGTGCAGTAAGATAACTGTATAGATATGTATACATGTATTATATTTGTCACATAATTTATCCTATCTAGCATGTATTAGATTACCTGTCATCTAGGGGTGGGGGTGGGGGGAAGGAAAGGAAAAGCTTGGGAAAAAAAAGTTTTTTTTGCAAAGGTCAATGTTGAAAGGTCACTCATATGTTTTGTAAATAAAAAGCTTTATAAAAAAAGAAAACTATCTTTACATGTAATTGGGAAAAAATGAAATATTATTAAGCAAGAGAGAGAATGAAGTAAGTAGGATGAGGGGAAGTAGTTAGCAATAATAATTGAGAAATGAGGCCTTTGTGGAAAAAATTTTGAAGGAAGATTTTTTGATAAACATTTATAAGAATAAGAGCCATTCCTCAATTGATAAATGATCCAAAGTTATAAATAGTTTTCAGATAAAGTAATTAAAGTTATCTATAACCATATGAAAAAAATGATCCAACTTACTATTGATTAGAGAAATGCAAATTAATCCTTCTGAAGTATTACATCACAACTATTATATTGGCTAATAGTACAGTAAAGGAAAATGACCAGTGTTGAAGGAAATGTGGGAAAAATGAGACATCAGTGCATTGTTGGTGGAGTTGTGAGCTGATTTAGCCATTCTGGAGAGAAATTTGGAAGTATATCTGAAGGGCTATCCAATTATGTATACCTTGTGATCTTATAATACCACCAAGAAGTCTATATCATAAAAGAGATAAAAAGAAAAAAAGAAAAAAACATTTATATATACAAAAATATTAATAGCATCCCTTTTCTGGTGGCAAAAATTTGGAAACTGAGGGGATACCCATCAATTGATAAATGACTGAACAAATTGTGGTATGTGATTATGATGGAATACGATTATGCTATAAGAAATACTATTATGCTATAAGAAAATGATAAGCAAGATGCTCTCAGAAAAACCTGCAAAGTGAAATGTATTGTGTGCAAAGCAACAGAAATATTATAAGATGATCAAGTTGTGAATGATACAGCAATTCAATGATATAAGACAACTCTGAAGAACTTATGGTGAAAATGCTATTCATCTCTAGAAAAAGAACTGGTCTTGTCTAAATACAGATTGACACGTACTTTTTAAATTTTTTTCTTTATTTTTCTTGAGGAATTTTTTATTTGGTCTATGTTTACTTTTACACCATGACTATTATGGAAATGTTTTGCATGATGACATGTGTATAATCTATATCAAACTGCTTGCCTTCTCATGAGGGTCAAGGATGGAGAGAGAGAAAGAGAGAGAGAATTTGGAATTCAAAAGTTTTAAAATGAATATTTAAAAAAAATTTACACATAACAAAAAAATTAAAATGCTAAATAAGGCAAAAATAATTATTGCAGCTATTTTTTGTGATAGCGAGAATTAGAAATTGAGAGGATATTTATCAATTGGGAAATGAGTATACAAGTTGTAGTATATCATCATAATGGAAAATTATTGAAACAATGAGCAGGATTTTTTCAGAAAAACCTGGACAGATATGCATGAACTGATGCAAACTGAAGTGAGCAGAATCAGGAGAACATTGTACACAGTAACTGCAATATTGACAAGGAGCCACTCTGAATGACTTAACTAATCTTGGCAATATGATCTAAGAATTCCAAATGTGACTCAAATTCTCTATATATTTGAGAAATGAGGTTTTTAGTCATAGAAACTTATAAATAAAATGTGCCTCAGCTTTCTAATTTTTGTTGCATTATTTTGTTTGTGCAATAGCTTTTAAATTTAATATAATCAGAATTATCCATATTATGCTATGTAATGTTTTCTATTCCTTGTTTGGTCACAAATTCTTCCCTTATCCATAAATCTGACAAGTGCACTGTTCCTTCCACACATGGTGAAAAATGCTATTTACCTCCAGAGAAACAACTAATACAGTTTGAATGTAGTTCAAGGCATGCTATTTTTCACTTTATTTTTGATCTGTGTTTCTTTTATAACATGACTAATTTGTTTTACATGATGGCACATGCACAATCTATATTATGTTGATTACTATCTTAAGGAGGGAGAATGGAGAGAAGGAAAACATAGAATTTGGACCTCAAAATTATAAAAACTAAATTTAAAAATTGTCTTTTCCTGTAATTGGGAAAAATAACATGTTATTCAAATAATAATAATAGAATTTATTTTGATAAACCAAAGCATGTTGCTTGAACTGAAAGCCCTATCTTATCTACTCTATGAGTAGGAATATAAGCGGTATTTTAAGCTTAAGAATAGAGTCTATAGGGTCGAAAATCTTTACTGTGCTAGTCAGGTAATTCATTCCCACTATTGGGACTGAACCTACAACCTTCATCTGATTAGTAATAAGTTCTAATCAGTTAGAGCTCTTGACTTTTTTTGTATCATTGACTCCTTAATTTTTTTAAACCGGTTTGCAGATGCCAGATTAAGAACTTGATATACCTAAAAAGTTTAGGCAGACTAATAATAGATCAGGCAACTGGACTAGAATGAGATTTCTCTTTCCATGCTGCTCACCCAATTAAAGATTCCATTAATTCACAATCATATTCCCCAGAAAGGGTAACAGAATAGGAGACAAACTGGGTAAGCAAACAGAGCAGTTTTCACCTATTCAGAAGTGCCAAAATGGAAAGAAAGGCCTTCAGCTCAGAAGATAGAAGTCTAGTCTTAGGAAAAGCAGAGTCTAATCCTTTATTAGATTCTTAATAGCTCTGTGACCTAGAGCAACTCTCAGAATGGGGGTGCTAGTCGCACCTCTTTTATAGGATTATCATGATGATCAAATGAGAATCCTTAAAATGCTTTATTATAAATGTATGTATATTTATAAGTGTTTATATGCACACATATGTATGTATATATACATACATGCTAACTTCTATTATTATAAGTGGAATGCTCTTCTTCTACTTCATCCCATTTCTAATAGAAAGCATAGTAATGACCAGAGAATACCAGGAGAGGCTCCCAGATCTTTCAACTTCCCATCTAATCACTTAGTCCACACCAAAACTGACTCTGTGTTCACAGGAAGCAACAGGAGCCCCAAGTTTGTGGCCAACAAGTCTGACCAGCTGTGATCTTTTCCCCAAGTTTCCGGAGCATGAAAGCAGATGGTACTGCAGGATAGAAGCAGATAAATCCCTAAGGGGTCTGTAGTGGGTTACAGATGAACAAATCACTAAATGTTGGTTCTTTGTCTTAGAATTCCTCTAGACACCCCATCATGTGTGGCAAGTCCAAACACCACTAGCTTCACAGAACTAGTATCAAGATGTAACTGTTGTCAAGAATGGTCAACTCTTTCTTTCATTCTTAATTCTTACTCTGCTACCAGATCTCCCTGTATTTTTTATGAATTCCCCTGGAGGTATAAATCAGGGGCTTAATATGTTAGGCTTCTGTCTTCATAGAGTCAACATGGTCCATGGTCCAAACACAGTGACACCAGCAGGGCAGAGTACTGTCATTGGATCACTGGCTAACCCAAGAAATCAACAAGGAAGAAAGGAAAAGGAGTGAGAGAAGAAAAAGTTTGAGGAGAATAAAAAGATATTTGAAAGAAAAGGGGACATATATTGGAAAAGGACAGAGGACTACCAGTAATTGTTTTTCATCATGTCAACAGCACCCCAGAATCAAGCATGATGAATATATGTGTAATTGCAACATATCTCTTGAATTCTGGAATTCTGAGCTACAGTGAGCATCAGATTGCCTAGGAAAAGCTAATCAGCCAAGGTTGGGGAAAAAAGAACAGATTAAAGTTCCTATTCCAATAACAGTAGTATTGTGTCTATGAACAGCCCCATTCACTTCCAGCCTGTAGAACATAGAGATACCTTCAAATTAAAAAAAAAATAGTGCCTTAGATCATCTAGCTGTGCAATTGACACCTGATTAAACATTACTGGGAATAGATGAACTTTGAATACAAGGAGGGATAATATAATACAGGGTACCAATGAGTAACTCATGTCATCTATCTGGACCTTGGTTCCCTTATCTATAAAATGTAGAGATTGAATGAGACAATACCTAAGGTATATTAGCGTTCTAACATTATGAGTCAAATTCTATGGCAAATTTATCAATAAAAATTTATTAAGCACCCACTAAATGCCAGACACCATGTGAAGCATTGTGAATGCCAAGATAAAATTGAAAAGGTGCCGGCCTACAGTGGCTTCTTTCAGGGAAGACAATATCCATAAATTGTCATATAAAAATATATAGAGATAAACACAACACTGTTAGAAATGTACTCTAGCATCAAGAGTCGAGGTAGGAAAGGGTCAGAAAAAGCTTCAAGTAGAATGTGGTAAATAAATGGAGTTTTGAATGAAACAAAGAAATGTGAGAGGTAAAGATAAGGAAGGAGTATGTGGGGGACATAGTGAGAAGGCAATGAAGAAAAAAGACAGTAGAAGTATTACTTCACATCTATTCAATTGGCTAAGAAGACAGGAAAAGATAATGAAAAATGTTGGAAAGGATGTGGAAAAAGTGAGATACTAATGCATTGTTGGTGGAGTTATGAAATGATCCAACCATTGTGGAGAGCAATTTGGAATTATGCCCAAAGGGCTATCAAACTGTGCATATACTTTGACCCAGCAGTGTCTCTACTGGGTCTGTATCCCAAAGAGATTATAAGAGGGGAAAGGATTCATATGTGAAACACTATTTATAGCAACTCTTTTTGGGTTAGTAAGAAACTGAAAATTAAGAGAATGCTCATCAATTGGGGAATGGTTGAATAAATTATGGAATACAAATGTAATAGAATACTATGTTTTAAAGAAATAATGAGCAGCCTGGAAAGACTTACATGATCTGATGCTGAGTGAAAAGAGTAGAATCAGGAGAACATTATATGTAGTAACAGCAATATTATGTCGTGATCAACTATAATAAATCTAGCTCTTCTCAGCAATGCGGTGACCTAGGTCAGTTCCTATAAGCTTGGGATGAAAAATGCTATCCACATCTAGAAAGAGAACAATGGAGACTGAATGTTGATTGAATCAGCATTTTTACTTTTGTTTATTTGCTTTCTTTTTTATTTTATTTATTTATTTTATTTATCATGGGTTTATTTATTTATTTTATTTATCATGGTTTTTTTTCCCTTTTGATCTGATTTTCCTTGAATAACATGAAAAATATGGAATTAAGTTTAAAAGTATATGCATAACATATCCAATTGTTTTCTGTCTTTGGAGGGGGGGAAGTAAGGGAAAGAAAACATTTGGAAGATAAAGTCTTATGAAAATAAATGTTGAAAACTATCTTTACAGTGTATTTTGTGGGAGCAATGACTAGAAAGTCAGTTTGGTTGGATTGTAGAGTAAAAGAAGAATAATACATAATAAGATTGGAAAGACTAGTAGCTAATATTTATAGTTAAGATTTGCAACAACTTGTCAAGTATTTCAACATTATTAACATGTAGTGAATTTCCTGACATCTAGGGGAGGGGAGGGGACTGGGGGTAAAATTTGTAATGGAAAGCTTTGTAAAGATCAATGCTGGGAACTACCCATACATATGTTATACAAATAAAAAGCTTTAATAAAAAAATTTTAAAAAAAGATTTGCAAGGCCCTTTACAAATTCATTTCATCCTCATTCAGAGATTGCATAACTCACCTAGGATGGCAAAGCATATTAGTGCTTAGGTCAGTATTTGAACTGAGGTCCTCTTGATTCCAAATCTAGCACTCTATCCCCTGTGCTATCTAGCTGTCTTGATAGATGGCTTTAGATCTGATTATAAAAAGCTTTAAAACCCCAACAGATGTTTTTATTTGCTGCTAAGATTTTAGGTGACCTTTGGAACTTAATGGATAGGGAAGTAGCCTGGTAAGAACTGAGATCTAGGGGGTCAGCTAGGTGGCGCAGTAGATAGAGTTCCAGCCCTGAAGTCAGGAGGACTTGAGTTCAAATATGGTCTCAGACACTTAACATGTCCTAGCTGTGTGACCCTGGGCAAGTCACTTAACCCCAATTGCCTCAGCAAAAAAAGGAAAAAAAAAAAAGAATTGAGATCTAGGAAAATCATTCTGGCAGCTTGAGTGTGAGATGGATTGGAACAGAAAGACACCCTCAACAAAGAAATTCTCAATAGTCTAGCAGACAAGTTCAAGAAATGGGACTGATTGTGGAAAAAGAAGAAGCTGAAAATTGAAACTGTAGGATTATGGATATTTGTTGTGATCATTTCGTAATGAGCTTTCCCATTGTTATCTTGAAGAAAGATAGTATCATCGTGAATATAATCATTAAATGAGGCCATCCTAGCCCAGTCAAATAAACAACAATGAATATAACTGAAACCATAATAAAAATAAATTTCCCCCTTTCCTCTCATTCTCTCTGATGACTACTGACTCTCAACACTTCACCCAACTTCCTATACACATGGTTTGTTTCAGAAGATGATATTGTTGATTTATGATGAACCATTAATATTAATGAAATTCATGACAGTAAAAGGCTGAAGAATGATTTAGTGGAAAGTCAAACAAATTAGAAAAAGTCATTCCAAGGTTCCAAGTTTCCTAAGTTGAGATTTCAATGATTTGGACAACAGATTGGGATGGGTTCTTCATTTCTGACATTTTCATTAAAAATTTTGGTGGGTACTATTCTATATTGGGTTGGTTTTCTTCATCATTATTAAAATTGTGAAGGCTTGCTTCTAAAGAATTTATGAGGGAAGAAACAGACCTCTTACAATTAATGGCTATCCAGAACTTTTCTTCCTAGATTATAACTCCAGCAGACATTTGAAATAATAAATACTTTTATTTCAAATGAAAGTACTTAGTTTTATTTTTCACCAAGAATGTCAACACCAATTTAAAAAGTGTTGGGAAAATTATGTCTCTTTCTGCAAATCTTGGCTGAGGATTTTCAATAAATATTTGCTGAATGAATGAATAGTAATATCTGTGAGAGACAGGATCACTGAAGTCCATCTTTATCTCTAAATAAAGTATAGCTCTTATCAACTATCTATTCAACTATCTGTTGAAAAAAAATGATCATTCTCTCTTTTAGTTTCTAAAATCTCATAAAGAACTTGGTCCTTGGGCAACTTACTTATCTACCAATAAAGTAGTAAATCTTAACTTCCTCCTTTAAATCCAGTTCCAAAACTTCATCATGACATGAAAGTAACCCTGGTTTCCCTAAAGCTGTGATAGAAAAACAAGAGCAGGCAAGTTTTGGAGTCTTGCAAAGGCTCCAAGTATAACAGAGAAATAGGCTGTCATTTGACAACCAACCTTGTTAAGTTCAGAGAGATTCTTCACCTCAAAACTGGATAGAAAATGATAAATCTTTTTGGCCACAGAACAGAGACATAAATAGGAATTTTCCATCCAGAGTAAATAACATGAATTATACCTGGGGCAAGAGGCAAGATGCATACTCATGGTTGCTATGTAAGAGACACTGGCTAACTGGAGAGAGCCAGATACCCGTGAGACACTTGTGTAAGCTCCCTAAGGAGGTCACCACATAAAGTGAGTAAGGAGTTTCCCCTAGCTCACTATCTGATAGGTTGCTATTTTAACAAATTCTTGCTTTTATTTCTATACTGCAGAAAGACTGAATAACTACTCTTAGCACCCTCAAAATTCACTTCCTGAGAAAAAAATCAAGTTATTCTGCCCTAGTTGCACCTCTGCCAAAGGAACTCACAAAATCATCTATTAAGGCATGAAAAATGAAGCTTCGATATGTAGCTGGACTGAGCACTACACTAAAATCATGAGTCTTTAAAATTATTGAAATAAGTATTCATTGTGCTATCTTCAAATGGATGGCAGAAGTCACCCTAAGGGAGAGAGAGAAAAAGTGGTACATGCCAGGCAAGTCAAACCACTACTACCACCTCCCATAATAAAGACCTAGTAGAAATACTCTAGAACCATGATCCCAACTAGGGAACTAGCAGTAACACCTTACCACATACCACTAGCTTGGCTTCCAGCTCAGCTCCAACAGCTATCCTCAAAGGGAACAATCTCTATGGAGAAAGGGTCAATCATCGTCACTAACTGTTGACCAGCTTCTACACAAAGGCAAGCCTAGCTGAAGTGGTCAGTTACCTTGAAAGGTAAACAGGAGGTAGCCTCTATCAGGCAATTCAAACAACCAGGACCATTTTGACCATAACCTTCTCTCAGATCTCAATGAAGACAGCATAGCATCCTGAGCTAAAGAGCTCTGAATAGCACCATCTCCCAAACCACCCTGCCTCAAAAGTTCAGCTCCCAAAGTCATCCTTGAGAGAATTAATTAGACCCAGCAACTACTTTGGCCTGTGCTGGGCCCTTCTTCTCCCTCTCCCAAATGTTTCAGGAGCTACCTCTGCTGAAGACAGAAAAGAAAGACTTTAGCACTGTTAAATGGTTCGATAGCAGAAATGGATATGGTTTATCAATGGAAATAACATTAAATAAGATGTTATTACCTTCTACTTTGCCACTATACCCTAAATACCACAGCACTTTTCTATTCAATTTGCAACACAAACCTTCCATATGTGTTGTCTCCGCTATTAGATTATTAGACATATTCCTTTTCTATTTGTATCTTCAGTATTTTGTTTATAGTAAATACTGAATAGGTATGATTTTGTTTTTCCCCATTCATTCATACCAGTTTAAAACATTTTCTTTACAGGACATGGTACAGTATTTTCCCCTTTAGTTTTATATGTACTGTAATTATCACCTGGTTGCCCCTCCCCCCTCTTTTTTTCTATACACAGAATGTACCAAGGATGGCAAATGAGTTTTACACATGCTAATTTTATGATGGGGAAGACATTGATTGTCAAGCTACATAATAATAGAAAAAATAGGATTGGAAGAGGTGAGAAAGTATGCACAAATGAAGGAAGCAATACAGAAATGAGTTAAAGGGAGAAAGGGATTGAAATTAAAGAATCTGCTTAAAAGAGAAAGAATTCCATTGGGAGAAGGTAAACTAAGGGGGCTAAGCTTCAATGGAATTGTGGAAAAATAGTTGGAGGTAGAGGAAGAATTTTTTTTTCTTTTCTTTCTTTCAATCAATATCTATTGAACATACATTTGAGACAAGACACTGCAGGGAATATGCAGATAGCCAAGCCAATGTCCTTGGTCTCTCAGCCTTTCATCTAGTCAGAAATGAAAGAAAAAACAAAACCCAAAATTGTAAGCTGTGTTAAGAACTTTGAGTAGTCTAGGAACTTTTCTGACCAGATCAGGGAAAGCTTAAACAGAATCTTCAAGGATGGAAAGAGTTTTTAACAAGCAAAGATTGTGAGGGAAGGAGAGAAAGAATACAGCAAATTAGGATGATGAATAGAAAGAGAATTAGGGAGGAATTCTGGGGAGGGAGGAGAAATAGGAGTGTATACTTTTAATTTCTTCAGTGTTGGGACCCATACTGTTAAATCTATTTCCACTAATGCAGATCTGTAATTCATAGGGCACAGAGTTTAATGGGGCAATGAGGAAGCAAAGTGGATGTAAACCTGGACCTGGAATCAGGAAGACTCACTTTTCCTAATTTTAATCCAATCTCAGACACTTAGTAGCTGTGTGACCTTAGGCAAGTCAATCAACCTTATTTGCCTGCTTCTTTATCTGTAAAATGAGTTGAAGAAGGAAATGGCAAACTACTCTAATATCTTTGACAAGAAAATCCCAAATGACTGAAATGACTGAACAACAACTGATAATAAGAGTTAATGACCAGGGTCATGCTATTAGCTTTACCATAGTCTGACTTGAACCTTTCTCTACTACACAACACTACCTACTCTAGAAGAATAATGAGAGAACAAAATGGGAAAATAACTAATGATAAGATTATTTGGGGCCCTGAAATGTTAGGTCAAGGTGTTAGGGCTTTACTAAATAAATCGTGAAAAGTAATTGAATCTTTAAGAAGAGAAGGAGCATAATCAAAGACATGGATTTTTTTAAAGGATTCTTCTAGCATAGTTTAGATGGGCCACAGAATGGATATGAATAGATGATGTGCTCAGAAAGACATTTCCCAAAATTCTTGGGGCTTATAGAGGGGGACTTAATGAAAGAAATGTAGTAGGTTCATGAACAATCTTCTGAGAAGTACAATCCATAGAATTTTTCTCTGAATATTGTTACCTCAGTCCCAGAACATTATGGAAAATGAAGCCCATTCAAGGAGACATCTTCCACATTTGAGGACAGAAAAATCAATTAAGAAGCTATTTTAAAAATCCATGTGTGAGGCAATAAAAAATTCAGCACAGTGGTCAAAAGAATTGAAACCCAAGAAAGATTTTGAAACAAAAATTAACAATCCAAATTTGAAGTAAGTTCTGGACAATAAAAGGAAATGAATGTCCAAGATCAATGACAAAGTGGGATTGAAATTTGGGAGAAATGTTGAGATTAGTAGTACAGATAAAGAAAACATCTACATAGACATATTAAATGAAGACAAATATGATGCCTGAGAAAAAGCAAAGGAAAGGACCTGTGACAGAACATAGAGATGTACATATCTAGCAAGTAGTGTTCACCTAAAAAAGAGATGGGAGAATGACCAAAAAAGGCAGAAAAGTGGGATAGCAAAAGAATATATATACTATCATAGTATAGTGTCACAAAATCCAAGGGAGATGATTTAAAGATGAAAGAAATAAATCAACTTTGCCATATAATTAAGGACTGAGAAAAAAGCCATTGGAAAATTGAGTATTCATGAAGAAACCAAAGGGAAGAAGTAATTGAAACATGAGAGGAAAGAGAACAGAGATGATCTATGTATTGAGCAAAGAAGGCCTAGAGAAGAGAGACCCATTAAAAATACATATGCTGGATTCTCAGGGAACAAGCAGCTAGACCAAAGTTCAGGTGTTACAAAGAAGGCAGTTTCAAACTGAAACTGAGGAACTCAACTATAATAAACTAACTGTCTCCAAGGACCAGGGGTAATAATGAGCTCACTGGTCCCTGGGAGAAATTGGTTGAAACTGTCAAAACTAGATTTATGAGGCAAGCTGTATTCAATGACTATGCTGGGTACCTCTAAGTTTTGTTACAAAGAAAATGCTTTAAGTTCCATAAAATGGAAGTTGTTGCTGTCATCAGTACCTAGTTTGTATCCCCAAATTCCTCAAAAGGTAGGTCAGTGTAAAGTCTTCCATGAACTCAAGCAAGGTGAAATGTACTGTGTACAAAGTAACAGCAATGTTGTGGGACGATCAGCTGTGAATCACTTTGCTATTAACAGCAATAACAATGATCCACAACTACTCCAAAGGACTTACAGTGAAAGATGCTATCCATACCCAGAAAAAGAACTGGTTGTATATTAATACAGATTGAAATATACTCTTTTTTTGATTTTATATTTCTTGAGAATTTTTTTTTGGGGGGAACATCTATGTTTTCTTTTACAACATGACTTACAGAACTGTTTTGCATAACTTCACATGTGCCTTCTTACAGAAGGATAGGGAAGAAGGGAGGGAATCTAAAACTCAAAGTTTTAAAAACAAATGTAAAAAAAATTTACATGTAACTGGGGAAAATAAAAAATATTGATATTGAGAAGTGGTTACACTTAAAAAAAGATAGGTCCACAAAAAATTAGGTTTGGCACTCAAAATGTCCGTGTGAGCTGTTGTCACCCCAAGCTCTAGCACTAGATCTATGATTTTATTACCTCATATAGGGA
Organism: Myrmecobius fasciatus; assembly: GCA_023553655.1. Taxonomy (NCBI): domain Eukaryota; kingdom Metazoa; phylum Chordata; class Mammalia; order Dasyuromorphia; family Myrmecobiidae; genus Myrmecobius; species Myrmecobius fasciatus. The sequence continues at coordinate 176,390 of JAJPUD010003423.1, forward strand.
ATTGGGTTATAGATAAAAAGGATAGGGCAAGAAATTGGTGTCAAAGTTCATATATAAAAGGGCTCATCCCCTTAGTTCCATGGCAATTACAGGTAAAAGTAATTAGACATATAAAGTACAGTGAGTGACTCTCTTGGAAGATACCCTGGGCAAATTTGTCAAGAATACTATAAATTTCATTAATGTGTCAAAAGTTCGTGTCATTTTTCACTAAAAAGAATTTAAAAATAATTTTATTATTAGCCTAATCAAAATGGTGGTTAGAAAGGTAAACTGGCCACCATGGAGGAAGGACATCCTTAAAAAGGTAAATGCAGATAATTTGAGGATTATCCACTATTTGTAGAAGCAACTTAGCCTTGCTGGCCTTCACTAGTACAGCCAACTTTCAATTGCATATTTATTTTAAAGAACCCATTAAAAGTTGTCTAAAGTTGTCAAATTAAAGATATGGATCTCTGAAGAAATGACATTAAACTAGACTCAGTAATTCATAGTTAATTTTTTTTTGAACTGAGCCTTAAGTAAGGCAGGACAACCTCAGTGTTGTCCCAGGATATTAATATGGTAGCAGATCTAAGGAGGATTCTGATGACATAAGAGCACTTGGAACCTAAAATATGAGGAAATAGTTGCTTTCCTGAGGTACCATGTAATTTGTAAGCAGTAGTACAAGGATATATCACTACTGTAGCTTCCCCTAGTCTATTTACTGCCAAAATAAGCCAAGAGATGCCCAGATAAAAGTGGCCTTCAGAGAAGTTTGAGTTCTGCTAAGCCTCATAAAAATAGTTTAATTATCCTTACTATATATACTCCTCAGGAGCCTTCTCCTATTGGATGATTACCAGGGCAACTATATTCACCAGGGGGAAATTCCATATTGCCTTGTCTATGCCCCAATAGTCCTATTTTTCCATTATGAATTTTTTACAACCTCTATTTTGAGGAAAAGTCCAGATAAATCATCTTTTATTATCCAGTTTGCCAACATACCTCCTTCTTTTCCTCCCCACCCCCTACCTTTTTTAGTTCCCTTTTATTATAGTTGTTTCCCATTAGATTGTAAGCTCCTTATGGCCAGGGGCTCTTTCTTTTTGCTTGTAACTCCAGCAACTAAGACAGTTCCTGGCATATAGTAAATACTTAATAAATGTCTTTTGACTCAACTTGACTAAACTAGCTTAATTAAATTCTTAGTTTGCCAGAGAGCTGCATACTTCTTCCCTGAGATGGTTTTCTAGAAGGTGACAAGGGGAGAGAGATTCCAAGTTCCCAATGGATCTATTTTAGGATAAGGAGCAGACAATTTCAAAGTCTACCAGGCAAAAGTTTCACTTCTAAAAGTTGTAGTTTTGGGCAGAGGACCACTGTAGCTCCTGAGGAGCACAAGGACATGTCATCGGTTGGAAATTGGTTCTGTTCTCTTAGAATAGGGGTCAGTCTTCTCCAGGGAAGGACAAATGCTTGTTAATACTTAGAAGTTCTTGGGGAGAGGGATTATTAAGGATGATATAGGTACCAGGTTATTTCAAGGTAGTTTATTGACTTCTCTAAAGCACAGAGTAGGGAGAGGGATAGTACAGTAAAACCTGAAGACTTTGGACCATAATCCCCACCCCACTCCAAATTAATATTCCCCTGAACATCAGAATTTCTAGTTAAGATTCCATGACTTAGAAGTATTTTAATATAATTAACATGTAGTGGACATCCTGCCATCTAGGGAAGAGGTGAGGACTGGGGGTAAAATTTGTAACGGAAAGCTTTGTAAGGACCAATGCTGAGGAACTACCCATACATATGTTACATATAAGTATTATCTCATTTGATTCTTATAACAATTCTTGGAAGTAAGTGATATTATTGTCCCCGTTTTATAGATGAAGAAACTGAGATTAAGTGACAAAGTCACACAACTAGTAAGTGGTTGAGGTTAGATCTGAACTTGGTTCTTCCTAACTCCAGACCTAGCAATCTGAAAAACAAACAAAAACCCATGCATAGAGATTGGTTCCAGGTCTATGACAATAAATTGCTTTAGATAAGAGAAGCACCACCTTTCAATTTCTCCAATTTCCTTCACTCCAAAACCCCTAGGAAACTATTTATTTTCCATAGCCAATTCCCCAGAAGAAATAGGAGAAAAGGACAGTGACCAATAAAGCAATCTGTGAGAAGGAATGCTATTTCTTGTAAGTATCCTAAGGCTTAGATCTAGAAAAAGGGCTTCTTAAACTGGTATCTAAGGGGTCCTTGGACAAACTAGACTTGTAAGGGAAAAATATATCATGACACATAGTTTATGGATTCTGTTTTTTTTTAATTTAATTTTATTTGCAAAACATGTATGGGTAATTCTTCAACATTAACCCTTACAAAGCTTTCTGTTACAAGTTTTTCCTTCCTACTCTCCACCCCTCCCCTAGATGGCAGTATATCCACTACATGTTAATGATGTTAAACTACTTGACAAATCGAATATATGTATACATATTTCCACATATCATTATTGTGCAAGAAAAATCATATCTACAAGAAAGACATATTGGATAAAGGAAACACATGTAAGCAAACATCAATCGAGAGTATGAGAATGTTATGTTGTGGTCCACATTTCACATCCCTCTCTCTGGGTGTATATGGCTTTCTTCAGTGAACAATTGGAAATGGTTTGAAACATTTCATTGTTGAAAAGAACCATGTCCATCAGAATTGATCGTCATATAGTACTGTTGTTGCCGTGTATAATGATCTCCTGGTTCTGCTCATTTCACTCAGCATCAGTCCATGCAAGTCTCTCCAGGCCTCTCTGAAATCGTTCTGCTGGTCGTTTCTTACAGAACAATAATTTTCCATAATATTCATATACCATAATTTATTCAGCCATTCTCCAATTGAAGGGCATCTATTCAGTTTCCAGTTTCTAGCTACTACAAAAAGGGCTGCCACAAACATTCTTGCACATGTGGGGCCCTTTACTTTCTTTATGATTTTTTTGGGATATAAGCCCAATAGAAATGCTACTGGGTCAAAAGATATGCACAGTTTGATAACTTTTTGAGGATAGCTCCAAATTGGTCTCCAGAATGGCTGGATCCGTTCACAGCTCCACCAACAATGCATCAGTGTCCCAGCCTTCCCACATCCCCTCCAACATTCATCATTTACGCTTCCTGTCATTTTAGCCAATCTGACAGGTGTGTAGTGGTACCTCAGGGTTGTCTTAATTTGCATTTCTCTGATCAATAGTGATTTGGAGCACCTTTTCATATGACTACAAATAGTTTTAATTTCATCCTCTGAAAATTGTTTATTCATATCCTTTGACCATTTATCGATTGGAGAATGGCTTGAATTCTTATAAATATGAGACAATTCTCTATATATTTTAGAGATGAAGCCTTTATCAGAACCCTTGAATGTAAAGATGATTTCCCAATTTATTACTTCCCTCCTAATCTTGACTGCATTGGTTTTGTTTGCACAAAAACTTTTTAACTTAATATAGTCAAAGTTATCTATCTGGTGTTCAATTAAGAGTTCCAGTTCTTCTTTGGACATAAATTTAATGAATTCTGTTTTAATAAAATTAATTTCCTTTTTAATTCTATGTATTTTAGTTTATGCAATTAAAAATATTATTCTGAGAAGAGGTTCACAGACTTCACCAGACTTATACAAGAGATGTGACCTTATAAGGTTAAGAATCCCTGATCTAGAAATAAGAGGTTCTTTTTGCTTACCTCAGGGCTGACCCATTGGACAAATTTTCCATCTTTTCCCCATCACATTTTACAGTAGAATGATAAAGGAAAGACAAAGAGGTCTGGGAAAAACTGGAAGCAAAGGGAAGTGGGAGAAAGTAACTAAGGCCAGATGACTAATGATGCATCACTCAGACAGATGCCCAGGCATTTGATAATCAGGATGCTGGAAGTTGAATACATACACCCACATAGGAGGGCAAACAGTGAACAGAGCTATGAAAATTAGACAGAAATCGCAAATGTGCCAATAAGGATGGGAGGAAAAAAATGAGAGCCATATAGCTAAAAACTGTTCTTTTCATGGAATCACAAACTAATAGTCAGTGAGACAATAAGCTCCTACTGTGTGCTATCCACAATATTAAGTCCTGGGAATCCAAAGAAAGGCAAAAGATAGCTTCTGTTTTCAAAGACCTTATGGTCTAATCAGGAAGAAAATATGAAGACAATTAAGAACAGACAAGACTTGTGAGGAGTAAATTGGAGATAATTTATAAAAAGAAAGTACTAACTAAAGGGATCTAGAAAAGATCTCATCCACAACCTTAATTTTGAGAGATGAGGAAACTGAGTTTGAGTTGGGGGAAAAGGCTTGTTTAAAATTTATTCTGGTACAGCTAGGCAATAGAAGAATAGAGATCAGGACCTGGTTTTCATGAGTCTGGGCTCACAGCATTTGATTCTATATTATGACACCTGAGTTGATCAGTTGGTGATATCCTCCTTAACTTGGACCTAGTAACCTACAGAAACCAATGACCTCTAAGACTTGGGAGCTGGTGATCTGACCATTCTACTTGTCCTCACTTACAAAAGGCAAGTTATTAATAAAGAACAAATAGGGTTTCACAAACCAAAAACATCAGAAACCTCTGCTCCTGCAATGTAGGGAGTCATTTCCCTAAATTGCTCATATTATATATGAATGAATCAATCTGGTTGCTTTAGAACCTGTCTATTCATATCTAAATCCAAGAAAAAGAAGCTTGTCATATTTTTCAAGAGACTCTGTGATCCAGACCCATTGCCTACATTTTTTTTTTTTTTTGTGCCTGAGAGACTTGGAAAACTGCTTTCCATTATTCTGATTAGGAGGTAGTCTTCACTGATAAGAATTGGCCTCAGAATAGGCTGGTTTCCCATATGTCTAATAACATAGTTTTGAGGAACCTTCTGCCCTACTTCATTGGTATAAAACCTACTAAATAAGTAAGCACTCTTTTTAAAAAAAAATCTTATTTTCCCCAGGTACATATAAAGACAACTTTTAATATTCATTTTTTAAAATTCTGGAACTCCAAATTACCTATCCCTCCCTTACCTTCATTATCCCTAAGACAATAAGAAATTTGGTGTAGGTTAGATCATTGTACTGCACCAGGTAGTCTGTTCCCCAAGGATCTACATTTTTCCACCTGCAAAATGGAAAAAACAAACAAACAAACAAACAAACAAACAAACAAAAACAACATACCTCCAAAGAGTAGCACTAATGAATCTTTGATCCCTTGCTTTTCTCTGGTTTCATCTTATAAAGGAAATCTACACCATCACCCCCATGAAAAACTTAAGATTGCAGCATTCATGAAGCATATTTTCTTAAATTTCCCTTGACTTTTCAGAAACAGAGTAGCAGAATTTCAGTTAGAAATGACCTAAGTGTTCATTTAGTCTAACCATGTGTATGCTAGAACCAAATTCAATTAGAAATCAACAAACATTACAAATTGGGGCTCAATTTATTGTTTTGTTGGTTATCTAGACTAAAGAAAGTGTTAATCATGCAAATTAAATTTTAAAGTGTGCCTTCTTTGAGGCATAAAGAAGTGGTTGTTAAACATTGGCCATCACATCCCTAATTCCAAACCACACCTAAAAAATAGTCAATAACATATTGACAAGTAGGCATCCAGGCTGTTTGAAGATTTTTAAAATCCACTACCTCCTCCTAAGGTACTTATATTATTTTTGCATTGTTCTATTAATCAAGATTTTTCCCTTCATCCAACTACTTTCCCACCTTTCTCTTGATTTTCACTGCAAAACTTTTTGAAAAAAATCTATTTACCATTAATGGAATAAATTAGTTATACAATAATAAATAGCCATAGTAATCTAGTGTTTGGATCTTTGGAGACAAAAACTCACTATATGACAAAAATTACTGGGAAAATTTGAAATCAGTTTGGCAGAAACTAGTTATAGATCACTATCTCACATGATATCTTAAGTTAAGGTCAAAATGGCTACATGATTTAAATGTAAAAAGTGATAACATAAGCAAATTAGGGGTCATGGAATAATTTATCTTTCAGATCTATAGATAAGGGAAGAATTTATATACAAACAAGAGATAAAGAACATTAAGGTATGTAAAATAGATAACTGCTATTACTTTAAATTTAAAAGGATTTGCACAAACAATACCAAAGTAGTCAAGGTTAGAAGGGAAGCAAAACACTAAGGGGAAAAAATTACAGCAAGTATCTCTGATAAGTAACTCATTTCTCAAATATATAGAGAATTGAATCAAAGTTATAGAATACATGTCATTCCCCAGTTGATCAAAGGAAATTGGTCAAAGGAAATGAACAGGCAGTTTTCAGATAAAGAAATCAAAGCTATCTCTAGCCATATTTTTTAAAATGCTCTAAATAATTATTGATGAGAAATGCAAATTAAAATAACTCTGGGTACCACCTCACACCTATCAGATTTTCTAATATGACAAAAGGGAAATGACAAATGTTAGAGGGGAATTAGGAAAATTGGGACACTAATACACTGTTGGTGGAGTTGTGGACAGATTCAACCATTCTGGGGAGTAATTTGAAACTGTTCCTCAGAGTATAAAACTGAGCAAGCTTTTTAACCCAGCAACAGCTCTACTAGGTCTGTATAACGATGAGATTTTTTAAAAAGCAAAAGGATCTATGTGTACAAAAATATTTATAGAAGCTTTTTCCGTGACAAAAAATTGGAAGTTGAGGGAATGTTTATTAAATGGGAAATGGCTATACAAAGTTGCAGTTTATGGTTGCGATGGAAAACTACTCTGCTATAAGAAATGACAAGAAGGGCGTTTTTAGAAAACCTGGAAAGACTCACATTTCTTAAATATAACTTAAAGCAAGCAGAACCAGGAGAATATTGTGCACAAGAACAACAATATTATATGATGATCAACTTTAAATGACCTTGCTATTCTCAGTCATATAATGATTTAAGACAATTCTGAAGGATTTATGATGAAACATGTTATTCATGTCTAGAGAATGAATTGATGGAGTCTGAATGCAGATTAAAGCATACTGTTTTTTAGCTTTCTTTATTTCTCTTGTTTGCTTGTATTTCTGATCTTTATTTTCTTTTACAATATGACTAATGTGGAAATAGGTTCTGCATAGGTAGTCATGCAAGACATGTCAAATTGATTGCCTTCTTTAGTGAGGGAAGAGAGAGAATTTGGTTCTCAAAATTTTAAAAAATAAATGTTAAAATTGTTTACCTTTAATCAGAATATATATATGTGTGTACATATATATGCATATACACACATTTATTTATTTAAAGTTGTCTACCATGGGTGATTCTACTTCCTTAATACTTAGCTACCTTGATCTGAAAATTTAGCATCCTAACAACACTGTTCTATTGAATCAGCTTTCCCAAATGTCACGAATAGTCTCCTAATCATCAAATACAAATAATTTTTTTTCCCAATTATTTTCTTGCTTGAATTTCCTACAGGTTTTGACCCTTTTGATGGCCCTTCCCTCCAGAATATTCTCTCAAACTAATCTACTTATTTAGTGCCATACCAATCAAACTCCCAAGAAATTACTTTACAGACCTAGAAAAAAATAGTAGCAAAGTTCATTTGGAAGAACAAAAGGTCAAGATTTTCAAGGGAATTAATGAAAAAAAAAGGCAGATGAAAGTGGCCTTGCTGTACCAGATCTAAAACTATATTATAAAGCAGCGGTCATCAAAACCATTTGGTATTGGCTGAGAAATAGAGCAGTAGATCAGTGGCATAGGATAGGATATCAGGACAATCTAGGTAATAACTTTAGTAATTTAGTGTTTGATAAACCCAAAGACCCCAGCTTTTGGGATAAGTACTCACTATTCGGCAAAAACTGCTGGGAAAATTGGAAACTAGTGTGGAAGAAATTAGGGCTTGACCCACACATAACACCACATACCAAGATAAGATCTAAATGGGTTCATGATCTAGATATAAAGAGTGATATTATAAGCAAATTAGAGGAACGTAGTATACTTTGCCTTTCAGACCTGTGGAGATGGAATAAATTTATGTCCAAAGAAGATCTGGAACTCTTAATTGAACACTAGATAGATAATTTTGATTATATTAAGTTAAAAAGTTTCTGTACAAACAAAACTAATGCAGACAAGATTAGGAGGGAAGCTTCAAATTGGGAAATCATCTTTACATTTAATAATTCTGATAAAGACCTCATTTCTAAAATATATAGAGAATTGTCTCATATTTATAAGAATTCAAGCCGCTCTTCAATAGATAAATAGTCAAGGGATATGAACAGACAATTTTCAGATGATGAAATTAAAACCATCACTAGTCATATGAAAAGTTGCTCCAAATCACTATTGACCAGAGAAATGCAAATTAAGACAACTCTGAGGTACCACTACACACCTGTCAGATTGGCTAAAATGACAGGAAAAGATAACGATGAATGCTGGAGGGGATGTGGGAAAGCTGGGACACTAATACATTGTTGGTGGAGCTGTGAATGGATCCAACCATTCTGGAGAGCAATTTGGAGCTATGCTCAAAAAGTTATCCAACTGTGCATACCCTTTGACCCAGCAGTGTTTCTATTGGGCTTATATCCCAAAGAGATCTTAGAGGAGGGAAAGGGCCCCACATGTGCAAGAATGTTTGTGGCAGCCCTTTTTGTAGTGGCTAGAAACTGGAAATTGAATGGATGCCCATCAATTGGAGAGTGGCTGAATAAATTATGGTATATGAATGCTATGGAATATTATTGTTCTGTGAGAAACGACCAGCAGGACGATTTCAGAGAGGCCTGGAGAGACTTGCATGAACTGATGCTGAGTGAAGTGAGCAGAACCAGGAGATCATTATACATAGCAACAACAATATTACATGATGGTCAACTCTCATGGACATGGCTCTCTGCAACAAAGAAATGTCTCAAACCATTTGCAATAGTTCAGTGAAGAAAGCCATATACACCCAGAGAGAGGTATATGAAATGTGGACCACAACATAACATTTTCATGCTCTCTATTGATGTTTGCTTGCATCGTGTTTCCTTTCTGTGATTTTTTTCTTGTAGATAGGATTTTTTTTTTTGCACAACAACGTATCAAGTATTTTAACATTATTAACATGCAGTGGACTTCCTGCCATCTAGGGGAGGGGAGGGGACTGGGGGTAAAATTTGTAATGGAAAGCTTTGTAAAGATCAATGCTGAGAAACTACCCATATATATGTTATTCAAATAAAAAGCTTTAATGAAAAAAATTTTTTTGATCTAGAGATACTCTGGCTCTTCCCCTCACGATCCTTCTTTACCTCTTTCTATTTCTTTTATATAATTAATCAATTAACATTCTACCAGCCAGTATGAATAGTCTTAGGCTCCTACCAATATGTATAGAAGATGAATTCAGTTGATTCTAAAGAAAAAGAGAATATCTACATGTATATTCTGGTCCTCTCTGGAATCAAGTTAGGAAATTTGAGCTTACTGGGAGTTTTTTTTAAACTGATTATATTTTAGCAGGGGGAAAGATGTTACAGGTTGTGAGATGTTCTTTATGGAAGAAATTTCACCTTCACTGGGCCTTGTACAGAATACAACTGGTCTGACTTCTTGTTTCCAGTGGCAATACTAACAACTTCAAATAACTGACATAAATCCTTACAAAATGTACTGAAAGTACAAAAGCGGAGAGATTAAGGATTTCTAACTAGGGGATCATTGATAAATTAGTCTTTGCAGAAACCTAATTTATAAGAAATGAGATAGAAGGAAATTTTGGCATTCTTTTTTTTTTAAAAAAATAGATCTTTAAAGTGAAATGAACCAAATTTCTTTCTGAAGGCAAAGTAATAGGATGAACTTCTGATGAAACCTTTTATTTATCTGACTACATATGTAGCTCAATTTACAGGCTTGAGAGTTTCTCAGGAAAATGTGTATAAATCAAGTTTCTATTAATTGAATCCCATTTTCTTATTGATTTCCATTAAAAATTAGAGATGTGCTCATGGGGAAAATCTTTTTCTCCTATAATAAACTTAAGACTTTGACCATAATGAAATCACTTTAAAATGCTTCAAATACTAGTTTCAATCTACCTTTAAAAGATATTTATAGTTTGGTGTAAGTTTGGATTTGTAATTAAAAGCCCTGTAAAAGAAAGCATTTTTATTGAACCAACTTTGTTAAAACAGAGCCTCTGCAAAGGGACCAACTAAGAAGTGTTTAATGTTTAAATTTAATTTCCTATTTAAGTTTCAGTTTACACAACCTAGCTACAGAAGGAAGTAAGTAACGTAAGAGGATAGGGAATATGGAGAAGGCCAGGTTCTTTGTCTCATTCCTCTTTCAAAAAGATAAACTCTTACCAAAATAGAACGATGGATAGTCTTGCAGGATTGTGCTGGAACATAAAAGATCCTCTCCTTTTTCCCCTCTCCTCTCTTATTTACCTCTTTTCCTTTGTCCCCCCATCCCTGCCTTTATCCTCTTCTCCTCTCCCTTTCCAAATGTAAGAAAAGAGATCCACTATATTAAGATGACCAGTATAAAAATAATGCTAGATCTTTCTCTTTTCCCTCTTCATTTTCTAACACCATGCCAAAATCTCCCTTAGTGAACTGATATCAGTCATAGGCTGCAATTAGGAAAGAAGTTAAACAAAACTGTAGAAATAATCTTTACAAAAGAAAGGAATATCCTTTTCAGCTGCTTTCTCCCTTCACCTTTGCAGAGGAGGACTTCCAAGAACCTCCATTCTGAGGAAGAATAAGCCATCTTTTATTCTCCACCCACCTCTTCCTGCTTTTTAGTTCCCCTTTTTATGTTGTCTTCTACTAGAACATACGTTCCTTGGGAGCAGGAGTTGAATTTCTTTTTGTTTATATTTGTATCCTTAGCACTTAGCACAGGATCTGACAAATATTAGGCACTTAATAAATGTTTCTTGACTTGCCTTGGCTTCTGGAGAAGATGTGCACATTTCATCCAAGACTGAAATAAATAGCCCACCTCTCCTACCCCCGATTCCACTACTACTACCACCATGAAAATAGCTGAGGTTTTTTCTATTTATTCCAATAACTGTATTAGAGTTTTGTTTTTTCCAAAAGAGCTTTGGCAAAAAGCATTTGGGATTTAAGCTAGAAGAATGATAATAGAAACCACTCTTCCTCAAATAAGGGGAAAAATAACTCCTCATGTGAAGAATTTAGCTGAAGCCAGAAATTGAAAGCAAGGACATTCAATAACCTAGTGCTCAGTAGAGGTCACACCTGGCAGCAGCTAGTAAAAGCCACAGGACCAATAGAGTCAAATTGAGGAGCTTTCTTGAGAGAAGGCAGTGTCCCACAGATGCTACATTATCATTCCCATAAGCCTAGTAGAAATTTCTTGATACACAAGAGCAATAAGGCAAAAGCCTAACAGGTACAATGGGGGGAAAAAAGGACAACCACTGATCTGGAACCCTGGCTGTAGGTGTTACACACTTCCACACATGATCCTTATTTGTGGGTTCCCTCATGAATGCATTCTATTGCACATGATCCTTTTGTGTACTTTCCCCCCCATCTTCCCAACATACATCTACTCTTTACACCACTATGTGTATTTGTAGGAAGGTGAGCTCTAGGTTTGTCAATTAACACTGCTTACTCCATTTCCAGCAACTACACTAAGCACTTCTATTACAAAGAAAAAGCAAAAACAGTTTCTGCCTTCAAAGAGCTTATGTTTTACAGGGGAAGATGAAATGAATATTAATGAGCCCATACAAGATGCATCAGAAGAGAAGACAGCTAAGGGAGGAAAGGAGGACCTCCTAGAGAAGGTGTTCTTTCCATAGAGTCTTTTTTTCCCATTGTGGTCCAATGATTTATATGCTGTCTTCATTGAGAATATTAAAAGAATATTAATAACAATATTAATAGACAAGGTATCACTTGAATAAAACTGTCATGTTAAGTTCTCCTTTGTAGAAATCCCTTGTAGAAACAAAATTTTCAGTTCTACATCCAGTTTACATCCAGGTCTTTTCCGGTTTCATATAGAAATATGGTTACAACCTTTAAACTTATCCAAATTGACCAGGCAGCTGAACTTATATTGTACTATATAAAGTAGATTGCTAGAAGACCCTTTCCATCAAATCGCAGGCATTCCAGCTAGTTCTTGATTCAAAGAAAAAGTCATATGGAATGTTCCTGAATTCCTAGTCCATGGACTTGAACTAGAGGAACCTTAGATGCTGTGAGAATCAGTTGAGTCTTTAAGAAAGTTGGTATCCAAAAAGGCAGAGATGAGGAAGGAGAACACTTCATAGGAACTAGTTTTCACAAAGACAAGGGGAAGGAAGATGAAATTATGTGGGTAAAATACAGTATGTAGGCCAATGTGGCTGCCTTTTAAAGTCCACAATGAGGATCAATGTGTAAGAAGACTGGAAAGTATAAAGGGGCCAAACTGTAAAGGTCTTTAAATGCCAAACAAAGAAGTTTGTTGATCCATGAAGTTAAACAGCCACTGGAGTTTTTCAAATGGTTGGAATGGAGAGGAAGATATGGTCAAACCTTATGTCAGAAAGCCACTTGGTAAATATGTGAAGGAAAGTATGGAATAAGAAGAGACTTAAGACAAGAATACCAATTGTAAGGCTACTGAGGTAATTCATATGATGAGGGCCTAAACTAAGGAGGTAGATTTGGTATGTGAGAGGGAGAGGAGGAGGGGGAGGAGAAGGGGGAAGGGGAGAATGAAATGACAAGATTTGGTCAATGATTGTAAATACAGAACAACACTAAGGAGTGAAGGATGATACCAGGGTTGCAAACTGAGATAGGTGAAAGGCTAGTGGTGTCCTCCACAGTTATATGGATTTGAGGATGTGGTTAAGATGGTGCTTTGAACTTGTTGAGGACATCCAGTGCAAAATGTTAAATAGATAGTTAATAATGTGAGATTGGAGCTCAAAAATCATCAGCTTAGTAAATGAATCCTGGGAGCTGATGACTAAGTGAGAAAATATAAAGGAGAAAAAAAAGAGGGTCCAAAACAAAGTATTGAAGATACATACAGTAAGTGGACATGGCATGAATGAATATCTGGCAAAAATAATTAAGGGTCAAACAAAAGGAAGAGAACCAAGGGGGAAGAACAGCATCAAATATCCAGAGAAGAAAGTATCTTGGTGGTGGTACAGAAAGAGCAGAAATACATCATTGCAGAGAGGTAAAAAAGGATAGGGTTTGAGGTAAGACCATTAGATATGACAATTAAGAGAGTGTTAGTTTTGGAAAGAGCAGCTTTAGTTAAATGATGAAATTTTAAGTTAGATTGCAAAAAGTTTAGAAGAAAATAAAAGCATAGGAAATGGAGGAAGGATACACAGGGATAGAACTTAAGAGACCAGAGTTATTGTTCAGTAGGGACAGATGTGTCCTATTCTTAGTGATCCCATGTGGAGTTTTCTCAGCAAAGATACTGGAGTGGGTGACCATTTCCTTCTCCAACTCATTTTACAGATAAGAAAACTAAGGCAAATAGGGTTAAATGGCTTGTCCAGGGGCACACAACTAGTAAATCTGAGTCCAGATTTGAAATCATAAAGATGAGTTTTTCTATCTTCCAGTCTGGAGCGCTATACACTAGCTACTTAGTAGCACGGTATGATCTTACTAAATGTCTTGACCAAACTAACTGTATCATCTGGTGGATAAGCAAAAGTAAACATATTCATAGGAGCTCATGACTGTGTTTTTTTTTTTAAGATATAAATCAATAGGGTTCTGTGAGTACATACGCTGATACTACAGATACACTGTATCAGTATTAATAGCTTTATCTTGACAGTTGCAAAATGTACTTCTTTTTCATATCTTTGTATATATCCACCATAAAGACTTCATATTATTTTTTAAATATAGTGTCTGCTCTCTTTTAGGGACCATATTATCTATTTTAATAAGGTGGGGGTTTTTTGATTATAAAAGGAGAATTAATGGAAAATTCATGGTCCTGATCAGATTCATTTTTATGCAAGTACATGTCATTTGAAATTTATACCACATGACTGAATCATTACCACCACCTGGTGGCAAATTAATCTCATTGCAAGTCAAATGTCTTAAAGGATGTTAGCATCCTTTTGAGTTTGGGACTTATTAACCTGAGCCTTTAGACATCTCTTAAAGTCATATATCCTAAAGGTAAATGCAAGATAGAGGTTTTAATGATGCATTTAATAAAACTACTTAAAATAGGTTAGAATAGACAAATATCATGTCAATGATGAAAAAACTGCCCCACTCCATGATCTCTGCCGATACAGAATATAATGTATAAGGGAGAGATACACTTCTTCCATCTTACCAAAATAAAACCATCCTCAAGTAGTCCCTTATTAAACACAGGTGCCCCCCTTTAAAATGATAGACTACAGACCGCTTTCTTTGGCAAATAGTTGGTTTCTTGATTGTTTATTTGATGAGCTCATTCCATTTATCTAGTCTTTTATGTAGGAAAGATATAGCAGTCCTCCCGAGCAGGAAACACATAGTTCAAAGACTATGTTGAATTGATCTTTTTCTTTTCCTTCCGAATGTGAAGGTTTCTGCAAAGGAGTCTTCTTTTCAGAATGCACTTTGGAGTCTTAATTTAAGGAAAGCACATCCTCTCTTTTTGGCTTAGATTTTGCTCACTTACCGTACAATCCTGTGAGCAGTTCTTTGATTGCATTGAGTCATTATAACCCAAGGCAAAGGAAAAAAGGAAAGTTGGAAAGGATGCAGGCAATTAAAACAAGGCCAGGACCAAGCCCCTCTTCGATAATCACCTCTTTGGGTAAGCGATGTGCTGTGAATGAGCTTGTTCCAGGCCTGGAGTGCTAACATATGGTGTATCTCTGCTCCTTCTACATTAAATCCTGACATTTTGCAGCTGTCAAGATAAAGCTGTTTATATGAGTAACGTTGTAGTTTGTTTATAGGGAAATAATGTGTAGCAAGTTATGATTAATCAAGGTGTCTGAAATCTGCTGGAGGCTCCTAAATAGATTTGTTTTCACTGCCATGCTTTTTGTCTCCTAAATCACAGACTTAGTCATTCCCCTCTTTGTATCTCATCTGCCTGTTGACTTCTTCACCTGGGGTGAGAGGAAGGGTGGTGGCCAG
This sequence comes from Myrmecobius fasciatus, assembly GCA_023553655.1. Lineage (NCBI taxonomy): Eukaryota > Metazoa > Chordata > Mammalia > Dasyuromorphia > Myrmecobiidae > Myrmecobius > Myrmecobius fasciatus. The sequence continues at coordinate 191,610 of JAJPUD010003423.1, forward strand.
GTCTCATGGAGAAGCAGCTGCTGGAAGGAAGATTGGGCTAAGTGAGGTTGAGGGAAAAGAGAAAAAAAAAACTCTATTTGGACCAGACCTGTGATTTCTTTGGTATGAAGAACTCCTAGTAAGAAAACTCCCTTTATGAATGTAGAACAGCATCTACTTGGTAACATAATCTTAAAGCGTTTCCTGAGGCTCTTTCCAAGATGTTCATTGAATTGTCAAGATGGCAGCATGTGCTAGAGGAGGAATTTGAACCCAGATCTCTTTTCTCAATGCAAAGCTGCTGTTCATCTTAACTTTTCCTAAAACAAAATATTTGGAGGATCTTTTACTCTTGGGTTCAATGTCTTTCCATACTTCAGATTTCATATATACTCTGGATTTTAATGGATGTTCTCATTAAGGCTCTAGAATCCTTTGCCCCATGTTCTTCCATTGTATTCTTATCAATTCCCAGTCCTAAATAAACTCCATTCTTCATTCTTGTCACTCCTGATTCTAGGCTTGCTGAACTTTATTAGAGAATCAGGAGAGCAGGACCTTTGGCTCTATCACTAGAAATCTGTGCTTACTACACACAGCTAGGCCCTTATTGCTGCTCAGTTACCTTTTTTTATCCAGTCTGTAGACAATTCCTCATCAGATTTCAATTCAACAAATATTTATGAAGAGGCAAACTAGGTGCAAAGCATTGTATAAGGTGCTGGAGCTATATGTTTTACATATATCTTATATCTACCTATTTAGATAAATATTGTCTCCTTCATTAAAATGTAGACTCTTTGAGGGAAGAAATTGAATTGCTTTTGTCCTTGCTTCTTTGATGTCTTAGTACAGTGCCTGGAGTATAATATGAGCTTAATAAATGCTTACTAATTCATCAATTACTTTCAGGCTAGGAGACTACAACATAGATGTCGATTCAAGGTAATTTTGAGGAGGGAAAAAACATGAATAACTGGAAATGAGAGAAAGTAGAAGATTTGGGAAGGCTTTGTGAATAAAATAGCATCTGAACTGAATTTTGAAGGAAGATAAGGATTATGAGAAGCCTAAATTGGGAGGGAATACATTCCAGGGAAAAGCAAATCAAGAGGTAGAAGAGAAAACAAGGGATTTAGGTAATAGCTACTTCTAGCTTGGCTGAAAAAATAGGGTATGTAAAAGAGGATAATATGAAATAAGGTTGGAAACATAGGCTGGAGCCAGACTATTGAAATTCTTAAATGTCAAACTAATGAGTTTTTATTTGCTTATATAGACAATAAAAAGCTCCTGAAGATCCTCAAGCAAAGGAGTGATGTGGTCAGGTTTGTTACTTGGAAAGATTATTTTGGCAGCTGTATAAAAGAGGGATTACGGAGTGAAGAAACTGGAATCTTAAAGAACTATTTAAAAGTTATTATAATGGGCTATATTATAAGAAGGTTATATGGACCTAAGCCAGTCTAATAGGAGCATAAGTGGAGAAAAAGAGGACAATTGCCAGAGATATACTTGACAAATGACTGGATATAGGAAATGAGGGGGAGGGAAGAGTCAAGGATAGTGTGGGTTATATACCCATTTAACTAAGAGGATAGCAGAACTCCTGAAAGAAATAGGAAAATTTTTGGAAAAAAACAGCAAGTTTGTTTTCTGGAAGGGGAGAGGCAGGAAAGATATTTGAGGGATGGATATTGAACTTGGTTTTGGCCACATTTAGTTTGAGATACTGAAAGGAGATGAGGTTAGCCAGCTGCATTATGGAGATGGAAAACTAGAGATCAGGAGAGAGGTTAGGGCTATCCACAGCAGATATTTTTTTCTCAGCAGCTCACACTTTCCACTGTTCTTCAGTGCTACCTCTGTCCTACATCCTCCACTATAGCAGATGATTTTGTCTCCAACTGTTGTGCATGAAGCAAGTAGCATGGATGCTCCTCTCTTCCACCCTGCTAGATGGAGGAAGTTAAGGGAAGATAAGAACTTCCCAAGAGAATAAGATTCAGTTTCAATTTAAGAATATATAGAATTATAAAATAACTCTAGGATAAGAAGAGACCTCAGAAGTCATATAACTTAACCATTTCATTTTATAAATGAGGAAATTAAGGAAAGTGATGTCAACTTCCTTAATAGTACTGGCCACACTCTTTGGGCTAATAGCCAAATCTCATCCTCCCAAATAATTTTCCTGTTTGGAAACATTCATAATTAAAGCACAGAGATAAAAGCTAGAAACTCAAGATCAGTACCTTGGAGACATCCACAGCTGAAAGAGAAACACATAGAAGATGAGTATTTAGTTAAGGAACTTGAGAAGAAGCAGTCAGAGGGGTAGGAGGTTAACCAAGAAAGTCTACTGTCACTGAGGCCAGTAAGGAAAATGTTTCGAGAAGTGGGTAGTCCAGAAATATTAGCTACCTGATTTCCCCAGGGACACATAAAATCAGGGGCAGAAAATAAATAAAATAATGCAATTTGTTTACCTAAGTGTCTATTATATGTGCAAAAAGAATACAAAGGGAGCTAGGACAGAGTTCCTGTCTCAAGGAAATTATAAACTAATAGAGTTATATGAAGATGTACACCAATAGCTATGATATGAGGCAAGTGCAGTGGGGAGATTCAGGCAAAGAGCTGTAACACAGAGAGATGGTAGAAGTAAGAATGGGAGGGGGAGAAAAGGAAAGAGGAAGACATAGAGGGAAGCAAATGAGAGTGGGCAAGAGGGAGGGGGGGAAGATAAGGGAGAGAGAGGGAGAAGGAGAGGGAGAAGAAGAGGAAAAGGGAGGAGGAAAGAAGATAAGAGAGGAATAGAGAGAGACAAAGAGACAGAAATGATTTTCAGCTTGGGAGTGGGTAAGAGAAAGATTCAAAGAGGAAAAGCTTGAATTGGAACTTGAAATAATTCAACAGAAAGCTCTAGATATCAATATTAGTAAAGTCACGGGGATGAGAGAGGAGAGGACAAGAATAGGTAATAGGTGTGTTTCAGTTTGAATGGCATAGAGAATGTAAGAAAAGAAGTAGTATTAGATAAGATTGCAACAGTAGATAAAATTCATATTCTGGAGGGCCTTAAAGATCAGGACTTCAGTTTTTATTTTGTAAGAATCATCAAAGATTTAGACCATGATCAGTAAGTTATTATCTGGACAATTGTATTAAGACCAGATTGGAGATCTGAAAAACTGGAGGAAGGAAAAAGCATCTATGATGTTATAAAAGAATCTAAATAAGAAAAGAAGAGGTTTCAGTGGGTGTAGAGAAAATATAACTGATTTTGTGAGATAGATTGAGAACCAGAAAGGGTCCTTGGAAGCCCTCTAGTATAAGCTCTTCATTTTCAGGTGACAAAATGAAAGCAAAGAGAAATAACATAATTTGCCTAGGTTCACACAGCTAGTCAATAACTGATGCAGAATTTTGGTTCAGTTCTTCCAAACACCAAGTTCATTGTTTTAGCCACTGTGCCACATATCCTAGATATAAGAGTTTTGGCAAAGGTGGAACCAATAGGATTTGGCAGTAGATGGAGAATGAGAGAGAAGAAAATATCAAAGATGACTTGTGTATCTGTACTGTCCTACCATCTCCATCTCTGGGAAGAACCATGGACAGAGTCTGCCATAAGAGGTATCTGGACAGGAACCTTGGTGTAGCTAGATTAAAATAATGGGAAAGCTCTGCCCAAAGTCGGGGAGTTGTTGGGGGAAGCAATATGTTATGAAAAGCCAGTCCATTAATGATACATGTTATTGCATTGAGCCAAACACAGGAAGTGACATTTGGAGTTAGAGCACATTTTTTATTTATTTATTTTTTTTTTAATTTTTTTTTATTTGCATAACATATGTGTGGGTAATTCTTCAACGATAACCCTTACATAGCTTTCCGTTACAAATTTTTCCCCCCAACTCCCCACCCCTCCCCTAGATGGCAGGATATCCACTACATGTTAATTATGTTAAAATATTGGCAAATCGAATATATGTATACATATTTCCAAACTTATCATTGGTGTGCAAGAAAAATCTTATCTACACAAACGATATATCAGATAAAGGAAACACAATGTAAGCAAACATCAATCAAGGAGTATGAGAATGTTATGTTGTGGTCCTCATTTCGCATCCCTCTCTCTGGGTGTATATGGCTTTCTTCAGTGAACAATTGGAGGTGGTTTGAAACATTTCATTGTTGAAGAGAGCCATGTCCATCAGAATTGATCGTCATATAGTACTGTTGTTGCCGTGTATAATGATCTCCTGGTTCTGCTCATTTCACTCAGCATCAGTTCATGTAAGTCTCTCCAGGCCTCTCTGAAATCATCTTGCTGGTCATTTCTTACAGAACAATAATATTCCATAACATTCATATACCATAATTTATTCAGCCATTCTCCAATTGAAGGGCATCTATTCAATTTCCAGTTTCTAGCCACTACAAAAAGGGCTGCCACAAACATTCTTGCACATGTGGGGCCTTTTCCTTCCTTTATGATTTCTTTGGGATATAAGCCCAATAGAAATGCTGCTGGGTCAAAGGGTATGCACAGTTTGATAACTTTTTGAGCATAGCTCCAAATTGTTCTCCAGAATGGCTGTATCCGTTCACAGCTCCACCAACAATGCATCAGTGTCCCAGCCTTCCCACAACCCCTCCAACATTCATCATTAACTTTTCCTGTCATTTTAGCCAATCTGACAGGTGTGAAGTGGTATCTCAGGGTTGTCTTGATTTGCATTTTAGAGCACATTTTTTAAAAGTATTTTACAATTCTTAAATTATACATTTCTAATACTTTTGTTGTTACTTTCCAGTTGTTTCAGTTGCATCCAACTCTTTGTGACTCTATTTGGGGGTTTCTTGGTAAAGGTACTAGAGTGGCCTGCCATTGCTTTTCCTACTCATTTTCTAAATGAGGAAAATGAAGTAAATCAGGTTAAGTGACTTGCCTAGAGTCATAGCGTCTGAAGCCACATTTAAATTCATCAGAAAAATGAATATCAATATCAAGAACAGAGTCCAAGAGACTAAACAAAGAATGATAATCCATGCTCAGGCTGGGTTTGATTGTGAAATATACAATAGGGGTACAAATTCAATGATTTTTTTTCAATTTGCTATACTTCAATATCTTTCTATACAAGAAAAGACATCCTCTAAATTCACTTCATCTGTCACTTCAATTATTATTCATGCAATGATCATATTTGTTTTCTTTTCTTGTTTATTTTTATTGATGTCTTTTACTTTTATATAATCTTTGTGAATAGGCCCCTATTCACTCTCCTAATTTGCAAACCATTCCTTTTAATAAAAAATTCTTTTTAAAATTTTTTCAGTTCATACTTGCTTTAGCAGCACATATACTAAAATTGGAATGATACAAAGATTAGCATGACCCCTGTGTAAGGATGACATACGAATTCATGAAATGTTCCATATTTTTTTGAAAAATAGGGAAAGAAGGAGTCCTAACAAACTCTTTTATGATATAGATATGGTACCGATATGCAAACCAGGCAGGGTCAAAACAGAGAAAGAAAACTGTAAACCAATTTCCCTAATGAATATTGATGCAAAAATCTTAAATAAAATATTAGCAAAGAAATTACAGCAAGTTATCCCCATGATAATACACCATGACCACATAGGATTTATGCCATGAATGTAGGACTGGTTCAATATTAGTAAAACTATTAGCATAACTGACTATATCAATAACTAAACTAACAAGAATCATATCATTATCTCAATAGATGCAAAAAGAGCATTTGATAAAATCCAAAATCCATTCCTATTAAAAAAAAAACACTAGAGAGTATAGGAATAAGTGAAGCTTTCCTTAAAATAATCAGTAGCATCTATTTAAAACTATCAGTGATCATCATATGGAATGAGGATATACTAGAACCCTTCCAATAAAATCAGGGATGAAAAAAAAGGTTGCCCACTATCACCACTACCATTCAATATTGTATTAAAAATGTTAGGTTTAGCAATAAGAGAAGAAAACACAATTAAAGGAATTATAGTAGGTCATGAGGAAATTAAATTATTACTCTTTGCAGATGATATGGTGGTATACTTGGTATATTTGGAGAATCAACTAAAAAACTACTAGAAACAATTCACAACTTTAGCAAAATTACAGGATACAAAATAAATCCACATAAATCATTAGCATTTTTATATGTTAGCAACAAAGTCCAGCAACAAGAAATACAATGAGAAATTCCAATTAAAATAACTATAGATAATATCAAATATTTGGGAGTCTACCTGACAAGGCAAGTCAGGAATTATATCAACACAATTATAAAATACTTTCTATACAAATACAGTCAGATCTAATCAATTGGAAAAATAGCATGTGCTTATGGGTAGGCAGAGCTGAGATAATAAAAATGACAATACTATTTAAATTAATCTACTTATTCAATGCCATATCAATCAAACTCCCAAGAAATTATTTTAGAGCTAGAAAAAATAATAACAAGTTCATCTGGAAGAACAAAAGGTCAAGAATTTCAAGGGAATTAATGAAAAAATGCAAATCGAAAGGTGCCCTAGATGTCAGATCTAAAACTATATTACAAAGTAGTGATCATCAAAACCATTTGACTACTCTATTTCTTAGCCAGTACCAATCAATGGAATAGGTTAGATTCAAAAGACACAATAGTCAATGATTATAGTAATCTAGTGTTTGATAAACCCAAATACCCCAGATTCTGGGATAAGAAGTCACTATTTGACAAAAACTGCTGAGGAAATTGGAAATTAGTATGGCAGAAAATAGGCATTGATCCACACCTAATACCCTATGCTAAGATAAGCTCAAAATGGGTACATGATTTAGACATAAAGAAGGATACTATAATCAAATTAGAAGAACAGAGATAGTCTACCTCTCAGATCTTTGGAGAAGGAAGGAATTTGTGGCCAAAGAGGAATTAGAGTACATTACAGAATGCAAAATAGTTAATTTTGATTGTATTAAATTAAAGTGCAGACAAGATTAGAATGGAAGCAGGAAACTGGGGGGAAAATTTTACATCCAAGAGCTCTGATAAAGGTCTCATTTCTAAAATACATAGAAAATTGACTTATATTTATAAAAATTCAAACCATTTTCCAGTTGAAGCATGTTCAAAGAATATGAACAGATAATTTTCAGGTGAAAAAATTAAAACCATTTATAGTCACATAAAAAATGCTCTAAATCAGTATTGATCAGAGAAATGCAAATTAAGCCAACTCTAATGTACCACTACACACCTCTCAGATTGCTTAAGATGACAGGAAAAGATAATGATGAATGTTGGAGGGAATGTGGGAAAACTGAGACATTAATATATTGTTGGTGAAGTTCTGAATTGATTCAACCATTCTGGAGAGCAATTTGGAACTATGCCCAAAGGGCTATCAAATGTGCATACCCTTTGATCCAGTAGTGTCTCTATTGGATTATATTCCAAAGAGATTATAAAAAAGGGAAAAGGATCCACAAATGTACAAAAATGTTTGTAGCAGTCTTTTGTGTAGTGGCAAGAAACTGGAAACTGAATGGATGTTTATCATTTGGAGAATGGCTGAATAAGTTATAGTATATAAATGTTATGGAATATTATTGTTCTATAAGAAACTATCATCATAATGATTTCAGAAAGGCCTGGAGAGACTTATATCAACTGATGCCAAGTGAAGTGAGTAGAACCAAAAGAACATTGTACCCAGCAACAAAAAGATTATATGATGATCAATTCTGACAAGACATGGCTTTTTCAACAGCGAGGTGATTCAGGCTAGTTTTAATGGTCTTGTGATGAAGAAAGCCACATGATAAAAAAGGACTGTGGGGGCTGAGTGTGGATCACAACATAATATTTTCATTTTTTTATTGTTTGCTCACATTTCGTTTTCTTTCTTTTTTCCCTTTTTGCTATGATTTTTCTTGGGTAGCATGATAACAAGAAATATTCATAAAAGAGCTTCACATGTTTAATATATATTGGATTACTTGCCATCTAGGGAAGGGGGTGGAAAGAAGAGAAGGAAAAAATTTGGAACACAAGGTTTTGCAATGGTGAATTTTGAAACTTATCTATGCATGTTTTGAAAATACAAACTAATAAAATAAAAAAAAAATTAAGTTCAGCAAAGCTAAGTAGCACAAAAAGATCCAAGTCTGAGAGTACATCTAGTGTTGAACACCCATACACTCTTATCTTTGGAACAAAAGCAATGAGGTACATTATCTCATTTCTTCTCTCAAGCCAGATTTTGTCACAATGATCATCTTTAAGTGGTACTAAATGATTTAGAGTCAAATGACCAAGAAAGATGGTAATGCCATTGATAGAAAGTAAGAAGTAAAGAGAACTGTGTTGGGAAGTAAAATGATGAGTTCAATTTTAAGCTACTGAATGTGATATGCATATTCAGTCATCTAGATAAAGTTACTTGGTAAACTTTCTGAAATGGAAGACCAGAGTTCTGGAGAAAGGTTGGAGCAGAGTATAGAGCAACCTTGGTGAACTCCTATCAGAGAGGAGCAAGATGGCAATCTAGCAAAGAAAATACTGAGAGCGCAATATATCATGGGAACCAAGGATGAGGTAAGGAAAAGGGCATTGTATCTAGCAACATGATGGTCATTAGTAATTGTAGAGAGCACAGTTTCAAAACAGTTGTGGGAACAGAAGCCAGATTACAGGAGGCTCACAGGGGGGAGGAAGGGGAAAGCAAGGAAGTAGAGTCAGTGAAATTAGACTGCTTTTCTTTTTCTAGAATTTTAATAGCAAAGGGAAGATGGACAATCTTGAGAAGTGGGGGGAAGCACTCTGGCACATCAGATATAGTGTTTGGTTAGTTTGTACAGAAGTGATGGCCTTTTCAGTATCAGAAGTCTCCTGACTTCCCCCATCCTCCCTACTTGTTAAATTTTCTCCATTTCACAGAGAGGGAAATGAAGATATAGCCAGGTGACAACTAGTAAGACAATGGTAGGGATCTCAAGATGCCAACATACCTGAGTATGCTGAGAATCATAGAGAACAAAGGTCAACAAGTTACCTATTCTAATCCAAAAATAAAGCAGGGATTTTTTCTACAACAACATCCCATACACATGAACATTCACCTTCCTTTAGAGCACCTATTACAGAAGTGAAGGATCAAAGACTCAGAATGGATGGGACCATCTAGTCTGTCTCATTTTACAGGTGCAAAAACGGAGCCCAGGAAGGTTTAATATCATATAGGTAGTAAGCATCAGAAATCAGAGATTTTATTCCAGATCTTCTAATGGCAAAGACAGTGTTCTACTGTACCATATTGCCTCAGTCATCTGTGCTACTTTTCAACATCAATGTTATTATCTTATGCTTTTCAGAGGGAGCTTATTCCATTGTTGAACAACTATTATAGATGTTCTTCCTTGTATCACTCTAAAATATGCTTTCCTGCACCTTTTACACATTGATCCCAGTTACCCAGTTATGTTCTATGAGACCAAGCAGAATTCTAATACTGAAGCATCTTTTGAAGGAATGGGCAACATTAACACAGATGAGAAAGGGTTACTGCTGCCAAGGAAGCTAGTTCTGAAAACAAATAGACAAATAAATAAATAAATAAATTTAATCAAGAATCCTGCAGTCTTGCTCTTCCCCTCCCCCTTTTCTCTCCAGTCAAGACAACAGCACGAGCTTCACATTGGAAATTAATATCACACAGGACAGTTAATCAAAGCTGAACCGCCCTCCCCCCCCCAACCCCATGGTGAGTGAGCGGTGCTTGGAAGAGAGCTGACAGGCGGGCAGATGAAGGAGTAGAGCCAATTCGCTCCCCCTTCCAGAGTCCACCTGTGAAGGAGGAAGCCTGAGGAAAGGGGGGCTGAAGGAGGAAGCACCAAGCCAATTTCTTCCCATAAAAAATGATATGAGGTGAAAAACCGTTTACTGCACGTTAGGCTCTGTGGTTGGGCCATTTGTATGTTTTACTGGGATGGTTATGTCACTAAATGAGGCCTGAAAAATCCATCATGACCAGAAAGCAGTGACAGTGGTTGGGGATGGGGAAGGGCAAGGGAGGAGAGGAGCAGGAAATTATGTTCCCCGTTATGGGAGATGTTCAAGCAGAAGGTAACTTGATCACTCATCAGGGATGTTGTAAAGGGGTTTCATGCACTAGGCTGGGGGTTAAACCATATCTATTCATAAATCAATCAAAAAATTATAAAATGCTTACTGTGTGCCAGGAATTGAGCTACAAAGACAGAAGTCTCTGCCCTCAAGTTCATATTCTGTTGGATAACATCTAAAGCTGCTTCAAGCCTAGGAATGATATGATATTCCCTATGATAGTCCAACATTATATAAGAGGTTACATTGGACTCCAAATATTATTTTACTATTGCTTTAGGGAATGGACTGTCCTGACCTGTAATATTAAGGGTTTCAGTTCGATAACCTTTAAGGTTCCCTTCAGATTTAAGATTCTATTATTCTGTGATTCTAGGTTCAATGTCTGTCTTCTAGATGTTCTACCCCATGACCAAGGATCATGAACATTTTCAAGGAAGGTAGCACAATATTGCCTTTCTGGGACTTTGGCTTGCCTTTTTGCCTCGTGGCCTTTTCCCAGAATCTCTCCATTTTTTTTGTTATTTTTACTCTAAGGAGTACATCAGTCCCTACCCCAATTACCTGTCAGAACCCCTTTCCTACCTCCTTTGGAGAACTGGTCATGCCCTAGCTTAATAAGTCGCAGCTGTGATGGAAGAAAAGCACGACCTTGTCCTTATTTACTCTAGCTACTTCAACAAGATTTCCATTGACACATTCCACAGTCTCCTTAAGAGAGAAGTGCCAAATGAAGAAATAAGCCAGGAAATCAGTCAGTGACTGATGTCATAGAGGTAATTTACAATGCCAAGAGGAGATGGGCCAGACATTGCCCAATGTCAACCTCAAAAATTGGGGGAGTGCAGCAGAAGGGAAATGTGGAAAGTCATCTGAGTAGATGTTATTAATCAGGAGCTCTAATAATGAATGCAAAAGCCTTCCACCTGAAATGTCAGCTTCAATTTTAATTGCCTACCACTATCTTTCACTGTACTCCTAAGCAAAGAGAGGACCCTGACAGTCTTTGGTCAAGCTTCGGTAAACTAACCAGCTCCATTCAATGAGATAGGGTTCTCTAACATGTTCCCCACACACACCCCAAGTGACATTTTCCACTTTCTTAGACTCTTAGAGCTGGACGGAATTTTAGAAAATCTATAATGAAATTTTCTCACTTGTTAGATGAAGAAACAGATCTAGAGAGGTGAAATCATAAAATCAGAATTCCAGAAACAAAAGGAGTTTCAGGAATCTAAAGTTGGAATGCTTTCCTGGATCATAAGATCATGAAGCTTCTGTTTGAAGACCTCCTGAGAAAGGAGTTAGTACTATCCAGGCAAACTATTCCACTATTAGACAACTCTATTAAGAGGGCTGTCTTTATAGTGATCCCAAATATTCTTTTCCATGCCTTCCATATATTGGTTCTTATATTCCCTGGGACCTATTAGGGAAAAAACTAATACCTGTATTAGTCAAACTTTAATTAAATCGCAACCTAGACAAGGGACTTAGTAATGACTTTCCATATGTCTGCACAGAATTCTCTAACTTCTAAAAGCCAAATGGTCCAGATCCTCAGCTTGCCTTTCATTGCCCTAGCTATAGAAATAAGATTTGCATTTATGCAATACACAATCTCCTTGGGTGACCAGACACCAAATGGATTTAACTGATGTCACACAGGCAATTTACAATGGCAAAGAATGGGGCAGACATCCAATGTCCAATTGATTCCAATATCAAGATCATAGATGAACTATCAGGATTACCATCTGGACTCCCAGAAACAGCTTCCAGATAGACAAAGGACAAGGTGGACAGAACTCCAATGACAAAATTCTTTGATAAGAATTTTTTAAAGACATGTGATAGAATTTATGAGGTTGATTTATTTCTGGGTCTGGTTCCAAAAAGCAACTTCACAAATACAAGATGGAAAAGTTATAATTAGTAAGAGGTTCCCACGAAAAAGATCGAGGAATTTGTTTTAATGGACTGAAAATTCAATGTCAACCAAGAGTGGGCTACAGTGGTCCAGAAGAAGCTAGCTCTCTCCTAAACTAAATTGGGAGATCTAATGCCCAGAATAAGGGAAGTGATAGTTGAACAATTTTCTGCCTGACAAAACCACATATAGGTCATTGTGTCCAGTACTGCATGCCTCATTTTAGAAAGGACTTAAATAAGCTGGATGTCTAGGTAGAGTAACCAAAACCACAAGAGAAGAAGGTAATATTCCCTGTGAATATTAGTTGAAAGAAATGGGGACATTTAGCCTAAAGAAGAAAAGACTTAAGGAGAAAATGATTGCAATTTCTAATTATCTGAAAGATGAAGAGGAATCGAGTCTGTTCTGCTTGATGTATCATAAAGCATAATTAGGAGCAGTGGGTATATGCTTAGTAGATACACATTAGTTGAAAGGAAAAAATCCAATGGTTTTTGCTGTCCAAAAATGGATGCACATTCTCAGAAGAGAGTACCTCCCCACTGGATATATTCAAGAGAAAGAAATGGCCCATTGATGGGGAGTAGAAGGCATTCTTGGTCAGATATCCATTGTAGTAAGTAAGTGACCTCTGAGTTCCCTTTAAATTCTGAGATTCTGTGAATAGAAGGGGAGTAGAGCACTGATTTGCATTCATGGAGAGTTAAATAAAGACAAACTGACTGTTTGATATGTACATAAACTCTAGTTCTGTTGAATTCAATTCTTTCTACAAGGTAAAGAAAATGGAATGGGAAAAAAGTCAAAGAGTCAGGATCTGTGGAGTGAGAGTAGGTGTGTTTAGTCTCCCATTGCGTCCAATAATACCCACCTGGGGGGCTTCAGAAACAGCTAGAATTAGTCGAGGATAGCAAATATGCAGCAGAGAAAGAAGCATTTCTGCATCTAACATGATCCAGGAAACCTGAGCCCTGATTCAAGCTGCAAAAAAATGCTCCTACCAACAACAAATTCTCTTTAGTAAAAGGGTTTATCAAAGTCTCCTCAGAAGGGGGTCTTGAAATGCAGACTACAAAAAACGATGGCTTTCTATATTTGTACAGGTATCCTTCACGCTTCAAGGAAGTTGCCTATAAAGCAAATTTCCATAAAATATATCCTATTTTTCCATTGACTTCCACGATAAAACGAGGGTTGTAGTTCATTGTGATGATGGAGGAAGAGGTCTTGAAAATATAATAAGCTTATATTCAGTACTGAAAGCCTTTTAAAGCTACATTTTTCAAAGGCCACAATAACTTTCTGGATATCCAGTTAGCATTTATTAAGTGCCCAATGAATACAAGACAATGTGTTAGATCTAGGGATGCAAAGAATAATCCTTGCCCTCAGCACCCTCACATTTATTATGAAGAAACAAAATATACATAAATTAGTAAATAGAAATTATATGAGTAATATAAATTTGATAAAGTTAGCACTGCCTCTGGGCTTTCTCTTTCCAACTTCCACTTCTCACAGGGGAACCCTGAAGATGACAGCCACTACTCTCAGGATTCTACACTATCCCTAAAACTAGTTTTCTAGTATTGTCATTTGTGATTCAACACAACTTCCCTAGGCACCCAAAGAAGTTACAGATATGTTTTTTATAAATTTTCAGGCCCACTTAGAGTATACAGCCAACCAGCAGCATCCTACTACAATTTAAAATAGACAAGAAAAGCATTTCACTGGAGAGGGCGGAACAAAGAAAGAGAGGAATCAGCAAAGGGGGAAAAATATTTGGAATGCAGCTGAAAATATTTATTATAAGAAAACTTTCCCTATTCAAAGGCAAGAGAAAAGGGGAAGTGAACAAATGTTTTTGCAATTGAAAAAAGTCATTTTAGACAAAATTGCAGAGTCTCTTATCCATGGACAAAAAGTAGCTGTTACAGCCAAGCATGGGACTTTTTACCTTACCATGTCCTTGTGCTATTTATCTTTTATCTCTCCTTTGATAGGAGTTGGGGACTTTCTAATATGAAACATCAGGTAGTAAGGGGATTAAGCCCATCAAGATGTTTCAAAGTAATTTTGGTTTCTATTTTTTCCCCACATCACTCTCTCTCAGGCATACTGCATGCACTGGTGGGAGAGTGTGACCAAGATATATGGATAGGCTATGATCTCATTTTTTCTGCTTTTACTTTCTATTGAATAAAATTCATGCTTATACCCATCTTGCCTTCTATTCAGGCATGATTATTATTACCTTTGCCTTATCATTTAGCAAATTTTTAATCAGAGTTCATAGTATCAGTGTGATTAATTTTGTGTTAAAAAAAAAGCACCATCAGTGAGATCAGAAGTTACAATAAACAATGCTAATTTGAAGCCAGGTCCATTTTAAGGCTATTTCTAATATCCTAAGAAAGAGTATAAGTTGTGTGGTTAATGGGGGAGGGGGAAAGTCATACCTGATCCACCCCACTCTAAGGAAACCACATCATATGATGCAAGGATAGATGGGATAAGTAAGACAGTACAGAGAAAAAGAGAAAAGAATATAAATATCATATCAGATGCTATTCATACAGCTTACATTGTCCATGGATGAGTTTATGACTGTGCCCATTCTATATGGAAATGTAAAATCATTTTTGTATAGGAATCACTAACAACTCAAGAGGATCAGGAAAGAGAATTCAATAGTACTGGCAAAAAATGGTAAAGGACTAAGCTGAGATGACTACCATGTGGACTGAGAGAAAGTGATGGGCACAAAATCCACAATACTTATCAGCTAATTGTATTTGGGAGTGGAATATATGAAGAAGAGGGAGCGTTTATGATAACTTCAAGCTTACAAACTTGAGTTAATAATGTTAAATAATTTTATAAAACATGAGTGCAGATGAGCTAGACTCTCAATGTTTGACAGAACAATTAAAAGGTCTAATGTAGAACAAAGGCAAGATGGTGCCTTTGTCAAAAACTCTGAGCACTGCAGACTTTTCAAAGTCTAGTCTCTACAATTTGGAACTATTCTCAAAAAATTATGAAACTGTGCACACCCTTTAACCCAGCAGTGTTTCTATTGGGCTTATATCCCAAAGAGATCTTAAAAGAAGAAAAGGGACCCACATGTGCAGGAATGTTTGTGGCAGCCCTTTTTTAGTGGCTAGAAACTGGAAACTGAATGGATGCCCATCAATTGGAGAATGGCTGAACAAATTATGGTATATGAATGTCATGGAATATTATTGTTCTTTAAGAAACAACCAGCAAGATGATTTCAGAGAGATCTGGAGAGACTTCCATGAACTGATGTTGAGTGAAATGAGCAGAACCAGGAGATCATTATACATGGCAACAACAAGACTATATGATGATCAATTCTGATGGACATGGCTCTCTTCAATAATGAAATGTTTCAAACCAGTTCCAATTTTTCAGTGAAGAAGGCCATATACACCCAGAGAGACGGATATGAAATGTGGACCACAACATAACATTTTCATGCTCTCTGTTGATGTTTGCTTGCATGATGTTTCCCTTCTCAGATTTTTTTCTTGTAGATCCGACTTTTCTTGCACAAAAATGATAAGTGTGGAAATAAGTATACATATGTTTGATTTGTCAAGTATTTTAACATAATTAACATGTAGTAGACTTCCTGCCATCTATGGGAGGGGTGGGGCCTGGGGAGGGGGATTTGTAACAGAAAGCTTTACAAGAGTCAATGTTGAAAAATTACCCATAAAAAATAAAAAAAATTAAAAACCATATGTATTTTTTGCTTTTTGCTGAGGCAATTGGGGTTAAGTGACTTGCCCAGGGTCACACAGCTAGGGAATGTTAAGTGGCTGAGGTCAGATTTGAACTCAGGTCCTCCTGACTTCAGGGCTGGTGCTCTATCCACTGTGCCACCTAGCTGCCCCCCATACATATGTTTTTGCAAATAAAAAGCTTAAATAAAAAAATAAAAAAGTCTAGTCTCTAGACTAGACTTAAGTGGGGAGGACGCACAGGAACCCAGCTATGTTAGAAAAGAGTGGGAACACAATTTGTACAATCTAGGACATACCCAGATTGACATACGCCAATGAGGAAATTCATTTCTTATAACACACAACAGTGGAGCCAAGAACAAATTTTGCATCTGGTATTAAAGACATGATGAGAAGGAGGTGAATATAATTAAAATAGACACTCCAAACATTGTTCAAATGATGTATTTAAATTACCTATTGGAAGATTCACAACCTTTAAAAATAATTTCCTAAAATAGTATTGGTTTAGAAGTAAACTGTAAAATTTGCAGGTAAATGTCACTTCTACTATTAAAGCCTTTGTTTCCTTATCTGTAAAATGGGAAGGGATGAGATTGGATGAAATTATATGTAAAGACCTTTCAACCTAGATCCTCTGTAATAAAGGGAGGAGGACTGGGGATGCTCAATAAAATAAAAGACAAATAGACTTGGAATCAGAAAGAGTCTCACCTCTATTTACTAACTGTGTGACCCTGCATAACTTAGCCATTCTGTGCTTCTGTTTCCTCATCTGTAAAATGAGTTTGGACTAGATGGTCTCTAAGGTCTCTTTTCAGTTCACAATATATAATCCCATGAAAATAAAAGAAAATCAGGCAGAGATAATTAAGAGAAGAGGCAGCTTCACTTAGTGAAGAAAGAGCTATCCACAACACCAGCATGACTCTGTTTTAAGTCTCACCTCATACACATATGGTCTGTCGGACTTTAGGTAAATAAATCACAAACTCTCAGAGTTTGAGGCAACACTCTAGGGCAGAAGGTCTTAGACATTTTGTGTATGTTATGGCCCCCTTTAGCAATCTGGGGATATCTACAGACCCCTTCTCAGAATAATGTTTTTAAATGAATAAAATATATAGAATTTCAAAGAAAAGAGTTATTTTGAAATACATATACATATACAACAAACCTAGTTGTGTGTATGTGTGTGTATATTATATATATATATATGTATGTATGTGTGTATATGTATATATATATGTAGTGAGAGAGAGGGATTAATATGTATATATTTATATATACATGCATATACCAAGAGACAGAAAGGCAGAGAGAGATGGGGGAGGAGGGAGAGAGATAGAAAAGGAGAGGCAGACAGGAGATGTTGAGAAGAGATAGAAAAGGAGACTAAGAAAGAGAAGAAAGAATATGAGACAAAGAGAGAGACAAAGAGACAGAGGAAGGGAGGGAAGGAAAGGGAAGAAGAGAGAGGGAAAAGAAAACAGAGAGACACAGACAGAAAGGCAGACTTAATGTGTTAGTAAACTGGATTTTCTCACCTAGAAATTGCCTTCATAAATCCAAGTACTATCCCAGTCCTCCTAAAGATGAAGAAACATACTGGCAGAGAAATCTGATTGGGGAAAACCATGCTCCCAAATGTAGAGAAACTGTAAACAGGGCCAAAATAATTCTTTCCACTTCTGCTGCATGGCAGGGAAGACATTGGTGTCAGGAACTCAGCCAGCCAAACAAGCTGCTGGTCCTGGGTGCAGCTGGGACAAACAGAAGGGCTAAGCCACTGGGAAATTCACCAGTGAAGGGGACAGGACAAGGAGGTACCACTAAGGTCTAAGCAAGGGCAGAGCATATATAAATTAGGACAGACCACAGCTTCAAGCCTGGTCAAAGGCTAGAGGGCAAATTCAAGATAGTCAGAAACACAGTACACTGCTTAGGAAGAAAGATAAGTTCATAGTTTGCTAGGTCAGAGAGAAAAGAAGGCAGAAGATGTCTCACAGTTGTAAGGAAGGGAAGCTGCTCTGACAATAGCTAGAGTAGGTTGGAGAGCTTTTACCCTCAAAGCCTCAGGCTCTCTCCAATGGTTTCACCTTCTCTTGGAAGCCCAAGGGCATTCTCCTTTTTTGCTTAGTTGAGAATTGAGACCTAGGACTCAGCTTCATTCCCCCAAGAGTTTTTGGCCTATCAGAAAGTAGGGTACAAAAACTGGTTACTTGGAAGTGCTTGGAGAAAGGAGGCCCAGAGGCTGTAGATCTTGTTCATTCTCTGCAGATCTATTTTTTCTTGGATCAGGAACAGAGGCTGAAACAGTATCTCCATCCTGCCCCAAGGACAATGACAGCCTGGGACATCAAAGAGAACATCATGTACCTTCTATTCTAGAGGGGAAAGGCATTTTCCCCTTTCTTTTTCAAAAAGAAATTGTTTTAGTACTTTGTGACTTCACATCAGAATAATTTCTGGAGAAATACTTTTCTCTCCATGAAATAATAAGAGCAGCCTATTGTGGTTTTAGTGATTGTTATTTGTCCAATATTCTTGAAAAGGACCATGACATCAGGATGGTGATATCATGCAAATGAATTGTATTTAAGTGAAGGGCTTCAAACTAGCCTCATTTTCTCCTCCAGAGCCATCTGGGTCTAGTGGCAAGATACAGATCAAGATGGTTTGAGATGGCCCAGGATATAGTGGGAGAGTATTTTAAATTAAGGTATTTCCCAGGTCTCAGTTTGGCTGAGGTAACACCTATTCAGGGATTAAGACTAGGTAAGAAATGAGGCAAAAAATGGCCTCTTTTTTTACTTAACCAAAGACACACACACACACACACACACTAGGAGTGAAAGTGCTTGTAGTTTTTGGCCAAAACAGAAATAATTGGCATTTACAATTAGTGGGTACTAGTTTAGACTTAGAAGACCTGCTCTTGCTATTTGTGTGACAGCAACTCTAACTGCCTCAATTTCTTCAACTGTAAAAGTGGAATAATAATAGCATGTACCTCTCAGATTTAGTTTAAGGATTAAATGAAATAATACTTAAGTAAAGCACTTAAAACAGTGTCTAGTTCAGTCATTTTTTGTCACATTTGACTCTTTGTAACCCCATCTGGGATTCTATTGGCAAAGAAAGTGGAATGGTTTTCCATTTCTTTCTCCAGGTCATTTTTACAGATGAGGAACTAGATTGAGTCACTTGCTCAGATTCAGTTAGTAGTCTGAGTCCAGATTTTAACTCAGGCCTTCTTGACTCTCTTCTCTCTTCTACATTTGTGCACATAGCAGACACTTAATTCTTGTTCCTGTTCACTATCATCTTGTAACAAGGACAAATAGTCAAGCAAAACCTACTAAGTACAATGACCACACATGATGATACACAACATTCTACTTTCATTGTCCTCCTTTGAACCCTCACTTATTTGATAAGAGGAAAAAAGCATGTTTCTTTATCCCTTCCCAAGACTTACTGTTAAAATAAATTTATCATTTATTATCAGTAAAAATAAAATAAAGAACACTACTGTTGCCCTTTCAGTAGTTGTGACAGCTCTGCTTCCTCAGAGTAATCATTTTCTTTGTTGTACATTTCATTCCTTTGGATCTTCTGTGACTGCATCAACTCCTAAAAATTTAGAAAGGCAAATCATGGCCATCTGTTTAATTAGTTCTAATAGATTAGACAAGCTGGATAAGCTGCCTGTGAAAGATATATAGGCAGGAAAAAGGGGGTGAAGATTGGCCCAAAGCCCTATGCATATGCCCCAAGTTCATGCAGGACTTGTGGCAAATAAGAAAAGGGCATTCCCATGTGTAAAATGGGTTGGAATA
Source organism: Myrmecobius fasciatus (assembly GCA_023553655.1). NCBI lineage: Eukaryota > Metazoa > Chordata > Mammalia > Dasyuromorphia > Myrmecobiidae > Myrmecobius > Myrmecobius fasciatus. The sequence continues at coordinate 211,297 of JAJPUD010003423.1, forward strand.
AGTGGATAGCAATTAAGTGTCAGGGAGTAAGTAGTAAATAATATCTGATTATTTTCTGAAACCTGATTTGGTCACTTAGAATTTTGGGGTAAAAAGGGGCCTCAGATACTAACTGGTAAAATGTCTGCCTGAACCCTGAAATCATTTAATGATATTTCCACTGAGGAATTTCCCAGCCTCTGATGGAAGACTCCAGAGATAGTATGCTCACTTAACTCCTAACAAACCGGCCAGCCCATTTTGGGACCACTCTAGTTGTTTGAGGAAGGAAAATTTTTTTCCTCTTAAACTTCCATCCATTGAGTCTACTCTTGACCTGGGTAACAAAGCATAATAATCCTAAAATTTAATTTATTTCTAAATATTGAACGTGGGGAGCTAGGTAGCACATGTGATCAAACACTAGACCTAGAGTTAGCAAGACCTGCATTCAAAGCCAGCTTCAGAACTTACCAGCTTCATCTGTTTGCCTCAGTTTCCTCAACTGTATCTTTGGGGAAGATAATAACATCTGTCTCCCAGAGTTGTTATGAGATTAGATAACTCTAAAGTGCTTAATAGAGAGTAAGCACTATATAGATGTTAACTGTTGTTATTATTCCTATATATTTATATTCCCATATATATATGTATATATATATATATATACATATATATATATATGTATATATATATACATATATATATGTTATTTTTAAAACTTGCAGCAGGAAATTCCTGGTTGTCTTTAAAGCCATGGAAATAAAGGCTCCTAAAGCTACCTGATGATATCATATCCAAGCTTCAGTTGTTTTCATTAATGAAAAACTTTTGAAACTTGGATTTATAACCTCAAGTTACAGAGCAAGGACAGCTAATATCACAGAGGAATCTAAGTGTTAAGTTTCCATGTACCAAAAGTTATTCCTAACTTGTAAATTCTGCAATGGTGAGAATTCCATCTATTGAGCTGCCACAAAATGAAAGATAGCTAGGTCCCAGGAGCACAAAGAGATGACTTCAACTTCTTCCAGACATCTCACAACTTGCAATCCCTAGCTCCTCTGCTCCCTATCAAATTAGAAAATGGCACAAAGTGGGAACCATCTTGCTCTCAGGTCACAGAGCCAGGTGGGGTGGAGAAGCGATCAGCACTCAAGATTCCTGATTTCCCCAATGCCCAAGCTGACTTTCTAGTCACATTCCCTTCCTCTGAAAAGCTTCCAGTGACAGAGATGAGGATGTTACCCAGATAAGATGTTCTTAGACAGTTAACATAAGTTAAGCATCAATTACTCAATCAGCAAGCATTCATCAACTTGTTGTTCTATGCCTGGTACTGTACTATGTGCTAAAGCTGCCCCTTTTGGAGAATAAAGTAAAGATGAAGCTGGGAGGATCTTAAAGATAATCTAATCTAACTCCACTGTTTTGCAAATGAGAAAACTGAAGGCTAGAAGATGGGAGCAAGGAGAAAGAAGTGAATTTATAGAGTAAAGGGAGTTGAGTTAAAGCCCTATAGCTTCCTACCCAGCAACTTTGGACAACTCACTGTCTCTCTTAAGGCCTCATTTTCCTTATCTAGTCAAGGGTTTCTTAAATTTAAGCCTGTGAATTTTGAGTGAGTAATTTTCTAAAAGATAATTTTCTACATTTACTTTTATAAGATTTTTATTTCTATTTTTTTTCTTTCATCACAACAAGCAATCTGATATGGGTTATACATGTACAATCATATTAAACATATTTCCACATTAGCATGAATTAGTTTTAAAGGATTTTTGTTAACTGTATTAAAGAGATTTAATATATAACATCAATATATCATAATTGATATATCCAATGATATAATTATTATATGCTATACTATAATTAAGTGAAGAGTTGGTACTCTATGGTTGATTTTAAAATGTTATTCTGTCTCAGATCAAGGCTTTACCAGATTGCTTAGGAACCAATGACACATAAAAATTAAAAAATTGAAAGATAGGATCATAGGTTGGGAGCTGAGAAGAGACCGAGTGATTTAGAAGCCCAAAATCACTAAGGTCACAGGATCCATAGAGGCTATACACTTTATCTACTCCTTCACTTTGTAGAAGAGAAAAACAAGACTTTGAAAGGAAACTTGCCCAAAATTGTAAAGGTACGAAGTGATAAATCTGGAATTTGATCTTTATCCTAAATCTAGTCTTCTTTCCATGATTCCATGTGCTTCCCTAAATTATAGTTTAGACAATATTTTCCAAGAGTAAGGTGCATTGAGAAGCATGGGGTAGAAAGGTGGGCCGTTCTGGTTGGCCATAGCTTGTTCTTCACCAGTGAAAGAAGTGCTGCATCTGGACTCAGAAAGAACCAAGTTCAAATGTAGCCTTTGATACCTACCAACTGTGACCCTGAGCAAGTCACTTCACATGTTGCTCAATTAGGAAATAGGGATAATAATAGTACATACCACACCTAGGGTTGTTATGAGGATCAAGTGATATATTTATAAAGTACTTTGTGCTTTATATATAAATATATACATATATGAATATATACTTATACATAAATACAAATATATATTTATATGTAAATATAAAGCACCTGCTACATAATAAGCACTATATAAGTGCTAGTTATTATTATTATTAAATGGCCAAAGCCCAATGTATGTAAATAAAGATTAGAAGCAGCCAAGATTACACAAACGTTGTAATTGCAGTTCCACAAAAAATGGACCCCAATCCCTGTCCCTTCCTTTTACTCAAGCCTCCTGCTGTTCTTTTTATAGATGTCTTCTCCCTTGCCTTTTCCCCCCATCCCTCCAAAGAAAACTCACAAATATGTTGTGTGAAATATCAGAACTAATTAGACCAAATGGTGCTCAGATCTGTCACTGGTTTTTTCTGGGGGAACTCAGCTGGTCTCATGATAGGAATTTTTGTTAACTAATTGAAGGGAATTCTCTGAGGAAAATACAGAGTCCCTACTGGAGAGGATAGCAGAGAATTGGGAGGTCACTCTAGAATGAGATGAGTAAGCAAAATCACAGATGGAGGCAAGAGATACACACCAACAGAGGGAACCCTAGTGTACCATACCAGCTGGTGAAAGAACAGCATGATTTTAGCTTAGATGGGTGGTGGACTTGTGGCAGCTTCTGTTGCAGTAGTTATTATAGGCAACAGAGAGCACTGTTGGAATACATTTTTTCTATAGCTGTGGCTCAATTGCCTACAAAATTCACAGGAAGAAGGAGGCAAGAGTAGGTACTCCCTGGTTCATGTGATTTTTACTAAGAACAATACTTCCTTCTGATCAATTGCAGGAACTAGGACTATCTTTGGGCAACATGCTATATATGTGATCCCAGAGTCAGAAGTTCTTCATTCAAATCCCAGTTCCAAAACTTGCATGTTTAGGCAAATTAGTAAACTTCTCTGAGCATTAGTTTCCAATAGTATTTGTGCTACCTAATTCCCAAAGTTATGAGAAAAGTACTTAGTAATCCTTAGAGCCCCAAGAAAAGCTGGACTTAGAGCCAGAAAGACAGGCTTCAAGGGAGACCCAAGATGGCAGAGCAAAAGCAGAGTTGTTTGAACTGTCCTCCAAATGCCTTTAAATAATGATGATAAAAACATTCTAGAGCAGCAGAACTTGCAAAAAGATGGAGTGAAAAAATTTTCTAACCTAAGACAATTTAGAAGGTCAGCAGGAAAAGTCTATTGGAGTAGGATGAGAGTAGAACAGTACAGGCTGCACCAGTATCTGGCAAAGAGAAGTGGACCTTGGGAGCCACTGAATCAGCAGCAGCAGAGAGTAAAAAGAAGGGGTCAAATTGGTTAGGAGATGACAGAGGTATCTTTGCTAGCACTGAGGCAGAAATGTTGCTTTGTCCATACTCAGACCAGGATATAATCCTGGGAGGCAGTCCTAGGATAAGGAAGAGCACTAGCCCACCAGAACTTACAGCCACAGTGGAGCACAATTCCAGGGCAGAAAAGAGTGCTTGTGGTCATTCACAAATCAGAGCATAGCTCAGAAAAGTAATAAACACACCTCCCTTTAGATTATACCACTTTAGAAGAACTGAAAACTGAAAGGTTCCTAGAAATACCTCTGAAAACAGCTGCACAAAACTCCTAAAGCTTGGGAAAGTGCATCCTCCAACCCAGGGTGGAATAGGGTGGACTTCTAACTTTAACATAAAGTTAGAAGTCAAGTAATTGGCTAGGGAAACAAGCAAACAACAGAAACCATAGAAAATTACTATTGTAAGGAAGATCAAAATACATACATAGTAGACGATAATAAGGTCAAAGTTCCTACAGCCAAAATATCCAAGAAAAATATAATTGGTCTCAGGCCAAGGAAGACTGAAAAAGGATTCTGAAAATCAAGAAAGTTAGAACATAATTGGAAAGAGAAATGAGAATGCTATAAGAAAATCATGAAAAATGAGACCAGCTTGGTAAAGGAGATACACACACAAAATACTAAAGTAAATGACACCTTAAAAAACAGATTAGGCCAAATGGTAAAGGAAGCACAAAAAAGTCAATAAGGAGAAAAACTCCTTAAAAAGCAGAATTGGTCAAATGGAAAAAGAGGCATAAAAATTCACTGATGAAAAAAAAAAACTCCTTAAAAAGTTGAATTGGTCAAATGGAAAAAAAAAAGATTCAAAAGCTCACTGAAGAAAATTATTCCTTAAAATCAGAACAACTGGCTACCATCTGAGACTTTACTAGCCCTGCAATTCTGGATAAATCAAAACTTGTGTCTCAGTTTCTTCATCTTTAATTAGGGGACTAAGCCTCAATGGCTCCTAATGCTGCTTTAATCCTATTATATATGAATTCATTTCTATATTTAGATTAAAGAAGAGAAGTTTTGGGAAGCTGTAATCGTTTTCTTCAAATAGTAATAGTGCTTAAATCATGGAAGAGACTCATAATACATAGGTCCAGAATACAAAACTAGATTTCAGTTTTATATGAAAACAAAACCAAAAAAACTTCCTTATCATGTAATAGGCTACCTGGGTAATAATAAGCTTGCTCTCCAATTTGGAGCTATGCTCAAAAAGTTATCAAACTGTGCATACCCTTTGACCCAGCAGTGTTTCTATTGGGCCTATATCCCAAAGAGATCTTAGAGGAGGGAAAGGGACCCACATGTGCAAGAATGTTTGTGGCAGCCCTTTTTGTAGTGGCTAGAAACTGGAAACTGAAGGGATGCCCATCAATTGGAGAGTGGCTGAATAAATTATGGTATATGAATATTATGGAATATTATTGCTCGGTAAGAAACGACCAGCAGGACGATTTCAGAGAGGCCTGGAGAGACTTGCATGAACTGAGGCTGAGTGAAACGAGCAGAACCAGGAGATCATTATACACAGCAACAACAATATTACATGATGATCAATTCTGATGGACATGGCTCTCTGCAGCAAAGAATTGTCTCAAACCAGTTCCAATTGTTCACTGAAGAAGACCATATACACCCAGAGAGAGGGATATGAAATATGGACCACAACATAAAATTTTCATTCTCTCTATTGATGTTTGCTTGCATTGTGTTTCCTTTCTCTGATTTTCTTTTTTTTTTCTTGTAGATAGGATTTTTCTTACACAACTTGTCAAGTATTTCAACATTATTAACATGTAGTGGACTTCCTGCCATCTAGGGGAGGGGAGGGGACTGGGGGTAAAATTTGTAACAGAAAGCTTTGTAAAGATCAATGCTGAGGAACTACCCATACATATGTTTTACAAATAAAAAGCTTTAATAAAAAAATAAAAATAAGCTCTCTCTCTCTCTCTCTCTCTCTCTCTCTCTCTCTCTCTTTCTCTCTCTCTCTCTCTCTCCCTTCCTCTCTCTCTCTCAATATTCAAGCCTTATTTGGATGAGCATCTGTCAGGAATGTTGTCAAGGGGATTATGGTACTGGGTGATAGGTCAGTATCTAAGACTACATTACAACAGATAAGATTTAAATTGAATGCAATGAATAAATTCTTGCCTTGCAAGGTCATAGAACATGAGAGTGAAAGAGGCTTTAAAATCTCCTTCATGTAAAAGAAACTTTAAAAGAAATAAGAGAAATATGTATTTATCTGGAGTGTTTTAGGCACTCTGTGACTCAGAGAAGGGAGAGTTGCTAAAATGAACCAATTCAAGGTGTCTTTTCTGAACCACCCAGGTATGATGCTAATGATATCATTAGAATAATTCTGTAATGGAACATTAAATATCTCCTAAAGGGATACTATCATTTCTAGGGCTCCAGATGATCACCTCTATTCCCTGATTACAGGCTGAGGTTTGAACAGGTATCATTACAAGTCAAATTCCTGAGGGTGATGTTCTCTTAGGTTTGGTGAACAGAGTTGGTAGCTCAGAAGGAAAGGCTAAATAATTATTTCCCAGCAGAAATGGGGTTTAGAGGAGAAGAGAGGTTGATGGAGTGATTCAGCAGTATCATATTTAATTAATGTCCACATAGAAGATAAGGGTATCCTTCTAAGATTATAGACACCCTGTTCATATCCACCCAAAATTAAAAAGCCAATTTGCCTTTAATGAGCAACAAAAAGTACCCAATTAATTTTGGGAATGGTAGAAAAGGGATGAATGTGAGGTGGCAAATCAGAGGAATGGGGGAGGAAATAACAAACATGCTCTTTGTCCTTGTCATTATAGAAAGCAGAAAAACCCATAGAGAGAACCTGACTTGGCCAGAGCCTACTCTCACAGGCAGGATTCAAAGAAGGGCAAAGTGGGATTAAGGCATCTGTCTATTTCCTAAGAGTTTTGAGCATTCCCTGAAAAGAACTTTAGTCTTCATTAATGTAAATAGAGAAACTAAGCCTGGCTGCTTCTACTTGATCAAAATGGCCATCATATTCCTTTTAACATCAATTGACTTTTTGAACTTTATAGTTCAAAAGTATAGAACTTTACATTTAACCTGATTAAATTTTATCTTATTAAATTTGGTCCACCATTTCAACCTATTGATATATTTTTGGGTGTAAATCTAGGCATTGAAAATATTAATTCTCTCTCCCAACTGTGGGCCAGCCTCATTAAATTTGATACAGTTTTTAAAATCTATGTTTTATCCAAGAAATAAAAATTATTATAAAATGTTGAACAGAATACATTCAAGGATAAAACACTGCAACATTCTACTTGAATATATTAGTGGTTCAGGAGAGCCAGCAACTTATTGTGCTTCTAATCACTTTCACTGTTATTCTAGTATCCCATTGGCACATTTCTGCCATGTTGACTATACAGTCCCTCCACCTCCATTTCTATTCCCTAAATAAAGCTACCCCTACTCTTTGGCTCTACTTATTTAATATACACACGCAGATTATAGCTACATTAAAGAAGCCTGAAACATACCATAGCAGAACTAAAGCAATTATTATAATGCAGCCTTAACAGCAGCTGTAATGAGACAGAATTAAAAATGTACCAGCATAATCACAATTCACTGTTCCCAATGACCTTCTAGGGTTGTTTTCATTTGAAAAGCAACATTCAAGCCTGAGCTGTCTGAATGGGGAAGGGGGAAATAAAATAAGCATAACGGAGGCTTCAGCTCTAGAGCCAAGAGATCATGCTCTCCAAATTCCACACATTACAGTGGCTTCTGCAGTCAGGAGCAAAGGAGGTGGTACATCTGAGCTGGTTGTCAGTAGCAAGGAACGCTCATCTTTGCTTCCTTTCATTTGTTACCAATGCTTTACTAAATAGAGAGGGAGCCACTTCAAGTATGCTTCTCATCTTCAAAGTGCTGAACCCCATCCATCCGTCCCTGTTTACTGAAGGCTCAAAACTTGTGGAAGACATGTGGAACCTACAGTAAATAGATCCTGGCCTCAAAAAGCTGGCATCCTCAAGGAGAGAAGAGAGAAAGAGACTTCATTTGGTTTTCAATTACTTAATGTTAGTAGGACAGAATGATTAGAATAACAGCAGTTATAGAAGTCTCTCTTGACAAACATAGCTCCTAAATCTGCCATCTGAAGTCAAGCAAAAGAATAAGAATCCCTGTTTTACATGACAGTGCTGCAAAAGACTGGCACTTTTTAAAAGTATTTTATTTTTCCAAACACATGCAAAAACAGTTTTCAATTTTCAACTTTCTCCTTAGTCTTGTTTTCCTCTTCTTCAATCCTTTCCCCATCCTTGTTTTTTGCTTCTTGAATGATTCAGAATGTGGTGTTTATTTGGGAGACGGAAGCCAAACTTTATTCAAAGATTCCTGGGAGAGTTAGTTTCTGATTGGTGATTACAGGTGAGAAAATAAAGGGGAAAATTCATAAAGGTTCCTTTTAGCTCTGGAAAATTACCAACAAATTGCACTACTCAGCAATTTATGAGTCTCATAGAATTTCATGAAGCTGAGATCTCAAGTGACTTGACCACAATCATGCAGTCAGTAGGTGTCAGAGAATGGACTCTAACTCAGGTCTTCCCTAACTCTTCAGTTAGCTCTATAATTATTATATCACTCTATCCCTCCAACAACTAAACTGTCTGGTTATCACAATAGAATATCTTCTGCAAGCTCTGGCTTGCAGAACTATTATCCAAGAATAGATCCTTGAGGTCACTCCCAGACAATGCAGATTAATGAGTCAGAGAGTTAAAGATAGAATTTTTCTGTTTCTTATACTCTGATAAAAGTCATCCCCTGTAACACTGTTTCCCACTTCCCCCTCTCTCTCCCTCCTCCCTTCCCCTTCCCCACCAGCTCTTATAGCTAACTTAAGTAATTCCCTCCCTCAATTAAAAAGTGAGAAATTCTTCAAGAAGCATTTTGGGAAGCAAAGCCATAACTAGCAATTTGTGCTAATTTCATTATATTTGTTGCACAGCTAGGTGGTGAAGTGAATAGAGCCCTGGTCCTGAAATCAGGAAGATGTGGAAGACTTATTAGCTGGGTGACCTTGGGAAGGTCATTTAATCCTGTTTGCCTCAGTTTCCTCATCTGTAAAATGAACTAGAGAAAGGATATTTCAGTATCTTTGCCAAGAAAGCCCCAAATAGTCAGATATGACTGAAAAATGACTGATCAACAACATTATCTGTGCTTGGGGCAAGCAGCATGAAACAAATCTTTAAAACAATTTTTAGGATAAATTTATTTGGGGGGAAGGGAGACATGTCACAGACCATTGGCCCCAAAGTTAGAAGCCCCAGAATTCTGCAGGGAGCCACTGCTGGAAGGCTAACACTCCAAGGGAAAAAGGGGCAGACCAAAATAGAGCATGTATGGAAAGTGGCTATCTGGAGAAGAAATGGGACATGTGGCAGCCTCCTACTTTAACTAATTATCTTGCTAACTACCTGCTAAACTAAATTGTTTTTGTGCTGCTGAAGAGGTATAAGTGCTGTCAGCATATTCTAAATTTTAGTGCTCTTGAGTAAAGTCCCAGTTGCCCTGCCCACAGTTATGGATCTTTTGAGAAGTATCCCTTTGGAGCTCAGCTTATATTCATTTCAGCTAATGGTAAAACATTCTTAATATGAAATCCTGGAGTAATCAGGGAAGATTGAATCCACCCAGGAATGATTCAGTGGCAATGACTGACTTGGCTGAATATGGGACAAGGGGGAGAGTTCCTACAATAACTTGTTATTCCAAGAGAAAAATCCCTTATTGCTCATGCACCCCATGCAGTGAATACTCCAGTAGTATAGGAAAATGAACAAGGAGAGGATTTTTACTGTCTTTTACATGAAAAAGCACTAGATTTAGAGTCAGACAATTTAATTCAAATCATCGTTCTTCTTTGGATAAATCATTCAATGTTGAATGTCTCTAAATCTCAGCTCTTCATCTGTTTTGTCAATAAGGATATTCTGTTAAATTATCTGTAGAGTCACTTCTAACTCTTAAGTCCATGATCTTATAACTTGTATGTATGTTTTCTGAAGGATTAGGAGGGAAAAAATATAGGAGTCCATTGCTTGTCCTGCCATCTCCCCATGCCCCCAAAATTTACCCTCTGGGAAGGGCTTAGATTGGCTGGTCAAAACTCTAGTATTAAGTAGGATCAGAGTACAATTTGAAGGTCATTTAGTGCAAGGAGATCCATGAGGGCCAGTTTGGCTTGGTGCCAGCTAATAAAGTAGAATGTCACCAGCCTGTGGGAGTCATCAGATGCCTAAAGACTGATGACCATTTATATCATCAAGAACTTTCCCTTATTAAAGTTTTGCTAGGGGAGGTCATTCTTCAGTATTTAATCTCTCAATGCTATGCAATTACCATAACCAAGTTTATCCCCAATGAAGAGCTAAGAAAATACATGTCTCCATTTCAGGAGTGAATAACGTTGCATATGTTCAACAAAATAGTTGATGCTGGGCTACTTATATATCATTCTTTGTTCCAAGAGTGATCTTTCTGGATGGGGAGAGGAGTGATTTGGAAATGAAGATGATGGAAAAACAAAAGATACAGGAGCTTAGTTTAATCATCTATGATTTTGTTGCTTTAAGATCTCCTTCAATAGATACAGAGAATAAAATCCTCATACCTTGGTAAGTAATTTTCAAGAACTGCAGTGGCCAAAACATATGTCATCACTGGGTGAAGTGGATGATCAGCTTCTCTGAACTTAGCTGATGAGAAGTATGGACAAGATCTCCAGGTTCTTGAAAGGACCTGCCAAAGCTCATATTCTACCACAGGAGATTCTGAGAATTTAAAGCATCAGAAGAAGACCTCTTGGGAGGTTAAAAAAAAAAGGAATTTATAGCACTACATTCGTAGTCTTGGGACAACTAGGTGACCCAGTGGATAAAGCCCTGGGACTGGAATCAAGAAGATTGAGTTCAAATGTGGCCTCAGACATTTACTAGTTATGTGACCTTGGGAAGGTCATTTAACCCTATTTTCCTCAGTTCCTCATCTGTAAAAATGAACTAAAGAAGGAAACAGCAAACTACTCCAGCATCTTTGCCAGGAAAACCTCCAAAAGTCACAAAGAGTCAGATAGTATTGAAAATGATGACAACAATATGGTAGATAAGATGGGAGATGCAGCTTTCACAGAGGCCTAAGAACCCAATACCTTAGAAACAAAAACATAATTTCAGAGCTAGGATAGATCTAAGAGAGCATTTGCTCCAAATGTGTCTGATTTTATAGATTTTTAAAAAATGTGATATAAAGGAAAGCATGCTGCCCTTAGAGTCATCAGAGAAACCCAGCTCTCACAGCGGATAGCTGTGTGACCAGAAGCATGTTTGCAAAGCTCACCTATGGGACTTTGCGTCACTCTTAACTTTCCTGGGTCTTGGATTCCTCATCTATAAAGCAGACTGGATGGCCACTGAGATCCATTTCAGGTACAAATAGATCTAAGTTATAAGCCCTCACCTCAGTTTCCTCACTCTGCCATACAATTAGGTTTGTGAGAATAATGATGTCTCCCTCCAGAGATCTTATTATTTGGATTCATATTGTATATTTTTATTAGCCTGGAACCAATTATCATATCTTACTACAAACTCCAAATAGTGTGAATTCAAATATTTGCAACCACTTCAGGGGATTCATTATTTGCCTTATTTGGGACTTAGCTATATAAGAATAATTATAGTTAAAGTACTTCCCTCACAAGCTGATTCTGTTATCAGATGAGTTAACCTTTGTCAAGTTTTGGAAACTTTCAAGTGGCCCATAAGGGACAGTTATAATTATTGATGCTCATAGAGTATATATCTAGGACTGAACCATAAAAAATCATCTACTTTAACTTACCCATCTTATAGACTGGGAAACTGAGATTTGGAGATGTTGGAATAATTTGGTCTAACTCATACAGTGAGTAATTAAAAGAGGAGAATTTGCCCCCAAATCTCCTAATTCCAATTCCATTGCTCTTGAACTATGGCTATTTCCCCATCGTTGCTATAAATGAGGAATTCAGGTTAGAACTGAGATAGTAAACTACTTTCTCCAGGTCATAGAGCGAGTTAGTAACATAACCAGAGTCAGAATCCAGATCTTTTGCTTTCCTGCCCAATTGTCTTGTTATTGTACCATGGAAACTGCTTTTGTAAACACACTCATTCCCCCATGTGCGTGCACATACACAGAAAGGAACAATCAAAAACAACACAGAACACGCTAGCCTTTTTCAAAGTTGAAAGCTGGGCCAGATCTCTCGCACCTCCAGTAATCTGGATTTGTTGGACACATGGGCATTGGCAAAGCCTGGCAGCTCCTCTCCTCCCACCCTCAGGTGCTAATGAGATGCAGTGAGGGTCCACAGCCCTGACAAGTGGCTTGCAGTTTTTTTTATTATTGTTGTTTTTGTTTTCAAAATGCCTTTATCCCAGATTCTGCCAACAGCTTGTTAGCACATGGCTTCAGTGAATGGGGAGGCACTGGGCTCACAAGATGTTGCTGTGCCCTTCCCTGGTCCCAGAGAAAGGATACCTTCTCAGGGTACAGCCTCACAGCCCAGTCCCGGGCAGGTGCTCAGGAGTCTCTCAGATGGTCACTGTCACATGGTCAGTAGTTTCCTGGGTCTAGCCAGCCAGGTCTTTATCCAAAGGTCTCCATTCTCCTCCCCCACCCTACTCTTCTCTTCCCATCTGTCTTGCAGAGGTGTGAATCATTTTGACAAAGGATGAGGAAGAAGGGGGGGAGGAAAATTAGCACACCCCCAAAAAAGCACATATATACAGTCACACAGACAGCAAGCAATCTGTCAAGTCAGGGTATGGCAAACTGCTTGGGCAACCTGCAAGCTGGAAGGATAGCAGGACTTTGGACCTCAACCCTTCCCTTCCATCTCTGACCTTTTAGGTAGAGAAGCTGCCCTTTCTCTCTTCTCCCTTGTCCCTCTCCTCCTTTCTCTCTCTCTCTCTTCCATCTTCTCTATTTATTCTGTGAGTCTCCTGTCTGTCTCTGCCTCTCCATGTCTTGTATCTCTTGTCTCCATGTCCTGTGTCTATGTCCCATCTCTCTCTCTCTGCCTCTCTCTGTCTCTATATCTCTGTTTCATGACTTCATGTCTCATGTATCTCATGTCTCTCTCTGTGTCTCTGTCTCTGTCTCTGACTCTGTCTCTCTCTCTCTTGGTCTCTGTCTCTCTTTGTGTCTGTTTGTCTCTCTCTAGGTATGTGTTTTTCTCTCTCTCTGCTTCTCTATGTCTCTGTTTCATGGCTTCATGTCTCATGTGTCTCTGTCTCTCTGTCTCTGACTTTCTCTCTGTCTATCTCTTGGTCTCTGTCTCTCTGTGTCTATTTGTCACTCTCTCTCTAGGTATGTGTTTCTTTCTCTCCTCTCTCTGTCTCCCTCTTCCTTTCCCTCCCCTAATCAAACTCCTCCCCTCCATAAGACATTCAGCACTTTTGCTGCCCTAGATATTCTCCAGATTTGTACTTAAAAGGAACCTTAGAGGTCATTAAGACCAATTCCCCATTTTGTAAGTTGAGGAGGCTTGAGTTATACAGACATGAAAGGACTTAATCAAAGCCATGTGAGTGCTAAGTGGTAGACCCAGAATGGAATGGATAGTCAGGTTTTCCTTAAGAGAAAGTTTTTAATTTTAATTTGTGTTCCAATCAAAAAATATTTAAGTACCTACTATATGTCAAATATTGCCCTCATCGTAGACATCCATATGTGTATATAATATAATAATGTATATTACAATATAATATATGTAATGTAAATATATTCATAATAAATAAATGTCTACCTTCAAACCCAATCCTATCTGAGGTTGGCAATTTTTTAGGGGTTAAGGGCAGTGTTGCTTAGTAGACAGAGGTGCAGCTTAGGAGTTGGCTTGATGTGAGTTCAAATCCTTGTTCTGAGTCCTACTGTCTGTCACTCTGGGCAAGCACTCTTAGTGTTCCAGACAACTTGAAAATGATGATATGTTGTAGAAAAGTTGTTTGTTGGTATTGATAATGGGAATTTCCTTACCTTAAATGGGCACCTTTCCTTTATCATAAAGTCATAAACCAATTAGCATTTATTAATTGGCCTACTATGTGCTAGGTACTGTCATAAGCTCTAGAATCAAAGTTGAAATCATAGGCATGAACCCCAAAAAGTTGGGAAGTAGATCATTGTCTCTGGCTAAAATTGAAGCAAAGTTTATTGGCAATAATATAATACTGGCAAACATAATATATAATAATATATAAATTGGCATAATAAAATACTAGTCTTGGAGTTGGGGTTCAAAACCTGCCTCTAAACTTTTTTTTACCCCAATCTGTAAATTGAGGGTGACAAGACTACCTGTGTTAGCTATGTCACTGCATTGATGTAAAGTTCAACTATAACTTAATCTTACATTCCCCTAACCTATTCTTCATCCAGACACACATGCACACACATGTACACACATGCATACACACACATATACACAAATGCGTATCATGTATGTGCTCAAGCTTTGGAAGAGATGTAAACACTTTTAGTTGATTTTCAGTCAAATCTGAAAATTAGAGCCATAACTAGGGTGGGACAATCAGCACTTTGCTACAGGATGGTGAATTTCAAGATTGTTGACAATACTTTCAGTCCTTTATAGGAAGGACTGAATACCATAGAAGCATCATAGAAACAACAGAGCTTAGCATCTGGTTAACAAGAAAAATTAGTGAAAATAGAGAACCACCAGACTGTCCCTCCCCCTTCCAGGTCAGAGTCCTTTCCTCCCTACAAAATGCCTCTTGTCCCAGATGTTCTTTGTGGTACTTGCCCCAGGCATGAAAATTCCTATTTATGGCTCTGCTTGAAAGTGAACTCCAGATCCATTGGCAAGTACAGATAGCCTAACTAATCTCCTTCTACAGCAACAGCATCATTAAATATCACAGAAGGCAAATCTATTGAAAGTATCCAGTTGTAGATCATGATTCCCCAGTTCTCAGCTCCAGCTGACAGCTGTGCAACTGCCTGCAATTAGAGATCCAGAATAGAGCCAGCTTCTATGGTTCCTGGTTGGCCCCTCTCTATTCTTTATTCCAGTGTTTAGTCCAAATAGATGTGCTCTGAAGTCAGCTACCACAACTAGAAGTTGGGAGGGAGGTGGCAAGTAATGAGCATACCAAGAGCTACACTTTCCCAGTCAGGCAACCAGAGTAGGAGCTGGTTAACCTGCTATTCACTCAGCATCGTCCTTCATGCTGGCTCCAAGAAAAGGAAACACTGATCCCATTAATAATGGAATCATATTATCTCATTGATAATAATTCAGACCCACAGCTGCCAGCTGTGGGGACATTGGAGCATTCATCCCTTCTGTGATACTGAATGATGAGAATAAAGCTCATGTGTTATAATACTTTAAAAAAAATTTTTTTAAACCTTATTGAGAGGCAGCTTAATCGTGTCTGGTTTAAATGAGCAAACAGAGGCTCAGAGACCTAGTTCAAATCTAGACTCAGATGCTTGCCAATTTGTGACGTTGAACAAATCATATAACCACTGACTGCCTCAGTTTCCTCAATTGTAAAATGTGGTTGATAATAATATCTACCTCTCAGACACTTAAAACTTCCTACTGTGTGATCCTGGGCAAATCACTTAACCCCAATTGCCTCAGGAAAAAAATAATAATATCTAACTGCCAGAGTTGTGAGGATGAAATAATATTTGTGAGGCACTTGACAAATCTTTTTTTTATTTGCAAAACACATGCAAAACATAATTCTTCAACATTAACCCTTACAAGGCTTTCTGTTACAAATTTTTCCTCCCTACTCCCTACCCCTCTCCTAGATGGTAGGATATCCACTACATGTTAATTATGTTAAAATACTTAACAAATCGAATATATGTATACATATTTCCACACTTATTGTTGTGCAAGAAAAATCATATATACAAGAAAGAAAAATCAGATAAAGGAAACACAATGCAAGCAAACATCAATCGAGAGCATGAAAATGTTACATTGTGGTCCACATTTCACATCCCTCTCTCTGAGTGTATATGGCTTTCTTCAGTGAACAATTGGAAGTGGTTTGAAAACATTTCATTGTTGAAAAGAGCCATGTCCATCAGAATTGATCGTCATATAGTATTGTTGTTGCCATGTGCACTTGGCAAATCTTAAAGAAACTACATAAATTCTATTATTATTATTATTAGCATTGTTTATGCAAGGATGCTTTATTAATTTTTTAAATGACCATCTCTGAAATGCATGCATACTTTTAAGCTTAATATATCTTACTATTATTTTTCCATCATTTTCTTAAGCCTAGACAATCAACAAAATAATAATTCAATTTCTGGTTTATAACATTTGCCAAACTCCAAGCTATAAATGCTCACACTGAAAATGTATAACTGATTCTCATGAATTGGTTTGAGCTGGCTCCAGTACATTGCTGGGTATCTGACACCTAATGATAATTTTTTATGATGCATCTAATTAATCACTTTCATATTACTTCTACCCAAAGTGGTGTCCCCTTTCCCTAAGCCTTTCTGACCACCCTAAACCACAAAGACCTCTTCTTCTTCTTCCTCCCACTTCTGGCGTTCTCTGATTTTAGGGATTCATTTAGTGTTTAATTATCTAATATATTTTCTTAGAGAAGTAAATGAGGCACAACAGAAATGAGTTCAATTCCCTGGATGTGTTTGTTCATAAGATTAGAGAGCAACAGATTTAGAGAAGAAAGAGACCTTAGACATCATCTATGTAAACCCTTCCTTTTACAGAGAAGCAAACTGAGGCTCAGAGAGATTCAAATGACTGTCACACAGGTGGTAAATGGTCCTGTGCCTCTGAGTTCACCCTTTTTTTCACTGCCTCATACAGTGTTCAGGAAAATTGGATGTCTGATTGACTAATTTATTTGGACATGTTTTCACCACAGGCAAGACAGAAGAAATGATTTGAAACCTACCATGCTAAGGGACAGAACATAACACCATACTCTCTGCTCCTATCTTTTCTCTGGCCAATGGACTCAAATATCATCACCAGACTACTACATGTAAAACTGGCTGATTGATGAAATTAGTAGTACAGATGCTATCCATGGCACTGCCTTTGTTTCTCCACTCTACATTCAGCGATTCTGGCTCCTTTGCATACCCAAAGCCACCCTTGATCCAGAGATAAGTTTTGAAAGCACTCAGGCAAATATTTTAGCCCAGAGAACCCTGAATTTCTGCTGGGAAACCTTTTCCTCTTTCATTTCCTTTACAAACATCTACCTCTCACCCTTGCCTCTGGAGGGCGGAGAAGGAGAGGCAACTGAGCAGGTGGCTCTGGCTGGTGCTGAGGCTGGTGGCAGGTTGGGTGGTAAGTTGCTTGTCAGTGTGTGGGCCAAGGAACACATGGCCCTGTGTTCTGGGGGATAGGAGGGGAATAGGCAGAAGCAGCTGAACTGCTAAGCAACAGGACTTGCATTTCTAGCCAGAGAACTTTTGCATCGATAAGGAATAAGGGAAGGCAGCCAGAGGGGAATGGGCGAGGGGGGAGTTGCAGACACTGACTCCTATCTCTGCATAACATTGAGTTTATTTGCTTCCAAAATCTAAAAAGCTATTCTATTTTGAGAGCTTCTGTCTCTACTCATCTTTCAGGGAGCAAACAACAATAGAGAAAAGCCCCTCACCCTCAAAAACAGCTCCAAGAAACTTTCACATTGTGGTGTTCACTGGAAGCTTTGCTTGTACATAGGGCATAGACATAAAAAATAGAGTGAAAGTTTTAAATATACACAAATAACAGTGAGTTTAGTGAAATGACAACTATTTGGGTATGTATATATCTATATGTGTATATCTATACATGGATATATACACATACATGTGGATAAAGTCTTTGGTTAATATTCAACTCATGAAGACCCAAAATAAGATCTTTTTTCTGAATTTTAGCCAGATAATGTGAACATTATCCAAATACCTTATGTCAATATTAACCAACTAAATGAAGAACAGCTGCCTCTACACCATCTTGTTGAATTATAGCCAAGGAATACGCTTTCCATAAATATTAAATCCCATTTTGGTTTAATATATATGGTGGTAAAGAAGACTTATGAGAAGTCAATGTGTTACTGAATAAGATTGTTATACTAAAAACTATTCTGTTGGATAAAGTCTTGACTATTTCTAAACATTGGGTTTTTCCTTCATAAAATACTGAGCTTCACAGATCTCTTCCAGAGCTGAATTTGAAGAACAAGAAGTAGTAAATCTTTAATAAAGAAAAATGTAATATCCCTTTCTCTCATTCATGATTCCCCTCTTCAACACTCTAAGCTGTTATTTTTAGATCTTCAATTCTACTTCCCCAACTTCCATCGTATTCTCTTTTCACCTTTTATTTCTTCTTTTTTTTTAATTTACCTTCTTCCATTTCCTTTTATTTATGTTTTCTCCATTAGACTTTCTTCTTTTCCTCCTAACTCTGCATGCCTTCTCCCAGCTCTTCCCCTTCCAATACTTCCTTCCCCTTCTTCTTTCCAATTCACCTCCTGCACATTTTGGCCCCCACTTTCACTCACTTCTTCCCTTTATTTTTTCTACTCCCTATCATTTCTTTTATTCTGCTACCAGCCATCCTTTTGCGCTCCTCAATTTCTTCCTACTCACCTTTCTTTCCTCTCTCTCTCCTACTTTGATAGTACTTTAGTCTCTCTGATGTTTAGTTATACAATGAATGCCAAGGCCAGTCAGTCAATCTCTGGCCAGACATAAGAGTCATGATGATGAACATCAAACAGTCTGGTTATTTCCTTATTGTTTATTCCCAAGAATGCAATTTGGCTACAGCTGAGCTTTAGAGGCCCCTGGGGCTGGTCACACTTTCACATTCAGCAGAAGGAATGAATTAGTTGCCAAGAATAGAATCCAGGAGCCTGTTGCATCCTACCTGCATCCCTTCCTATCCTCCCAACCCTCATTTTCAACCCCTGGAGGCAGAGAATTGCTATGTCAAGTCAATCCAAAGTGGCCACATACTGTGCCCATAGATCAAGGGCAGAAATAGTAATAAAGTTCACATTTTACACTACTTTAAGGTTTATAACACACTTTCCTCACAACAGTACAGTGAAATAGGCGGCACAAGTATTTTTTTCCTCCATTTTTTTTTTATGAGAAACAGACACAGAATAATTTTCTGAAGGCCTTGTTAAAGCTAGACCCATATTCTCTCCATCATACTACTCTGCTTCAAATCAGAAAGATTTCTTTTTTTTAGAAATTGTGCTAAGAAGGAAGGGTATCCTAGAAGTGACTTAAAATGCCATGGGCATGTCTAGTCTTAAAGAAATATCTTAAATATCTACATACCTAATTATCACTAACAATCATAAATATTCTTATACCTAATTATCACTAAAAATTTATGTCTATGGTAATAAACAAGACAATTTTTTCTTCTCATCCACTAATGCCAATAAAATGTGGCAAAAGACAGAGGGGCCTCAGCCACCCCAACTCACTTATGTAGCAGTCAGCAGGTCAGGAAAAGAAGGAAAAGAAACAACAATGGACACCCATACTTTAAACCACCCATCAGTTATATATCAATTTCATGTATTAGCAGAAGTCCTATGGTAACTTAAACAACCTTATATTATTATCTATATGGGCAAAGCTAGTGACATGTTTTTTTTTTTTTTTTAGTTGGAATTCCATTTAATTTGGAATTAGGAAAACCTTGATTTACATTCTGCCTCTGCCACTTATTGAGTAACTGTGGATAATCCAATCTAAGAGAAGATAGAATTTGCATCACTATGGCATTCCCAAGTCAGTGGAGTCACAGGTCTTTGACATATCAAAGGCACTGTGCTAGACACTCCCCTCCCCTGCCTTACATTACAGGAAAGAGTAGAGGATATCATATATACACAGATAAGGAAATACAAAATCATATAACTTAATTTCAAGAAGAAAACAAATGGGGAAGGGGAATGAGGAGGGAACCTAGAGGGTCTCTTGAGGCAAGTGGCACTCAAATTGTATTCTGAAGGTTAGTAAGTATTCTAAGTAATAAAGGTGATAAGTAAGTACATTTCAGACATGGCAGAATAACTGTTGAAAAGCTTGGAAGTAGGAAATTAAATGCTTTTTTATAGGAAATATCTAATAGATCTGTTTTCTTTGAATGGGGATGATAAATACACACACACATATATGCACACTATATATAATATATATATATATATGTGTGTGTGTGTGTGTGTGTGTATGTGTGTATATGTGTGTGAATATATATGTGTATTTATAGATATATATGTGTGTGTGTGTATATGGTTTGAGTTAGGTTAGGGTTAAAGTTAGCATTCAGGAGTAATATAAAATAACTGCAAAGGTAAGAACCATATTATAAAGATAGGACCTTAAATGTCACACAAAGGATTTTGCAATTTTTTCATTGAGGCAATAGAGAACCACTGAAGATTTTTGATCATGACATGGTCAAATCTGTGTTTTAGTAACATCTTTCCTGTTAGAATGTAAGTTCCTTGAGTTTCCTTATTGGTAATTGTATCATCAACATCTGGTACAATGTCTGATACAGAGTAAGTTATTAACAAATGGTTCTTTATTAATGGACTAATTTTTTTTATTATTTGGCAGTTGTGTGGCAGATAGATTGGAAAGAGAAAAGACTAAAAACAGGGGCACCAAGACTTTTTCCCCTTCTGCCTTGAATATGCCCTTTCTACCAACTCCTCTACCTGCTGGGAGCCCCAGTGGAACTATGCTATTGTATCATTCTTGATATATACTTATATATGGCCATGGATCTTTGAATGAGCAGGAATTGCCCTTAGAAGGTATTTAGCACAGCCTGCTGGATTTACATATAGGGAGACTGAGGCCCAGAGACAGGAAATTACTTGTCCCAAATCGCATTGACATTATGGCAAAGCTGATAGTAGAACTCTATATTCTCATCTAATTCTCTTTCCATTATGGCACCATTGTGTGTTATGTCAAGTTTTCTAGATATAGAAGTCTTTTAATTTCCTTTTAACAGAAATATATAAATGCCTGATTAAATCATAGCAGCTGGAAAGTTTGGAGGAAAACTTACTTCTACTTCTCCCTGATATCCACATATCCCATACCACACATTCACATCTCCACACAAAGAAATTCATATGAGTGTATGTTCCCACGTGCACACACACACTCTTTGTAAGGCTGAAGTGTCTCCTCCCATCTCCAACAAACACTGAAGGAAAACTGACCTGCATTTGTATGATCTCAGG
The DNA here is from genome assembly GCA_023553655.1 of Myrmecobius fasciatus. NCBI lineage: Eukaryota > Metazoa > Chordata > Mammalia > Dasyuromorphia > Myrmecobiidae > Myrmecobius > Myrmecobius fasciatus. The sequence goes on from JAJPUD010003423.1 coordinate 232,524, forward strand.
TATAATTTGGTGAATCAAAATCCTGACACTGGAGAGAATTTTAAGATGTTTTGTCAGGCATCCCTTGGGTTTTAATATGATAATAACAACAGCATATGATATTTCACTTTAGAGCTTTCCAAACCCTCTCCTCAAAACAACTCTGTAAGAGAGGTGGTGAAAGTTATTATCTTTATTATTTCCATTTCACTGATAAAGGCACTGAGGCTCAGAGAGCAGAAGAAATTTGTCCAATGCTATGTGGCTAAGTATTAGTTCATTTATCTTGGCCGGATACTTTGCAGGGATGTTTACGTTGATAAATAAGGTTAAGACACATTGCCAGAGCTAGTTCAGTGTTTAGGGAGACTATGGAGGGAAGTGTGGGAGAGAAGAGGTATTTGAATACCAAACTGAAGGTCTACAGAGCCTTTGTGCTGATATCATTGTTGTGTGCCTGTGAAATCTGGGCAGTGTACCAAAATATAGTCTCAATGGATATACATGAATATAAGGTAGTTAGGGTACAGTATTGAACTGAAGGGACAGGAAACGCTTCAATTAGAAAGCCTTGAAGGAAATCAGGGATTCCAAAAAGGGGAAGTAAGAAAGAAGTGCTTCCCAGGTATGGGGGAATGGGGATGGCTTGCAAAGGTACAGAGGTAGGCGATTAAGCTTCCTTTACTCAGAACAGCTGGTAGACCAGTAGGCCTATAAAATAAACGTTCCTCTCCTTACCATGTTCTAAGTAAGTAATATGTACCAGAAAAATAGGAAAGGGTCAGGTTCTGAAGAGTCTTCAATAAAGAACTATTAGGAATATGTTTAACCAACCAACCAATTAAATTTGCGGAGGTGGACCCCGACATCTTGTCTGGTGTGGGTGTTTTTCTTGGACTAAGGGATGAGTAAACAGGTGGCTATCCTTGAGTGGGTGGAAATGCCTCTGCCAGAAGATCTAGGCCATGTTCCCTAAAACAAAATTCTCCATGCATGTTTCTTTTTCTGTGTCTGATACCTGTTTTTGCTATTTCACTCTGGCTCATTTTAGAGTATAATCTCACTGGATGTTTTGCCTTATGTCCGGTCATTTTGTGTCTGGCTCCTCTCTGCATGGAGCAGGTTGTGATGCTGGCAGGCCAGCTTGGTCTGAGTGAGGTAATCTTCAGTGCTGATGATTCCAGCAGAGAAATTGTCAGAGCTGAGGGGTGGGTCATTCAAGGCAAAAGGTCCAGTTATCACAAGGTAACATTCAGTCAGAGGCCAGAGTCAGGAGACATGTCCAAGAGCCATCATTAGAGTGTGAGGTTTAAAAAAAGTGATCTAATGTTTAAGAAGAGGGTAAGAAACAGGATGTCCAAACAAGTTAGAGCTACTCTCAGAGGGGTTCCTCCCCACCACAAACCTAATTCAACACAATGACTATGCCCCTATCTTATTTTTTAATAATAGCTTTTCATTTTCAAAACAAATGCAAAGATAGCCTTCAACATTCACCCTTGCAAAACCTTGGGTTCCAAACTTTTTCTCCTTCCCTTTCCTCCGCCCTCTCTCCCAGACAGTAAGCAATTCAATATATGTTAAACATGTGCAATTACTCTATAATATTTCCACACTTATGCTGCAGAAGAAAAATCAGATCAAAAAGGGAAAAAATGAGAAAGAAAACAGGAAAAGGTGAAAATACTATGTTGTGTTCCACACTCAGTCCCCACAGCCCTCTCTCTGGGTGCAGATGGCTCTCTCCATCACAAGTCTATTGGAATTGGCCTGAATCACCTCATTGTTGAAAAGAGCCACGTCCATCAGAGTTGATCATCACATAATCTTGTTGCTGTATACAATGGTCTCTTGGTTCTATTCACTTCACTCAGCATCAGTTCATGTAAGTCTCTACAGGCCTTTCTAAAATCATTCTACTGATCATTTCTTATAAAATAATAATATTCCATTACATTCATATACCATAACTTATTCAGCTATTCCCCAACTGATGGCCATCCACTCAGTTTCCAGTTCCCTGCCACAACAAAAAGAGCTACTACAAACATTTTTGCACATGTGGGTCCTTTTCCCTTTTTTATTATCTCTTTGGAATACAGATCCAGTAGAGATTCTGCTGGATCAAAAGTTATGCATAATTTGATAGCCCTTTGGGCATAGTTCTATATTGCTCTCCAGAATGGTTGGATCAGTTCACAACTCCACCAATAATTCGTCCCAGTCTTCCTGCAGCCCCTCCAACATTCATCTTTATCTTTTCCTGTCATTTTAGCCAATTTGAGAGGTGTGTGCCTCAGAGTTGTTTTAATTTGTATTTCTCTAATCGATAGTAATCTTGAGCATTTTTCATGACTATAAATGGTTTTAATTTCTTCATCTGAAAATTGTTCATATCCTTTGACCATTTATCAATTGGAGAATGACTTGTATTCTTAAGATTAAGTTGATTCCCTATATATTTTAGAAATGAGTATACACATATCTTTTTTAAGTTGTAGTGAGGTTGCTAACTCTGACTCCCTTGATCTTCTAATGAACTTCAGCTGTGGATAAGTCCCTATTGCCACTATAATTTCCTGAATAGGAAAATACTTTTGTTTTCTAATGGGAAATGCTAAGGCCCCATTACAAGAATCAGAATCAATTTTCCTTTTGCTCAGTTCTTCATCTTTCCTTAATAGGCTTTGTATACCCTTGCAATACTGCTTTCAGACTAAGACATCATAGAAATGGAACTAAAAAGAAATTTCAGAAGCCATCTAGTTTAACCTCCTCAAAGCTTGCCTAAATGTATGCTGGTAGTGATCAGAGGTGGACTCTTTTTTCCATGAATGCCTTTAGGAACACCAGCAGAATGGATAGTGAGAAGATAGATAGCCAGAGTGATGGCTGAATGGGACTAGGATTACTGATTGCTGCTGTGCCAATTGATTTCAGCATTACATACCCAGAAAGTATTGAGCCAACCTAGTATCTCCCTGACCATTTTCACACTATGCTCATGCTCTTCAGACTTCACCTGCAACTCATCACTTCAGCTGCCATCCTGAGGCCCTGGTTTTCTGACTGGTAAAACCACTGTTTCCATTCTGTCAAAGATCCCCCATTCTGCTCTTCCTTAGTCATCTTCATGCCATGATTCTGCACACTAATCTCCATATCCAATTCACCATTTCATCTGCTACCATGAATTTCTGGACTTCTGGTGTAATTTCACCACTCTTAGTCCAACTGTTACCCATTATGCTCCTGTTCCCTAGCCACCACCTACACCCTACCCAATTTCCACTTCCAGCTTTTAGAACAATAATCAAATCAGCCTTTCTATTTCTGAAAAGGACATATCAATTGTTCCATGCCTCCACACACTATTCCTATGATGTCCTTGAAACAGCCCTCCTTGGCCACAATTCCCCTACATATTGTTGCGATCTGTGAGAACATAAACTCCTTGAGTCACACTCCTTGCTCTTTTTATTTTTATGCCCAACACATTAGAAATTTCTGATACTTACAGAGTAAAGCTTTAATAAATGCTTTTATACTCATTCATTCATTCCCCAGTCTTTCCCTTCTAGTGCTATATTCAACATCCCTATCTAAGGATATGGAATAATCTCAACAACTCCTAATTCCCTTTTATCTTATGTCCTTCACATATTTGAATTCTTATCTTCCTTCCTTTCACAACAGAATTTACTCTATCAGCATATGGTCTAAATGTACTTGCTATAGAAAAAATGAAAATAAACTATAATGCTCTGAAATAATAGATCACAACTTCTCCTGGAAAAGTTGAATTTTCAACTCTTCCTATTACCTCATATATTATGCCCTTTGCTCTTTCAGGGAAAAAATAAATAGACAAACCCAAAAGTGCTTTTAGTCAAGCATTCTTAAGCAATTTCAAACTTTGTCATAGAGGGGAAAATAAAATTGATTAACCTCACCCACCATACCTTATCTCATTGCATGACTGCTGAGAACCATTATATCAACCAGGAAGGTAGAAAAAAAAATATACTACATGACCCCTCGGGTGTGGGTCCCCAGGCAAATTCTTCCCTCCCCACATCACCCACAAAACCCAATTTCCTTTTGTACATCTCTTCCAAAAGTGTCCCAGATGCAGCCATAAGTAAGTTAACCACTCATTACTGCCATGGGCTGGTCCCAGATTCTCCCTCTGAGCCACCCCCCTAGTTAGATCCTATCTACTCTGGGTATTACAACCACTCTGAGAATACAAGTCATCCAGAAAGAATGAACATAAACACTAAACACAAGAAAAAAATCAACATCATAAACCATTGTTGTAAAAGTCCTACCAGGAAGTGCGAACACTGACATTGTAGCCTGAGGTCTACTTTACTTTGACCTTCTTTGTCTCTTTGGTGCCTAAAGATCCAGAAAAATCTAGGGAAATAGATAATCCCTGCACATCAGGAGGCTAAAGAGGAAGGATCTTCTATGTTACCTAGTATATTGTTGAATTAGCCATTGAAACGTTCCAGTGGCTTCAAATAGGATCATCAACTTTCCATAGTTATCCAATCCAATCATCTAATTGCATACATAAGAAAGCTGAGAACCAGAGAGATATAGCAGCAGACTCAGGATTCAAACCCAAGGCCCTTGACCACCCCATGGCCAAAGAAAACATAAAACATATTTAAGTTATTAACAAAAACGGCAATTTTAAAAATTAATTTTCAAAAAAAATGTGCTAACATGAAAGATTTAGATTGTCTATGCCTAAGATATAGTACTGAATAAGAAATTTGAGTAGAGCTTGGAAAGATCAGGAAAGAATCAAACCTCTAAGTTCTAACCCCAATTTGACACAGATTTGTAGTGTGATTTCAATGTCATTAAGTCCCTACTTATTTTTCCATCTATAAAAGGAAGAGAGGATGTCAGTGGTCCAACAGGAAGTTGGAAGGGCTAACTGAGAAAGAGTACTTTGTAACTACATAGTATAGAATTTGAATGACCAAGAAGTTTGGCAAAAACAAACAGAAGTCACTATTTGTTGATCACTTGGAAAGACTATGACAATAACTATGTCCCTTGATCCTTATATTCAGAATGTGAACTTGTTAGGTTCTCCCAAATGAGAGTTTTTGTCTCTTATCACAATTTCTATAATGCTTTAAATATCTTTTCTAAGAAAAAAAGTAAACAAAAAGAAAAAACCTGAATTTTGATTGTTAAACTGAAAAAGAATAAAGTTTATTTCAACTCAACCTATACTAATAAATCTCATGAAGGAGAGGTGAGGTTGATCACCCAGTTAAGAAAGGAAAGTTAGGTATGGGGAAACAGTTTTTTTGAAGGCCAACCAACAAATAACAGACACCCCAATATCCTCACTTTTTGTAGAGACTGGGCTATACATTATTTATTGGGAGCACTGAGTGATTAATCCCCACTGAGATCCATGCTCCTTCACAGAATGAGGTGAAGAAACAGGTCTGTGGTAAATCCACTGTCTGGTCTCCCCTCCTGTTTCCTTGGAGGCTCCCACAGTTCAACTCTTCCTTCATCTCCCTCCAGCTGTTCTGCCCTTTTGTCTGACCCCAGAAAAACTATCACATAGCACATTGGTTTTTTGTCAGGAGTGACAGAAATCTCATTCCCTTGGCTCTGTCAGTGATTTCTGTTTTAGAATGGATAGTTGTCTTCTTCTCATTCAAAAACTAGGATTAAATCAGGGGAATGATATTAACAATTTGGGGCAGGGGAGGAAAGTTTCTTAATCTTTTTTTTTTTTCTGTCATGGAGGTTTAGAGCAGTTCACTGGAAGTTATGGATCCCCTAATCAGAATCATGTTTTTAAATGTATAAAATAAAGTGCTTTGGATTTGTAAAGAAAACCAAAGGTTAGTTTGCACAACCTGATCCTAACACAACTCCATCATCTCATCTCCTAAAAGGACTCAAGCTTTAAGAAGAACCTCCCACCACCCATAATCATAATGTAGGCTCAAAGGTCCCCTGCTTTGTGATTGATTTTATTCCCAACTAGGGAGACTCAGTCTCCAAAAGTTGCCTATACCTGATTTACTACAGATACAAACATAATTGGGAGCTGAGGAACTGGTTGAAACAGTTGTCCATTTGGAAGGATGGTTCCCTGAAGGACTTTTGCTGTTGGTGGACATATAAAGAAAAGAAACACCTTTATGCACAACTTAAATTTATTATAAAGTTAAATAGAAATGTCCAAAGTAAAATGTCATCTGTTTGTTTTTAAATTCTTTAGACTTTTTTTCCTTCCCTTGTCACCCTCAGCAGCCTCCTTTATCTCTTCCCCTACCCTAACTCCAATATAATTCTGCTTTATGATATCCTACCCCCATCAAAATAGAAAAGGATCTGATCTCATCATTTACATTCTGAGTAACACACCTTCACCTCAAAGTGTTAGTTCTCTTAGTTACTCTATATTTCAAAACTTCAAAAGGGCTTGTGATGTCACTAATGTGGATATTTCCTTCAAAACAGTGTGATCACAAGCCATCCACACCTCGCCAGGCGAGGAAGCTCTCATGTAAACCCTTCTACCAGAGTTCAATCCAATTGGCAATATTCCTCAGGGCCTTTGACATTACATGGATAGCAATACAGCCCATGGGATGTCCATCTGGGATCCAATGCTATCACTATGTGATTAGTCTGTTTTCCTTTTCCAGGCAGACATAACTATCCCAATCACAAAAGATCAGAACTAGAAAGCTTTAGAGCTTTTGAACTTAAAGGTCATCTATATTCCAACCCTTTAATTTTGCAGATAAAATAAACATGGCTTGGTCTCTTTCACATCCCCTTTTGGACAACCTTTGTCATTGATTCATGTGCTGCAGTCTATTTACACATACCAGGAAGCTTACTATTGTCATTTAAATAGTCTGCAGTTCTGAATCCTTAGAGATGATGACAATTCCATGATTCATGACTATAGAGGATCACCAGAAGGATATCGATGTTAAAAAGATGGGTTTTTATTTCAGGCAGAAGCTTAAGGTCATTGAAAAGGCTATACAATTTCTAAAATGCAATTGATCCTGGTTTCTTCCTTCTATTCAATTCTGGCCCCAGTTTGATCCCTTCCTACAGTGTCTGTCAAGATATACCTACAGATAAGTCGGTTTTATGAGCTGGCTGTCCATCCAACTGTCTGTCAAATCTGGACAATCGACATTCTCTGTCTATTCAGTTCAAAGTCCTTCACAACTGCCCCATACACTTTTCCAGTCTTCATACATCTTCCCTCCATATAGGACATAGGACTCCTTGCTATTCCTGAACAAGACGTTCCATTCTTCTGACCTTCAGAATTTTCACAGTCTATCCCTTACTCATGGAACATTCTCCCTCCTCATTTTTGACTCCTGCCCTCTCTGGTTTCCTTCAGAGGCTGATTTAAATCCCACCTTCCACAGGAAGCTTTTCCTAATCTCTCTTAATTCCAGTGGCTTCCTTTTTTTGATTATTTCCTATTTACCCTGAATCTATATCTTGTTGTTTACATGGGAACAAGCTTGTGAGTTCCTGGAAGACAAGATCTGTCCTTTGCCTTTCTTTGTATCCCCAGTGCTATTATAACCCAATGTCTAGCACATCGTAGAGGGTTTAGTAAATGTTTACTGACTTTTTCCTGTGTATATTACTCTTTTGAGTGATTTTGGATCTCATTTAAGAGGCTTTTCAGCAGAAATCCTCCTCCATTTGAACTTGTTACTTGTTGTCTGTCCTCTATGACAATAATAAAGGCCTTTGGGGAACATATCTTTCCCAGTTTTATGCTTTATTTAATATTTACAATCAAAGGAGCATTGAATAAAGCTATCTCTATTGTACATTTTAAGCAGCCTCTTATGGTCTTAACATATACATGAGAAACACCTTACTGAAATAGTCTTTAAAGCTGTATTTTGTTGTACAAAAAATGCCTTTTTTATTGTCACATAAACACAGCAGGATCTTATATCCTCTGTGCCATTCAAACAATTGTATGACTGTAAAGATATGGTCTGCTGTAGAATATAATTTTCAGTATCTTGCTTGTTTCTTTTCTATATTTTCATCAATGATGCCCTCAATATGTATATAAATTATTCTCATAAAGATTTTGGACAGATGAAAAAGTAAGCACATGGGATTGAAAGTGATTGATATATTCTAGATTGCCTTTTTTGAGTAGTAATAACATCTGATTTTTTCCACCAAAAATTGTTTTGTACCTTCTCATCTTTCAGATTTCTCAAGAATCCATCCCTCAACACTCACAAAATTATGACACTGTCAGCTCAGACCTCTTCCGTGCATACTTATTTGGGTCCAGCTGCTTTTCCCATATTTGTTTTCTTTAGTGCTATTTCTATTTTTTTTCTCATAGAATATTGGAGACTGATGGTATATTCCAAATGCAGTGGCTCTGCTGTTATTGGTAAAGAAAAATATTTTGTTGTAGAAATCTTGACAAGATCTTTTCCTTTTTATTCTTTTCATTTTATTGTCCTTAAGTATTCATCCTCAAATGTTCTTGGAATGATCTGACTTAATTGGGTAAAATGCCAAGCTTTCAGTAAACTAGTTTTTGTCTCCACTATTTCTTGATGTTTTATGAAGCAATACTGCTTATCAATGTCCCCCATCTTCCAAAAGCTTTTACAAATGAGTTTGTATTCTAACCTGACTTTGCCTGTGGCTGCCAAATCTGTCAGTTTGACAAGAAGAGCAAGAATCTGGATAAAGTGGTTTCTAAACTATGCTGGCTTCCTCAGTGTGATTTCTTTACGTCAATTATATTCTAAACTCTAACTGTTTTTAGAACTTTAAGATCAAAAAAAGGATTTTATTTTTGGTTTCCAACCTGGCCCCTTTCTATCTTTTCAATATACTTATTCTTTACCCCCCCCTTTCACTTACTTAGTGGCTCCAGCCTCGTTGCTGTTCCTCCCACAGAATATCCCATTTCCTGACTTCATGCATTTCCATTAGTTGTCATCCATTCCTAGAATGTTCTCCTAGATTCACTGGTTTCAATCAAGTCTCAGGTAAAATTCTAGCCTTTCCCAGTCCCCTTAATGCTAACGTCTTCCTTCTGTTGATTACTTCTAATTTATTAAATAGATAGATAGATATAATTATATAGACATATATCTTATTCATATATGGTTGTTTACATTGTACCCCTCCCATTAGAATATAAGTTCCTTGAGGGCAAGAAACATTTTGTTTTTGTCTTTGTTAATACCCAGTGTCTGGTACATAGAAAGTGTTTAATAAATGTTGTGGACTGATTAATTCATTCATGCAATCTCTTTTCATTTTCATTCTCTTTTCTAATTTAGCATTGATTTTCATCATTAACAAATCAGTAGTTTGTTCAAAGATAGCTAGAAATGACTCCTCCACATATAACAAATTGTTCCTGTGTGTATGCTAATAATGACTAACATTTATCTGACAGTTTAAGGTTTGCAAAGTACTTTACATATATTATCTCATTTGATCATCTGATTGTAAAAATGTCACTTTTTGTAGAATTGTTTGATGCTCACCATGTCAAGGACTTCCTGACTTTCTTCTTAAAGAAAATATTTATGATATATAAACAAAGTTTTACATGATCTATAGGCCTTTTGTATCTTATTTCTTGATACAAAGTCACATTTTATTGACAAAAAACATATTTTCCAATATTTTTCTTTGATCTTATAAACACCTTTTTATTAACCCTGCCAAGTTTCAAAATACATTATTTAATTTTTAATATCTTATTCAATTTCTACTTCTATACCCTATGAAATAAGCTAAAATTATCTAGGCAACAATCTTTTTATTTATGCTTACATGAGGACTGCAATGTGTAATGACCAATTATTCCATGAAATAATATTCCTTATTGTCTTTGGATACATATTAAAACCAACTCCAACAATATCTTTACTAATTCTCTCCTTTCTCATCTCTGCCTACTGGCTTCCTTAAAGTTTCAAGTAAAATCCTAAAATTTTTGCAGAAACAGCAGCTTTCCCCATCTCTCCACAATGCTAGTACTTTCCCTCCAAGATTACCTACAATTTATCACATGTGTGCATATGTGTAGTTTCTACATAGTTTGCCTGTTTTCTCTCCCATTAGGTTGAAAGCTCCTTGAGGGCAGGGACTGCTTTTCTTTCCATTGTATCCCTAATCACTTAGTTATTTTTATGTTTATAATGGATCTAAAATTGTGATTTCTCAGGTCCCCTACCATTCTCCCATTGTCAAAAAAAAGCTATAAAAATTTAGGGCTGGTTTGGGGTTTTATTTTGTTCTTTTTTTTCTTTTTTGCTGAGGCAATTGGGGTTATGTGACTTGCCCAGAGTCACACAGCTAGGAGGTGTTAAGTGTCTGAGACCAAATTTGAATTCAGGTGCTCCTGACTTCAGGGCTGATGCTCTATCCACTGCACCACCTAGCTGCCCCAGTTTTATTCATTTCATGGCTTGCCACAGTCAAAGAATTCTTCACCTGATTACACTTAGCTAGGCTGGTCCCCAGAAGGTAGATGATCTTTTTGCCAGGGCTATATTCAAATGCTCCCCAAATCTTTTACTTCCTGGTATATCCTTCAAGGACCCAGGGTCACCTAGGACCCAAGATGGTTTATTAATTTTGTGAAGATTCAGTTATTGCATTGATTCAAATATTTGTTGTCTTTCAGTCATGTCAGTCATATACCACTCATTTTGATCCCATTTGGAGTTTTCTTGGCAAAGATAGTGGAGTGGTTTGCAATTTCCTTCTCCAGCTCATTTTACAGATGGGGGGGGGAATGAGGCAAACAGAGTGAAATAACTTGCCCAGGATCATATAGTTACTAAGTGATTAAAGTCAGATTTGAACTCAGGAAGATGAATCTTTCTGACTCCATGCTCAGTGCTCTAATCATTGAGCAACCTAGCAGTCTCTTGGTCAAAATACAACTTACCCTAGTTATAAGTTAGTGTAGTTAGTGTAGAATTTGGGATCAGAGGAACTAGATTCAAATTCTGGAAAGAATCCCTGGCTATGTGATCATTGACTTTGGGAATCATCTTCACTGAACTAGAGAATGAACTATTAAGAGTATAATCTTCAAGATTTCTTGCAGTTCAATCTATGATTGCTAACTTTATTATTGCTGTTCAGTCATTTTCAGTTGCTCTGACTCTTTGTGAGCCCATTTGGGATTTTCTTGGCAAAGATACTGAATTGATTTGCCATTTTCTTCTCCAACTAATTTTATAGATGAAGAAACTGACGCAGACAGGGTCACACAGCTAGTAAATAACTGAGAAATATTTGAACTTCCAAAGGTGAGTCTTCCTGACTTCAGGCCCAGTGCTTTATCTCTAGAGCCACCTAGCTGTCTCAATTGTTAAGTTGCATCCCCGGAAAATGAGATCTCTTTGAAAAGAAGCAAAATATTTAAGAAAAGACTAAAAATACTATTAAGTGTATTCACTCTTGTCATCACTATTAACTTACATTTAAACTCTCATTTCTTGACTAAGAGCTCATTTATAAGTCTTGTCCAGGTTTAGTACTATCAGATTTAAGGATAAATGTGTGATCTATATTAAGATCCATTATGTGTTTGCAACTTTTAGCCTTTTCAAGTCAAGAGAATAAACATATAACAAGTGCTTGTTGTTCTGTGCCAAATGTTGGAAATAGGTATGCAAAGCCCCTGCTTCGAGGGAGTTTATATTCTAATAAAGGAGAAAACATGTAAACAACTAGGTATATATGAGCTAAATGCTGTGCATCCTTCATTTTTTGTTTTTTATTTTTTGTTTTTTTTATTTTTTATTAAAGCTTTTTATTTACAAAACATATAGTAATTTTTCATCATTGACCCTTGCAAAGCTTTCTGTTACAAATTTTGCCTCCTTCCCCCAACCCCCTCCCCTAGATGGCAGGAAGTCTAATACATGTTAATTATGTTAAAATACTTGACAAATTGAATATGTGTATACATATTTATACAGTTATCTTGCTGTATAAGAAAAATCATATCTACAAGAAAAAAAATATGAGGAGGGAAACATAACGCAAGTAAATATCAATAGAGAGCATGAAAATGCTATATTGTGGTCCACCTTCAGATCCCATAGGTCTCTCCCTGGGTGTATATGGCACATCCTTCATTTTTGAAGAAGATAATTGATAACATAATATGATTTGCTTGTGAGCTGCTTTACTTAAATCCAACAAACCATATACAAAGTAGTTAAAAGGTAACCTCAAAGGAAAAAGCAATGACAACTGGAAGGGTAGAGCAAAAATCAGGAAAGTTCTCCTATAGAAGTCAACAATAATTTCTTAAGTACCTACTACTTAAGCACCAGAAATACAAAGAAAGGCAAAAAAGTCCCTGTCCCAAGGAGTTCACAGTCTAATGGGAGAAAGAACATGAAACCAACTAAAAAACATAAAATATCTCACTGGAAAAACAGCCAATCTGAAGAGACAATTTAAAAATAATTGGTCTACCTGAAGGTGATGACCAAAAAAAAGAGTTTGGATAGCATTCTTCAAGATGATATCAAGGAAAACTATCTTGATATTCTAGAAACAGAGAAAGAAATAATCATTGAAAGAATCCATAAACAACCTTTGGAAAGAGATCCTGCAAGGAAAACCCCAAGGAACACTGTTGCAAAACCCCAGAACTATAATCTTAAGGAAAAAATACAGCAAGATGCCAGACAAAAACAATTTAAATATCAAGGAGCAATAGTCAGGATTATCCAAGATCTGAAAGCTTCTACAATAAAGGATCAGAGGGCCTGGAATACCATATTCCAGAAAGGAAAGGTTGGGTTACAATCAAGAATTAACTGTGCAGCAAGACTGAGCCTCATCTTTCAAGGGAGGCAATGGGTCTTTAATAAAGTAAGAGACTTTCAATCATTTTCTAATGAAAAAATCAGAACTTAACAGAAAATTTAATTTTCACACACAGGACTCAAGAGAAGCATAGGAAGGTAAGCAGGGGAAAACATTTATTATTTAAAGGTTAATCTGTTTATATCACTAGACAGGAAAAACTTTATCTGTTATTGGGCCAGTTAGAGAAAGGCATTACATGGACAGAAAGTATGATATCATAATATCAAAGTCCATTCACAACCAAAGAAAAAAATATTAAAGGGTAGAAAAAGGTCTGTATGGAAGAAGAGGAAAAGGGAGATATAATGGGACAAATTAGATCACAGGAAGAGGCATAAAAGACATACTACAATCAAGGGAAAGAAGGGAGGGTAGGATGAGCATTATCTGAAGCTTGATCTCATCAGTTTGGGCTCAAAGAGGAAATAATTTAATCATTAAGTTTGGTAGAGAATTTTATCTAATCTTATGGAGAAGTTGGAGGAAAAAGAAGAAAGAAAAGGAAGGAGCTGAATTGAAGGGAGGGCAGAAACAAAAAAGCAGAAAAAAAAGTAAGAGAAGGGGGAGGGGTGATGGAAGATAAGGGGGGGGTTGGATTTAAAAAACTACTCCTAAGAATAGGATGGAAAGAGAGAAAACAAAAGTGTATACGGAGGAAAAACTAGGATGCAGGGAAATATAGGGCTGGTAATCATCATTGTGACTGTGAATGGGTCAAATTCTCCCATAAAACAGAAGTTAATAGCAGAGTAAATTTTTAAAAAGAATCCTATAATATGTTGTTTATAAGAAACACATCTGACGAAAAGAAACACATATTAAAGCAAAGATAAAAGGCTGGAGCAGAATCCATTATGCTTCAGATGAAGCAAAAAAAAAAGCAGTGGTAGCAATCCTGATCTCAGATACAGCAAAAATAAAAATAGATCTAATTAAAAGAAATAAGAAAGGAAAATACATCTTGATAAAGGGTACCATAAACAATGAAGTAGCAAGAATATTAAATGTATCTGCTCCAAGTGGTAGAGCACACAAATTTCTGAAGCAGATATTAAGCCAGTTACAGGAAGAAAAAAAATGGCAAAACTATATTAGTAAGGGACCTCAACTTTCTCCTCTCAGAATCATAGAAATCTAACCACAAAATAAACAAGAAACTAGGGAGTTAATAGAATCCTAGAAGTACTAAATATGATCGAACTCTAGAGAAAATTGAATAGAGACAGAAAAGAATGCTCCTTTTTCTTGGCAGTACAAGGCACCTACACAAAAATATTGACCATGTATTAGGATATATAAATCTCACAATCAAATGCAGAAAGGCAGAAATAATAAATGCTTCCTTTTCAGACCACAATGCAATAAAATTATATTCAATAAAGGACCAGGGAAAGATAGACTAAAAAGGCAATTGGAAATTATATCATCTAATTCTAAAGAATGAGTGGGTCAAACAACAAATCAAAGAAACAATCCATAATTTTATCTAAGATAATGACAAAAATGAGACAACATACCAAAATCTATGGTATGCAATCAAAGCAGTTCTTAGGGGAAATTTTATATATCTAAATAGCTGCATGATTAAAATTGAGGGGAAAAGATCAATAAATTGAGCATGCAACTAAAAAACTTAGAAAAAAATTAAAATGCCCTCAAACCAACAACTTATGAAGCCTCTAGACTGATTCTGAAGCAAAAAAATCCACAATATCTGGAGAACAACACGATTCTAGAAGAAGATACTCTGGAAGAACCTCAAAACAGGTCTGTTTTAATTGGGCAGGGGGTGGCCTACTGAACCCAGACTGCAGTGTAGGGAGACCTGGGCAGGGAGCTGGAGCAAGGAGTCAGAACAGGAGTGGGAGCGTTGTGCTTTTCACACACCTGGGAGACTTCTGCAGGCCTCTTGGAACAATTTGTCCTGATTGTGGGCAGGTGGTTTGGAGGGTCTGCCTTTTGAGGGGGATAGATTGTGAACCACTGAACCCCTGATGAGCATCTTAACTAGCTGCCATTACACAGCACCTTAAAGCAATCAATCAAACAACAGGACTGATAAGCACCAGAAATAATGCCCAGTACCTGAAATAATTCAATCAGCAGAACTGCCCAGTTCCTGAAATAACTCAATCAGCAGAACTGCCCCAGGGCAAATTAAAGCAGCTGTCCCACCTTTGCCCTAAACAAACCTCACACCTTTAAAAAAAATGAATAAAAAACCAAAAAGAGCTCTCACCATAGACAACTTTTATGGAGAGAGGGAAGAACAGACCTCAAATCCTGAGGCCCCTAAAGATAAAGCAACTCCAGAAAAAGCCCCAAAGAGAGACATAAATTGGTCTCCATGTCACAAGGCTTTCTTTGAAGATTGCATAAAAAATCTTAAAAAAGAGTTAGAAGAAACATGGGGAAATGAAATGAGATCACTGCAAAATAAAATAGAAAAAATGGAAAAAGGATGCAGTGAACAAAAAAATGTAATTGATCAATTGCAAAAGGAACTAAAAACAGTAACTGAAGAAAATAAGACATTAAAAATTAGAATCGAACAATTGGAAATTAATGACTCATCAAGACTTCAAGAATCAGTTGAACAAAAACAAAAAAATGAAAAGATAAAGAAAAACATGAAATATCTCCTAGGAAAAACAATTGACCTGGAAAATAAATCTAGGAGAGACAATCTAAGGATTATAGGACTTCCTGCAAGCCATGATGAAAAAAAGAACCTGGACACTACATTCCAGGAAATCATAAAAGAAAACTGCCCTGATATTTTACACCCAGAAGGCAAAATACTCCTTGAAACAATCCACCGATCACCTCCTGAAAGAAGCCCAAAAATTAAGTCCCCCAGAAATATCGTGGCTAAATTCCAGAACTATCATACCAAGGAAAAGATATTACAAGAAGCCAGAAAGAAACAATTTATATATCGGGGAGCTACAATTAGGATCACACAGGACCTAGCAGCTTCTACTTTGAAGGATCGAAGGGCCTGGAATCAGATATTCTGAAGGGCAACGGAACTTGGATTACAGCCAAGAATAAGTTACCCAGCTAGAATGAGCATTATCTTCCAGGGAAGAACATGGTCATTCAATGATATAGGAGAATTTCACCTATTTCTACTGAAAAGACCAGAACTGAACAAAAAATTTGATCTACAAACACAGAACACAAGAGAAACATAAAAAGGTAACAAGAAAAAATAACTCTTGAGAACTATTATTTATGTTATAGATACTTATAGAATGAGGGTTGATTTTATGAATCTATTATTACATTACAATTATGATATGATTACTGTGATTTTATGATTAGTATCATATGTTTATTGTGATTTTATGATTATTATGATATGATAAACTGAAAAAGAAATTAGAGGTAGAAAAGGGATAACACTGGAAGAAGAGGAAAAGGAGGTAAAATAAAGGAAATTACATCACATGTAGAGGCAAAGAAAACCTATAATGATTGAGGGGAGAAAAGGGAGGGGAATGAGAATTGGGTTAATCTCCATCTCATCAGATTTGGCTCAGAGGGAATAATAGACGTACTTATAAGGAAACTGGAGGGAAAGGGGGGGGGGGAAAGGGGTGGGTGGAGATCTAAAGGGGAAGGATTGTTTGAGGGAAGTGGTTTTCAAAAGCAAAAGAAAGAGAAAAGCATAAGCTAGGGTAAATAAGATCGCAGGAAATACAGAATTAGTTATTTTAACTGTGAATGTGAATGGAATGAACTCTCCCTTAAAGCAGAAGCAGATAGCAGATTGAATTAAAAACCAGAATCCAACAATATGTTGTATACAAGAAACACATCTAAAACATAGAGATACATACAGGGTGAAGGTAAAAGGCTGGAGCAGAATCTATTATGCTTCAGGTGAACAAAAAAAAGCAGGGGTAGTAATCCTGATCTCAGACCAAGTAAAAGCAAAGATAGACTTCATTAAAAGAGACAAAGAAGGAAATTATTTCTTCCTAAAGGGTACCATAGATGATGAAGCAATATCAATACTAAACATATATGCACCAAGTGGTATAGCATGGAAATTCCTAGAGGAAAGGTTCAGAGAGATGCAAGAAGAAATAGACAGCAAAACTATAATAGTGGGGGATCTCAACCT